>JALDNG010000186.1:792500-1152500 GCA_024349245.1 Neodontobutis hainanensis
ATCAGTTGTCCTGGTCCCTTTGCAGAAAAACAGCCCCAAAGCATGATGTTTCCAGCCCCATGCTTCACAGTGGGTGTGGTGTTCTTTGGATGCAACTCAACATTCTTTCTCCTCCAAACGTGACAAGTTTTTACCAAAAAGTTATTTTTTGGTTTCATCCGACCATATGACATTTTTCAATCCTCTTCTGGATCATCCAAATGCTCTCTAGCGAACTTCAGACGGGCCCGGACATGTACGGGGGGACACGTCTGGCGGCGTAGTGTGTTACTGATGGTAGCCTTTGTTTATTATGTCCCAGCTCTCTGCGGGTCATTCCCTAGGTTCCCCGTGTGGTTCTGGGATTTTTGCTCACCGTTCTTGTAATCATTTGACCCCACAAGGTGAGAGTTTGAGTGGAGCCCCAGATCGAGGGAGATTATCAGTGTCTTGTACGTCTTCCATTTTAAAATAATTGCTCCCACAGTTGATTTCTTCACAAAGATGCTTACCTGTTGCAGATTCAGTCTTCCCAGCCTGGTGCAGGTCTACAGTTTTGTTTCTGGTGTCCTTTGAGAGCTTTGGACTTGGCCATAGTGGCGTTTGGAGTCTAACTGTTTGAGGACAGGTGTCTTTTAGACTGATAACAAGTTCAAACAGGTTCCATTAATACAGGTAACAAGGAAGTTACAGGTCTGTGAGAGACAGAAATCTTGCTTTTTTTGTAGGTACCGAGGAATTTACCAATGAATTCATTAAAAATCCTACAATGTAATTTCCTGGACTCTTTCCACCATTCTGTCTCTCATAGATGAAGTGTACCTATGATAAAAATTAAAGGCCTCTCTCATCTTTTAAGGGTGAGAACTTGCACAATTGGTGGCAGACTAAATACTTTTTTGCCCCACTGTATTTACTGACTTGTAATAGAAAACTCTTTGCCTTGCTCTTTCCACCACTCATAGTCCATATTATTAATTATTGGAATTATTCTTCTTCTTCAACTCTGAGGAAGAAGAGCCAACGCTCTGAACCTATTTTAAATTGTATCCTACTAATGATAATACTAACACTTTAACTCATTTTTATTTATCAACCTCAACTGATATTATATCTTTCTGCGCTCTTATTTAATTGTTATGTTACCCTTTTATTGACTATCATTTCTGTTCTCCTTTAGATCTCTTTTACCAATGTTGTTTTAATTATTATACTTGAATTTCCATCACTTTTAAAACCCTGAACACTCACTCACACACACACTAGTCCACACACCTCAGCATTCACAGGTTTTCTGTTGCTTAATTGTATTTAGTCTAGTTTATCTCAGCAGCCGAATTTAAGATAGAAGAGGAACGTTAACTACCTTCCCGTTAGACTATAAATTTGTTACTTGCACTTTACTTTCCGCTCGCCCTAACTTCGTCTGTGGACTCAGTTCTTATGTTAGTGCTTATCCAAAGATAGAAATAGTAATTTTCTTTGCGCTTAAATACACTTTACTTAGCTGCACCAGTGTCTCTCTCGTCCCAGCTGCTTTTTAAACCACACGCATGCTGACTTCTTTATTCGCCCCAATTAAGTCCACCGACTGTGGCACCCCAAAGCTGCACCTACAGACACCTATCCCGATTTAGCAGAAAATAAACCACCCTTGATGTTTTATGATCTCCGTGTTTTCTTTTTTCTATAAATATGCTTCTAGATGAATTAATGCTCGCAGTGTGCTCCACCTAGCAGTGTAAAGCCCTGTCTGGGCACAGCATCCGTAACTGACCACCCGCTGTCAACCCTTCCAAAGGGGGGCAGAGCTCTGATCCTGATTATTGTGGACTGAAAGGAAGTTGGGCCAAAGAGGAACCAGGCCTCCATCCTCGAGCAAAATGCAAGGATGAACCGACAAAGCGCACAAGTATAGTGCCAACAGAAGCGCGGTCTTCAACGAGAGCAAGCAGACCCACCTTTGGACAAGAGGCTGCGTTATCAAGCATTTTTCCTTGCCCACTGCTGCACTCACCTGCTTTTGTCTACAACCCAGGCGAGGCCTGGGCGAGGCGCAGTTCATCTGTTGTGTACAGAAGCAGTCAAAATGTGATGCATTTTATATTTTCATCAACTTCAGACCCCAGTCTCTAAAGGCTATACTGACATAACTGGAGCTAACCATGGGCTTTAGTGTCCTGAAGCTGGTTTATTCTCCAATGAGGAAACGAGTAGATCTAGATAGATTTGAACCTTTATATTTAGGCTGGATACATTTCCAGTCAGTCATTTGCAACACAATGAAGTTAATTATGTTGAGATTCACTGATCACAGAGGCTGATTCACAGCCTCTGTGAAAATGATTTTAAATTAGGTCTGATTTTTTGCTGGACTACAAACAGGGCCCAAAACAGACCTTCTCTGTGACCTTTGTATATTGTCTAATTGAAAATGTCTATCAATGTTTTAAAGCTTCAGTGTGTGAACTGGACATTTATCAGACCATGTGGTACTACATCTGAGTAAAAACTGTGGTTCTTTGCCTCTGCTGGCTCCTCTAACTCAAGTGAAAACTAACAATTAATGTACACTAAAAGCATTGTGTGTTTCTGGTGAGCTTCCTGTTGGCTCAGTTTTTCCTGTGGACTGACATGAAATGACCCCTCATGTGGGACACACCTCCACAAGTCATGCAGGTAACAAACAAGTGGTCAGCTTTTCCAATGTCAAAAAAATTGACAAAAAAAAAATAAATAAAATTTAAAAAAATACAATATCAACCTTTTATTTATTTATTTTGTACAAAACGAGAGGAAACTGCAAAATAAAAAATTTACAAAAGGTGCTGCTTAATGGTTTATAATGAGGTTATAAATAAAAAACAGTATAATGGGCTCATGGTGGCAGTCACGGGCTCATATGTACTTTCAGCTGCTTCAGATTTTAAAGGGTACACAGTTTACTGCTTTTGAATTTTATTTTTTTAGTAATTTAAATTTTTTTTTAATTTCTTTATTTAGAAAAACAAGTATTGTTTTCCAGCAAAAAAAACAGATATTCTTGTTATCACAAAAACACAGACTTAGTTTTTTTGTATTAATATGATTTCATTGAAAATAAAAATGATGGATGATTGTTGATGTTCTTTCCCATTTACATTCGAACATGTTAGGATAAAATCTCTTATGTTTCTGCAATAACCACAGATCTTCACAAAACAAAGTAAACAGGAATGTTACGAATGAATGGCTTGAGAGCTGAGACCAGATCTTTCCGTCTCATGTTATTGTTGGACATGTTATTGTTGGACACTTTACAAATACCACATGCTTTTTAATAATAAAGTTGACAATTGATCATCAATATTTTTTATCTTGCATAATTATGTAGTCATTTTATTTTTATATTATTATATATTTACTGCATGTTTAATTAAGTGCTTATTAGAGAAACGTAAGGATGTTGAGAGAGCAAAAGTTGTGTTCACATGTATTAATCTGATCTGAAGTCTGAATCCAGCCAAAAATTTATTCATAAAAATGTGGATCTTGGTTTGTTCACACCGACATGCAACTGATCTGACTAAATCTACATTGATATGGGAAACTATTGAACGCAGCCAATTTTGTAAGTTACATGCCACCCTTGGTGTTTTTTCATGATTTATAACTTTTTGACCACTAAATAACCAATGAATTATAAACCAATCAACTGAGTTGAATGGTACCAGGTTCATCAGATTGTTCTGTAAAACCAGATCAATTATTCCTATAAACTTCTGACATGTCCCAGATTCACCCTGTAGAGTCCCAGCCCAGTCCAGGCCAAGTCCAGAGGTGTTTTACAGTGCGCCTGAGTTCCAGTGGCGCTCGTTTGGTAAAACCTGGCTGAGTCGCAGCACGCAGCAGATGGTGGGCTCGTAATAAACACTGTCGGGCTCTTGTCTGTGAACTCCTGGCTCCCTCGGAGCCAGGGCCACGCAGCGCCCAAACAGCGACTGTTTGTGACGTTTAATCAGCGTTTTCTTCTTCACACAGCCCATGTCTATAAGCGCCTGTGGAAGAGATCATATAACAAGAATTCAAATGAACGTCACACACGGCAAGAATATTCATAATAAATAGAAATAAAAAAAACAACAAGAATAATAAAAATAAAGAGGGGAGTATATGAATGTGTATGTGTATAGAGTGGAAGAAAACATCTCACAAATGTCTTCGCCTTTTGGCTATTCCCTTGTTTAAAAAAAAACACTAACACCATATATAGAGCACAGAGAGGCCTTGAGCACCAGACAGGACCCCAAAGAGGCAAAGAGGCCCCTGAGACAATCCAGCACATAACTGCAGGATGTAAGACGCTGGCAGGGAAAGCATTCATGGAGCGCCATAACCAAGTGGCTGGCATAGCAAAATCTATTGCTTCTATGCAATTGTGGTGAGCAACGCCGCAGTGTTTACGGAATTTTTTTTTTAGAACGAGAAAAAAAAAAGATCGGAAAGTGGAAGAAAAGGGAAATGATTTTTAGTTGTGTTTCAATAAATAAAAAAGCAATTAAATGTTCATGCCTGTTTTCACACTTTATCAGATCAATTTAACTCAAAGGGGAAAGGTACCTCTGGCCAGCAAAATGTATGTGAAATTTGTGTAGTTACTGTTTCACTTGTTGCACATTGCACTTGATAAGATTCTTAAGAAATAAATGTTTGACGTTTTTACTTTGTCTGGATCTTTTGTGTGACCATAGTGATCACTAGAGACATTTGCATTTATCTCTGAATGTAAATGTATTTCACTTAATTAAACAAATTTACATTAAAGTAATGTTTATTAATAATAAGTGAGTTAATCCTGTTTGGCCCACAATTGAGGCCGATTATTTGGCCCCTTCTCAATTTGAGTTTTAGATACAGTTGAAATAAACAAATGTTACAAATGAGTGTGGTATGTTGAGTGAAAGACAGCACAATGTGCAGTTTACCTGCACCAGTTCCAGGACCGCCATGGGCTGCAGTACATCTTTGTAGTGCTGCACCAGTGTCTCCTGAGTCAGACCGGGCAGGGACATGATCTGGTACAGGATGGCCTCTAACATCCCCTTACACACCAGTCTGTTCAACTTCCCATCCACCATTCTCCATGGCCGGCTGATGAAGCTCACACTGTCCTCAGGAGAATCCGCTCTGGAAGCACACACAGGGACAGAACAACCACTCAGCGCTCACTCAGCAGAGAGAGGACACTTAAAGACACTGCTTAGTGTTTTCTTTTTCCGCATTCCTATTAGAAAAATAAAAATGTGCCACTTTGTTGACTACAGGATGTAGCAAATGGTTCATTCTTTTTGTTTGACAGAAGGAGAATAAGAGAATTTGTTCTTGTAGCTATGTTTAAATACTATAACCATATGGTACTTTTTACTTACTATATATGAATACATCATGAAAATGTATAAACAGTATTTACAAACAGAAAATAATCTGGACAAAGTAAGGGGTGTGTGTCTTCTTCTAAATGTATTTAGGATGCGAAGAATCAGGAAAGGTCACTGCAAAAGCCAGAAGGACAAGAAAAAATGACTTTTGTCTGCAATAGAGAGAAGTGTGAGTGTGTTCTTACTCGTGAGTCACATCCTCTAGTGTGGGTGTAGCACAGCAGGGATTCTTAGAGCTCCGAGTTGGTTTTCGGAGTCTTCTCCTCTGTATTTCCTCATCTTTTTTCTCACTCTGCTCCTCTTCTTTCTTCTTTTCCTCTGGCTGTGAGTTCATCTCTCCTTCAGGTTTATTTCTCTGCTCTGGATTGTGCTCCTCTGCTCCTTTCACCTGCTCCACCCGCTGCTCCTGTTGCATCTCACTTTGCTGTGCGTCCGGTTCATCTTGATGCGCGTCCAGAGCGGCTCGTTTAGCTGACGTCTCCTTGGAGTCCTCCCTAAGCCCTTGACGTCTCTTGCGCATGAAGGGGATAACGTGTTTGTTGTCCAGGAAGGGGAGCGCGTCGGGGCTGACTCGGGTCCACTGGCTGGTCTTGATGGTGAGCAGCCAGGGCTCGGCGTGCTGCATGAGAACCCAACGAACCCCTTCAGCCCCCACCACCAGCACCTGGCCCTCCTCTTCTAAATCCTGGAGCAACATATGTAAAGTAGAAAAAAAACTTTTAATAGACAATCAAATAAGCAATTTGTATTTTCTGATGTCCAAAAATTAAGGGGTAGTATAATAACATGCACACAAGTTGACAAAAACATGTCTGACTGGCTACTAAAGGTAGACATTCAAAAAAAAAGTGATGTAGCTGTTTCAAGAGGCACAGTAAGGAGGCACTTGAAGAAAAAAGGGCTGCTTGGTCGAGAAAGCCATTACTACACAAATGCCAAAAACCATCCCACTTACAATACACCAAACAGCTCAGAGACAAGCCTCAACACTTCTGGAACAAAGTCATTTGGAGTGATGAGACCAAAATTTAACATTTTGGCCACAAACATAATCGTAACATCTGGAGAGGAGTCAACAAGGCCTATGATGAAAGGCACACCATTCCTGCTGTGAAACATGGAGGTGGATCACTGATGTTTTAGGGATGTGTGAGCTACAAAGGGACAGGAAATGAACGCAGCATGTTATCAGAAAATACTGGAGGAACTTTTGCACTCATCAGGCCAGAAGCTGCACATGGGACGTACTTGGTCGTTCCAACATGACAACAATCCAAAGCACAAGTCGACCTGTCATTGGCGACAGCAGCATAAAGTGAAGGTTCTGGACTGGCCATCTCAGTCTCCCTGAAATATATGGTCATTGCTATTTTGACAGTTGACCATCTTTTTTCACTTTGGGGTATTTGTATCTGACAACTGACTGAATATGAATAAATTTACCTTTTTAATCTTGAAGTAAAACTATATAATGTTGTTTTAAATGTACAATTGAAAAAAAAAATGTTGTTTTAAATGTACAAGAAGCCACAAATCAAAGCTCAGAATGTTTTGTTGAATAATGTCATTAACACATGTGAATAAAGTACAAAGAAAAAGCATGTCATCCCTAACACCCAAAAGTGCTCCGTCAATGTTTCCAAAGTAAATGTTGTGTCATTTTGGATTCAATCAGGGACAATATAAACACATCAAAATGTTGAAAAAACACAATGTAGAAAAAACAGAAAGCATTTCCTTTTATTGTGCTGGCTGTATTTACCTGCATGTACTGTTGCAGACTCCTGGAGCGCCCTGACTCTGGCAGGTCCAACTCTCTGTGAATCTGATACAGCTGCTGAACGTCCAGGCCCCTCTCCCCAGCTCCCTCTAAGCTCTTTCGCAGAAGAGAACACGCTTCTACGTCTTGTGGAGTGTAGCCCCGGTGTTCAATCAGATTATTCTCATAGTCCTCGGCTCTGCCTGGAGAAGTGGTGGACTGGATGGAGCAGGTGAGGGCAGGGGGAAGCAGGGAGGGCCCCCATTTAGAGAAGTCCAACACAGGTACAGCTGAAACAAAAGTTGGCTGAATTGTTGTCACACACTCCTCAAAATGCTTGGATTTTGGATATATCTCTGCCTAATAGTATCAGTTACATACCACACTATTGCACACACAACAGAAACATTGGTGTCTACAGCCTTGTTTTTGGCTCTGTATGAGTTCCAATCATAAAAAGTATCCGGAGCACCAGTTCACGTCAAATATAATTCAAACGTCACATAGAAACTTGCGGTGCTTTAGTTGCACCCCATGATATCACTGTTGATGTACAAACCCGATTCAAACCCGATTCCCAAAAATGTTGTACAAATTGTGAATAAAAAGAATTGCAATAATTTACAAATCTCTTAAACTTATATTATAGTATATATACTTTATTTACAATAAAATATAGATGACATATCAAACGTTGAAAGTGAGAAATTTTGAAATGTCATGCCAAATATTTTTATTCAACTTATCATGGATTTTAATAAGAGCTATATATTCCAAAAAAGTTGGGACAGGTAGCCATAAGAGGCCGTAAAAGTTAAATGTACTTGGAAATCACAACATGGGCAGCTTACACATCTGGAAAGGCAGCATCAAGGCTGAAAGGTTTATCCAAGTTCTAGAACATATGCTTCCATCCAGACATTGTCTCTTTCAGGAAAGACAACATCATGGCTGCGTAGAAGAAGGATCTGGTACTGAAATCTTCTCTTCAGTCCCAGATGCGAATGCCATACAGAGGTAAAGATGGCCTTGTCCCAACATTTTTAAATGTGTTGATGCCATAAAATTTAAAATCAACTTATTTTTTCTATCAAAATTATACATTTTCTCAGTTTAAACATTTGATATGTCATCTACAGTATGTTGTATTCTGAATAAAATATTAAAATTGGAAACTTCCTTATCATTGCATTCTGTTTTTATTCCCAATTTGTGCAGTTTCTCAACTTTTTGGGAATCGGGTTTGTAGCACACGATGCTCTTATTGACCCAGAAGAGTGGAAACGTAAGGCTCTTATGGGTTATCTGACCCTTATGGTCCCATGTTCTATGAACTGCTACTTACAGTTGTGCTCATAGGGTTAGCACACCACAAAACACACACTGATTACAAGCAAACAGTTACCTTTAGGAGCCATTCAAACCCGTTTGTGTCAACTTGTGTTCATGTTATCAGGTCAAAATCACCAGGGTATGAGAACTTTTGATCAGGGTCATTAGGGTAATTTCTTTTGTCATTATGATTTAAAAAGATTAAATACAGTTGTTTGACAATAAATTGATTTACCACCAACTATGAGTGATGTTTTTGTGTTATCATTCATATTCTCTGAAAATTACAAATTTTGCCAGGGTAACCTATGAGCACAACTGTATATCATGATTGCTGGCTCTGTGTTTAATGAGCTCTGTGTTAGAGCTCATTAAACATCTTGTGCATTGCTGATATTTATCCGTGTTTCCCCTCACAATTTCTCTTTCTGTGTTTCTTTTCTGCACCATTTCTCTCTGTAAGCCGACATAGCCTGTGCTAGATTAGAAACTTTCTATGTATTTTCAGCTGCCATTCATGTTCCCAGAAACACTGATACTTACGCTCAACAGTGAAGAAGTTGTGAGCAGGAGTGTCCCGCAGCTGCAGCTTCATTATGCACGATTCTACAACGATGTTATCATTGGTGCTCAGGTTACGCATTTTCACTAGAGTATAAAAAAGAAGGTTTATTTGGTATGCCAGCATTTAAAATATGTATTTCTACTCTAAGGAATAAAATGTCTTATTGTTACACAAATGTTTGTGTATATATACATATTTCATAAATGCTGTTTTTCTAAAAAAAAAAAAAAAACCTTGTAAGACCTAAATATTTTTAATGTGCTATAAAAAACACTGGCATTAAGAACTTTTTTAAAATATGAAACCCTTCCTCATCTTATATCTTCCCAAAGTCAGACTAAAGTGTGTGTCACCTATTCCTGGAGCGCAGCATCCCTTCATCATCAGGTATTTGGTGTGTGAGGCCTGGTGAGCCTTCACCTCCATCCTCTTGCAGTCCTCTCCGTCTTCTTCATAATCTTCTTCTTCGTCAAGGGAGGCCATACTGGAGACAGGAAGGCACAGGTCACACCGAGATGTAGAAGTCATACAACTATTTAACAGTATCTATGCTTAATTTATCAAAAATGTACATGTTCTTACACAGGTCACATCAAATCTAAAAGGGCATTTCATTAATATAAAGCTGGTAAAGGTTTCTTTTAATGTGTCAAAGAGAAAAACAACATTTGCACTTATTTGGGAATCTTTTCACAAAACTTTTTTCTACCTGTAAAATAATGGAACATGGATTTCATTGAACCTAATTATACTGAACAATGTAAATATAAAGCAATATAAAAGCTACGTGTAAAGAACAATAGAGGATATTATGTTGACAGAGAGGGTTTTAAACTAAAAGACATCCAACTTTTGTATAACTGCTTTATGTTTACTACATTTAGATTTAAAAGTTCTTAATGCCAATACCTAGGTTTTCCGAGTATTGTTGTAGTGCTTCTCACCTCTTGACCACCTCTGAGTCCACCAGCGTACTGTCCACCACCACCATCTGTTTGGGGATGGACATGAAGACAGATAGCAGGCCCAGAGACATGAGGCTGAGCGCGGCCACACAAGCACCTCCTGGAGAGTCCAAAGAGAACTGCAGCATGTCACTCACGTCCGGAGGCTCAGGTGGAGTCTCACCTGACCGCTCCTCCGTCTGCTCCCCAACTGGGTCAGAACTCACACCACTTTCTATTTCCTTTGACTGCTCAGTCTCTGCCCCAGGTGGGTTAGCATTAGACTGGTCTTTGTCTCCTTCTATGGAGTCACTGTTTGGTGATGGTTTTACTGGTGTCTTCTCATTTGTTTCTTTGTGTGGCTTATCTTTTTTGACCCGTGGTGTCTTCTTGGACTCCACTACTTCTCCATCTGGTGATCTGTTCTCTGTTTCTTGATAGAAGTCAGTAAAAGGTCTGTATTCTCCTCTCGGTTTGTTTAACAGGTTCCTGATAAAGCGAAAGGCATCTGTGCAAAGGACTTGAGGAAAACGCCATGTAAAACACCTGTGAAAAAAATTTATGTAGGATAGCATTATTCCTCCAACAGTGGACTGCCCTCAAAGATAGAAATTCTTCTTCTTTTCTCCTTTGTTGCAGTTTACTACCACATTTGAAATCAAAAATCACACAGGTCTGGGTTATAGCTCAAAGTGGCCTCCAGAGAGTGCACTGTGAGACACCTTAAAATAGACTAAGGAAATCTGTTCTATAATATGAAATTCTGTTTGGACAGCTTAGGCTTTTGCTGCCATGAAATTTAAAAAGATGGTAGTTTAACATCTATCTGTCACACTGGTGTTAATTGTAATTCTTTTATTTGTTTGAAAGCACTGATGGATAGATTACGGTCACATCTAAACCATCTGCATTTAATCCCATGTTACTATGGCAGTCCAGGCTGTCTCTACATTGTTGTTTAGTGATGGATTTTATGTATGCTTGTATTATTTTTATCAAGTGCTACCAAAAAAAAAATTTGAGCCTGACGTCAGTGTTGAAATAAGACGGGATTCAAATCAGAGAGCTGAGGTCTGATTTGGGGATAAAAACAGACTCTGAGACGCTTTCTTTTCATTTAAAAAGGTAAGACATTATTACAGACCATGTATAATATATTGTGATGTTTTGTTTTCAGTTTTCTAAAGCTAAATAACGGTTGCGTGCTTGTAACTTGGGGATGCTAACCACACCACAACTTCTAAGACTGATTGAGTCCAATACATTTGCTGTCTTAGCTTTTCATATTTCTTTTTTAAATGTCTTTACAAAGCAGTATTTTGGAGTTAGCCTTCATCAGTGACTGGTTTCTTCCAGACTTACATTGGCTCGTTTTCTCAATAACCTTCACCAGAAATAACACGGGCCATGACAATTAGATAAATTTAGCTGGGATGTAATATAGGATGTAATTGTTGTTATTATCGTTTGCCTTCTTATATTCACGTCATGTCATATTACTGTGGTCCATTTATTTTTTATTAACTAATCCCATCTAGTGGGAATAAAGTAAACATTTGTCACGTCTCTAAATACAATATATTTTAGGATCTGTGACGAGGTCAGCGGAGAGCATGAGGTCATACCAGTCGGTTCAGCAGCACACGACACATGTCACAGACTGTACTCAACAGACGGTGCCTAAAGGATCTGGAGACCTTACCTTTCAGTAAGAGTCTATTACTCACTAAAGTATATTTTGTTAGGAGGCTACATGTCAGAGCTGAATGTGTGTCAGAGGCTTTTTTGTTTAAATGATCAACCCAAAGAAAAAAGAACATCATAAAACTAATGTTTTGTATTTTTGTTATTTGTGCAGTCAGGGCTGTTGCACTGGATATGTACTGACGTTAGATGTTTTTTTATTTTTATATATACTTTGACAATGTTTAAGTTTGAACTGTAGATCAACTTCTGATCTCAAATCCTTTTAAAACCATGGACTCAAGTGTGCATTTTTCTCACCTCCAGTTTATGAAGCTCAGACCCTTCTGGCTGCACTGGACTATACTCATCGTAACTGCAGGTCAACCATAAAGACCAAGTTTTGTAAGTCCTTCTTTTTTCTACAGTATAAGTGCTTATGTGATAATAAATTGCTAAAAGAAAGAAATATTGTGAAACAAAAGGGATGTTTAGCTTAGTTTAGGTAACTTAGTTTAAGCAGTTAGGAACAGCTTAGATAAGCTGTTCAAAGTATTTCCGTTGCGTCTGTTACTAAATGTTATTTTTGCCTGCTGAAGACAAGTCGGCTTGACCAAACAAGCACTCTCAGAAGCAAGTTAAACCGAAGGAAAACAGCTTCTAAGACTGATAACTTTTAAATTCTCAATTTCTACCCGCTTGGCAGAGCTTGCGACGGCCTGGAAGCTGTGTTCACGTGGTAGCCATCTCGTCGTTTGGGAAAGAATTAGCAGGACGAAACGCTTCAAAGGTTCGGAAAGGTGCTCTCAAACGACCAGAGTGAGTTCACACATGACACGTAAAGTTTGGCATTATAAACTGTACCTTGTCTAAGCTCAGGCCTTTAAAAGAACTGCCACATCTTCTCTCCGTTAAATGTCCCTTCGTGTAGCCTTAATAATATATTAGAATAGTGAAAAACTCCTGATGTTTCAAAATATTTTATGAGTTTTATTAATCTGTTGTTCATTCATCACTGTGTTATCGGTCATTATCATTTCCCCATAAATGTGTTTCCCTTTTTATTTCATTTTATCACCTATTTATTGTTAAAATTTGTGTAATCTTGAATAAAAATCCATAAAACGTTACTTCGTGATAAGAGCTGCAGTTCCGTCTTACAGGTGTTAGGCTCTAACGCGTGTTGTACCTGTGGTAGTACTGGGACAGCTGGTAGGACATTGGTAGGATGGGCAGTGCGCGGTTCTTCTTGGGGCCAGACGCCTGATTGACCCTGCGTCTGTTGACCAGCCCCCTCTTTCTGCACTGGATGAAGACTTGACACAGCAGCTCCTGGTTGTACTTGCTATAGATGTGGAAGGTCTGGAAAACACAGGTACAGTGGAGAACTGAGGAACTGGTTTATGGAGAAGCATGTGGACAAATATACTGTAGAACACAGCTGTACTTGGAAGGACCTGGAGCTCTTCATCTGGGAGTTGGTCATGGCCAGAGTGCTTTGGATCAGGTTATGTAACACTATTGAATGAATATCATCTGTGCTGGAAACACAGTCAGTGACATTAGATGACGTGAGGTTAGACAAAAGCCCATTTAGTGTCATTTGAATTTTTAATACTCACTAAATACTTACCAGTTGAGTGTGTCCGTGTAAAAATTCCTTTTGCCATTGTCTATTGCAGATATTCTGAACCTGTAGCCGAGCACAGTGTAACACTACAAATTTACTCAAAGCATTTTAGTGATAAAAATGTTTAAATAATACACTTTGATAATCATACTTTTTAAGATACATTGTAGGTAAAGGCAATTATTACACCCTCTCTCTGCTCATTTTTGATTACATTTTAGGTGTTGATTAAAATTCATTGTAGATTTTTTGGAACATGTTTTTTCATACATTCCCATTCCTTGATCAATACTTTTACAAATACTTTGTTACTCTAACTTAAGTTATTTCTTGATGGCTCCCCTTAACTCCTTGAAATGGCTGACTGGACTGGATTTTGGGAGTTGTAAATGACTACTGCCCAGAACAGAACTCTGTTGGTCCATGTTTGAAGTCACTCCGTAATTAAGAATATACATAAGACGTTTGACAGAACCAGGACAAGAGGGTCTGAACTAGACCAACAACCATAAATGTACAGGGAGACATTTTCTTTAAAAGGAACCAGAAATCCTGTTCAATTATGTAAATGGATAGATATATTAGTACCCAGAAACACTTGTCTTACCGTGAGAACAGCTGGTCTTTGGTGTCTGGTATAATGAAGTTTGCTGGGTCCATGGCTGTGCTGAACTTTTGCCTGAGTAGCCGGATATACTCACTGAAGGACTCAGTACACGACTATAGAACATGTACAGTAAAATGTGGGGGTGGTTCTCAAGACATGACAGGATTGATTTAACAGAAACAAAGAAAACACACCTCAGGTTTTTCTGGGTCTTTGGGTTTGTTCTCTTCTAACTGCTTCAATAGAGCTTTGTCCTGGTCCACCTCGGCCAGGCAGATCCTGAAACACATATGAGTCAATGACTGGGCCAGTGTCTGCAAGGTACCTCACTGTGGTGGGATGTACCTGTAGTTCAGCAGTGTCTGAGCATTTTTTAAGATGTATCTTGTGCGACGTCCAACAGCAACAGAGGTTTTATCCCTGGACTTTTCAAACTCTTTGTGGAGTATGTCTCTTACTACACAATGTGGTACAAAGGGCCTTTTAAGCTGAAACACACCAACCAAGTTAGTGTACGCTTCAACTGAACCACTACAAGAAAAAGTAAAATGCATAAACAAGTAAACATGATCATGAACATCAGTAGGCCCAAACACTAACTCATGATGTGAGTGAGAGATCTAATGTCTGTGAAGTCGCACATGTGGTCTAATGGTCTGCTCTAATGTTTGTCCTCTTATCAGCCAGAGCTGGGTATTCTCTGATTTGTAAATCATTTTAGACAATCTTTGGAATAGTCAATCAAGTCCATTTCTAGCATGTATGATATTCAAAGGCTAGCTGCAATGTCGAAAAGCATGGCAGAAAGTAAAGACGCACTGTGGCTGGCTGCCGAATATTATATGGAGACTTACAGACTCTTACATGTCTCACGTTAAACTGATACATACAGGCTTATGTAGATTGACACTGATTTTCAAAAGTAAAAATTTGCCATTTTTTTTAAACTTAACAAACAGTAAGCTGCTCAATGGGACAAGTAAAAAGGGTGAACTTGGAGTAAATATAATAAGGTAAATATATGAGTCTGGGAATATGAGTCTGCTCTGAAAGAGAGACCAATTCCTTGACCACTGTACACCTTGTAGAGCCTGAGGACTTGTTCATTGCTGCAGAGGTTTTCTTGGATTAACTTACTTCATCGTATTCAATTTTGTAATTATCTAAAACTGTATAAAGACATTGTAAAATTGTGTGTAAAATGTACTATTTGTGGTGCAGTGTGGTTAGGGTTACCTTGCTGTTGAGCAGGTCTGAGGCCACGCTGCAGAGCATCAGGAGTGAGTCCTCCTGCACTGACCAGTAGACTCTCTGTCGGGTCATCTGTTTTAACGCCTCATGGTCCCTCTCATCGTGGGCAGGAGTCCTCTTCTTGGGCTCTGTCAAGACCGTACAAAACTCCACATCAGCACAAGACCTCACTGAGCATTTATATTAGACGTTACAAACCTTTCTTCTTGCGCGGGACCCTCATAACTTCCTTTTTGCTTCTCTTTCTCTTCTGCTGTTTTCCTCCCACCACCTGCTTGTTCCTGCTTGCTGGCTCCTCAACCACCTGTAACATGGGAAATAAAAAAAAATAAAAAATGTATGAGCAATTTGTCCTTTAGAATCATAAAAAAACAAGAGTGTGCTTTTATACCAGAACATCATCCTGAATGACGAGTTTTCTTTTGGCAGTCACATAACGAGGATTGGTGGATCCTTCTATTTTAAAGAAATATAAACAAATGCATCAAACACATTAATTAGGTGCACTGTGCTACAAAGTTATAAATATTCAGGGGATTGACATACATAAACACCATTTATATTGTCACATTAAAATAAATGTTCATTTTGTCACATAAACTCAAGATTTTTAAGCAAATGCCATAAAAAGAAAAAAGGTTCATTATAAAATATTGCTTAATTTCCACATTATGCCAGCCATACCTCTGCTGAGTATAGTTGTGCCATCCACAGATGTTAAGTTAAGGTAATATGATGTTGGCTGGGGTCCCTCCCACCATTTCACACTCACACTCACACTCACACTCACACACACACTCACACACACACACACTTTTTTTTGTTTAGATAGTCTGTGTATTTCAATGTTGTTGTCTTGGACACATTTCGGCACGACCTGTCCATCCTGGGAGTGGATCCCTCTTTCTGTGGTTCTCTCTTCACACACACACACACACACTTTTTTTTGTTTAGATAGTCTGTGTATTTCAATGTTGTTGTCTTGGACACATTTCGGCACGACCTGTCCATCCTGGGAGTGGATCCCTCTTTCTGTGGTTCTCTCTTTTTTTTTTTTTATACCCTTATGGAGGGTCTAAGGAGGATGTTGTCTATGTCAGTCTGTTAAGCCCTTTGAGAAGGCTGTTGTTGTGATATTGGGCTATAAAAAAAATAAAGTCTTAGCTTTAAAAATGTCATGTAAACACCATCCAGACAAAGCTTCTGCTGTGCAAAAAGAATTTCAAATTTTGATTGTTCTCATCATTCTTCTGACAGTTTTCCATCTTCCTTGAGTCTGTATTAAATGAGCTTTGGCCCAGAGAAGATGGGCTTCTGGAAGTGTACCAGATTTACGCAGTAATTTTCAGAAAAAATAATAGCTTTTAATGGGGTGCTGCTTGAGAGCTAAATAGAAATTTGTTTAATTTTCACATTATGCCATTAACTCCATTAGGCATGGCTCTAAATATGAGTATAGATTTCTCCAGTGAACATCAGAACTCACCTGCTTGAAGTACAATCCGAAGAGCATTTTTACACAAGCTCTTCAGTCTAACTTTGGTGTCCTTTGCATCTAAACCCGTTGGCCTCTGGAAAAGAACATGTGCCACTTTATTAAACCAGTGGACATTTGTGTTTACTAGATACACCTAACATAATCAGCTAAAGCTTCTTACCCTTTTCACAGTTAGTAGGTGGTTGGTCCACAACCAGTTGCGCTTCAGATGAGCAAAGAACTCCGAGTCCAGGCCACCCGCTCCTTTACCATCTCCAGGTATAGATCCATCATCACACACATCGAGACTCCCTCTGTAAGGATTTAAGCAACAATGACTACTACCATGTTTTTACAGCTGTATAAGGCCTTTTGCAGTCTGTTATAGCCCACAGGTGGGCTGTGTTAACATATTAGAGATGCTTTAGGTGACTTTCCCCATTTGCTTTAAGGCCACAAAGACAAAGGGGTGTGTGGGAAACATCCGAGATGATAATGCTGTCTTTCCTGAAAAAACACATTGATTTATGTGTTAGCTTAAAATGGTTAGAATTTCTATACAACACATGCAAAGGGCTATGTTGACATTTTATGAATTGAGTGACTATATGATTTGTTCCTGTAATACAAGTCTGGTGTTTTTGATTTGTAAAAAAAAAAAACGCTTTATTCTATACACCTTGTTTACCTTTACATTGTTTGTTACTGTATTGACAGTAAAAATAATCAGTAAATAGATGAATGGAGATTTGTAATGTCTTTATCCAGTGAACAGGAGCTTGCAGTCTTCCAAAGTCAACTTTAAGTATTTGGAAATTTTACACAGTAACATACCATTTAAGCTTGTTTGAAAAGAAGTAATTCTGTCCTTACTTGAGCAGGTAGGCCAGTCCTACAAACACTGCTCGCTCTCGCACAAACGAGGGAACTCGTTCATCATCCTCTGTGGCCCCCCTCTTACTGCGGATGACCCCTGAAAAGACATGCATAGGATAAGTATTCCTGCCAGTAAAGCCGTCTGCAGGGAGTGCGTGAGCTTGTGCGTACCCAGCGGTGTGTTGAGGCACACACACATCAGGTCAAACCAGTAGTTTTCGGTGTCCTCAGCAGTGTTGAACGTATAGTGGCGCCTCTCAAAAGGTTTTCCGGGCGACTCTGAAACCAGCCAGTAGTGAGGCTCGGCACTGGTGGTGTCAACTATTGTGGCGTTGCGTTTCAGGTACACAAATATCTAAATCAGGAAACAAAGTAAAGATCTCTATTTAAACTTATGTTTCAATAAGAATTATCATGTAAAGGCTCTTGATACATGAATTAATGGGGACAGAAGAAGAGAAGTACAGGTGATTTATTCTCTTCTTTCACTTAAGACACTGTTTATCAGTTCTACATAAAGAGTATCATATAGACTTTTGCACAAGCAAGTCATAAGATACACGCTAAACAAGCCATCAGCCACAGAATGAAAAAAAGCCCTCCTGCCTCGACAGCCAAGGATCCTCCTCTGACCGTGCCACCATCAACACCCCCACCCCTGCCATGGACACCCACAATCACCACCTCTGTCCCATCCCCGGATTCACCAATGGGATTTCCAGATCACCTGGAAATTTTGGTGAAATCTAGAATTAAAATGGTGCTCCTTATGCCTAACTTGGCCAGGTCATGAATTCTACATTGTTATATTCTGATTTAAATCTTTGCAAACTGATAATGTCAGGTCCTGCTCAAACACACTTGAAACTTGCAGTGTTCAATGTTCAATTCTTTTGGTAAGAACTCATTTTTAATTAATGATTGTATAACTTTGTATGAGCTTGATTTTATGTTTTTTAACAAAAACATGATTCCAGCAAGACTGCAAATGTGGTCCTTATTGAATCCACCCCTTTAAATTTGTATCCAATATGCGGGAAAACAAAAAGAGTGGTGGTGTATGTGCCTTTCTTAAGGATAATATTCTTATCCAGAAACTATCTCTTTGGGAGTTTTCTTGCATTTGAGTATGTGTCATTCAAAATGGAGTTGAGGTTTTCTTGTTTCTTTACAAACCACCCCAACAATGTCATGATTTTATTGATTAGTTACTGAAATGCTTTCGGTTATCTGCACAGAATTTGAACAAATAGTCATATCAGGTGTTTTTAATGTGCATGTGGATAATGTTTGTGAAAGGACTGCCAAAGAACTTTCTACCATTCTTGATACTTTTGGTCTTTGTCAGCATGTTAATGAGCCGACCCATAACAGAGGTCACACTCTGGACCTGGTCATTACAAAGGGTGTTCATATTTCAGATGTCACTGTGATTGATGTTGCTCTGTCTGATCATTCTTGTGTCTTTTTCCATCTGTCCATAAATCGAAAATGTTACCGTTAGATCTACAGCTGTTCAGAAGAGACACATTAATGAAAACACCAGGAAACAGTTTATGGAGGCAATCAGATTTGAAAATAACCTCATCAGGTCGAGTTGATTGATTTGTTGAATTGTTATACTTCAGGTGTTTTAAATGTTATGGACACTATTGCTCCTAAAGTGAAGAAGCAAAAGGCATATGCTCTCTCTGTCAGGACACAGAAAAGAAAATGCCGAAAAGCTGAAAGAAAATGGCGGAATTCATTATGAGGTATATAAAGGGAATTTGCATGTTTTCAATCAAACTTTACAAAAAGCAAGATAAATATTTTGAGATCATCGCAACAGCAGTAACAACTCACGTGTCCTGTTTGCTACAGTGAACAGATTAACAAACCCTCCAGCTCCATTTCTTCCAGAATTAGTTTCCACTAAAGGCAATGAGTTTTCATTGTTTTTTAACGACAAGGTTCAAGGCATTATACATGTTACAGTCCAAAGGGCAAACAACAACACTTCAGCCATCAGGAGACACTTACAGTGCTCAACAACTACCAGCTCATATCAAACCTGCCATTCTTTGGCAAAGTAATTGAAAAATTTGTATATATGCAATATATGACTTTTTCTTGCTTAACAACTGCTTTGATCCTTTTCAGTAAGGATTCAGGCCCATCACAAACTGAGGCTGCATCAAAGTCACAAATAATGGGCGGCAACAACTAATCGGATTAATCGATTATAATCTATTATTAAAATAATTATCAACTAATTTAATAATCGATTTATTGCTATCTGGGGTATTAATAGACACATTTTGTGTTTTTGATGAAAAAACATGTGCTCTATCCACGAGTCCTGTGGGAAACTTTTAGCTTTGTCGGGTTCAAATATAGTAAAAATCTATGTGAGTTTTTTTAGTATTATCATCGTTTTTAAGCCGGAACAATAAAACACCTCAACTTTTTGACCACTTGTCTTTGTTTGTCCACCAGGTCCTCACGCATTTACATGCGTTTCACTTTCCGATTAATAATAAATTATTCTAAAAAAATTATTGTCAGATTAATTGATTATAGAAATAATCGTTAGTTGCAGCCCTAGTCACAAGAAACCTATAACAACAACCACAACACCTGAATAGAGCAGTGCCTCTAACGACTCTCCTGAGCCTTAACAACTCCCACATCAGCAGTCACACCTCCCTTTCATGACTAACGACTGTGAGACCAGAGCAGCCTGGTCCAATCAGAGTTAGTTTTAGGGGAAACTCTTCCCTCTAGAGATATAAGCTCAGCTCTCTTACAGTTGATCTCAGAATTGATAAAGCCTCTTGGAATTAGAGACGAAACGTCTTCACCTTGAAAACTGAGTCCAGATGCTTTTACTCAAACCTTTTTTTCAAGATGTCCAGGATGACTGAGAACCTTCACAGACTTGTCTATTAATGGTTTAGCACCAGAATATATTTCTGAAATGCTAGTTACTTATGAATCTTCTCGGACTCTGAGAACATCTGGGACAGGCCTTCTGTTCGCGCCAAGAGTTAGAACTAAACCTGGTAAAGCAGCACTTAATTTTTTTTGCAGCAAAAATCTGGAAGAGCCTCCCAGCTGAAGTAAAACAAGCCTAAACTTTAACAATGTTCAAGGGCAGGTTAAAAAAAACTTTCCTCTTTAGCTCTGCCTACATTTCAATAAAAACAACTTAAAGTGTCTTTTATCTACCCTCTTTATCTTTTATAATGTTTTCTTTTTTCTTTTTTTAAATTTGTAATTTAAAAAACTAACTTTGAGTTAGTGTATAAGTGTATAAATTGTGCTATATAAATAAAATGGCCTTGCCTCAACTTGGTAACAAAAATAGTTAATTAATTACCATGAGCACAGATTAAAAACACTAAATTGGATATTTTAAAAGCAGTTAAAAATGTCTTGTATGTTTAAACTGTGTTATTTACCAAAAATCACAGCAAAAATGCAAAAAGTATTGGCCAGACATATTTTTGGCAAACCCTGATGTCGTTATTTACCTAATTTGTATCAGTGCACATAACAGTGAGACAGTTGAGCTTGCAATACCTGGTCCTTGTCTTTGAACTTCTCCACAGGACCAAACTGTAGCAGGCCCATGTAGGCCAACTTCTGCATGTTCTCATGGAAAGAGAAGATGTACCTCCTAAAGACAACATTTACAGTTACTTTAGAGTTACTCTCACTAAAGTGAGAAGCACAAAGAGTGAAAGTTACCGTTTGTAAAGCATCTGTCTCTTCATTTTGCACGGCAGACATCTGACCAGATAGTGCTGCTTTTCGGGATCATTTAGATAGTCCTCCAAACCATCAACCTGCAAGCATAAATGGCATTCTGTTTGGTCAAATAATAATTTAAATGCTTTGGGATATGTACAAAACAAATTCAATTCTGACAAAGGAACTGTAAAGGCCACAATAATATAATGTAATTTAATGTAATATAATGTAATATAATATAATATAATATAATATATATTGTCTGAAGTTCTGTTCTGTTCAAGCTACAGTATGCAAGATCTATATCTACTAAAGCTACTGCTAACTATAACTAACATGGGACTGGTCCTTATCAAGTATACATTTAAGTTATAATGTTCTGGAGAGATATGTGTTCTCACCAGATAGTACTGTGCCCCCATCTGTTGAAGCCAGCACACTGTCTGAGGTTCTTATTCTAATGGTTTTCATGGTGCATTCATGTAGTCCTCAGGAATTGGGGAACCGTTTTTTTCCAAAAGGAAAAATGCACATGAATACTTGCTAAAGTCTGAACAACAGCTCGGAAACTCAGATTAGTAGAGGTTGCTCGACATTCCGTATTGCCGTTATTTGCAACATCAATATAAATGATGAAAGCAAACGTTTAAGATATTTTCTCAATATCGATCATTTAACAAACTGTTTTGCAAATTAATAACTTGATAATATGTTAGTACAACTAGGTTTTTGTCCATATAAGATTATTTAGACATTATACCAAAAGGTATTTATTTACATAATTTATTTAATGTTAACTTTTTATGTTATAATAGGCTCCCTTTTCTTGAACTGCTACTAATAGGCTAATAACTGCTAGCTACTTGGACTGGATTAACTAATTTGAAAATTACAATAGCACATTTTTGTCTTAGCGTCTACCTTCCTTGTTGTTATGGTTTTGAATGTTTCGACTTACCCAAGCTGAAAACACGTGAACACACTGAAGACAGAAGAACGACTTTCTAACTCAGATACCCCAAGTTTCCGAAGACCACATAAATGCACCATCAGGCATTTAGTGTGTATTTGTAAAAAAAACTGCTGCTTTAAATCACTGTGAGCATGCAAAGTGACTCACCATGTAGTTGATCTGTATAACCTGTATAAAGACAGAGAGGGGGAGACAGAGGAGCAGGTCGCCCAGCATGGCCCAGCCACTGCCATAGTCTTTATGAACACGCACTGGAGGTATGTACTTCTTCCATGGCTCTTCATCTACTGAGTACACTATCAGACAGGGACAGGTGCTGAGGAAAAACATGTGGTACATTGATATTTTTGCGTTTTTGTTTGTTATATGATTTACCTTTTAATTCTGACAGAGGTATATCCTCCTCGTCTCCTGATGGTGCAGCATCAGGATGAGACTTTGCGTCATCCCTTGTGTTTGGGTTCACTGAGCTTTTGGGAGTGTTCTCGTCTTGATGTGGTGTTGCAGTACCATCCCTGTCCGATTTGTTAGGGTCAGAGCTCGCTGGATCAGCCACTGTTTCAACAGACGACTGAGAGTCAGCAGAATTGTGTCGGAGTGGGTGTCCATATATTAGGTACCAGAGGAAGTGATGAACAGTGCGAAGACGATGCATCTTAGGTTGGTAGCCATAGCTCTTGGCCATTCCACGAACTGCAGCAGGAGTTAGGACAAATAAAAACAATATGTATTTAATCCTAAATAATCACACTGGATACGATTTCATTTTATTTAGGCATTGTGTGTTTTTTTGCTGATAGGCTATTGTTAAGTGTATACAAATTAACAAAACCTGAAATGGGCTTGAACTTGTCTTCCTTTTTACAGACAATGTTGTTCTTGTCTGCACTGCTGCTCTTGGCTTTACAGGTGCCGCCAGCTGTCCCGTCTAACTCTTTGGATTGTTCTTTGTACTTCTCGTCACCAGGCTGTAGTCTGTAGAACAAAAAATTTGAGTGAAAGAAAACCAGAGAGTTATTTTACAACACATTCGAGCTGGTTTCCCTTTTCTAGAGACTGAAACAACACAACAAAATCAAAGAAATCAAAACAAAAACTTTTCAAAGATTTTATAAAACTACATTCGAAGTATTCCATTTAATGCCTATTTTAGCAAAAAAAAAAAAAAAAAAAAGACAGAATTTGTATTTCTTTTAATAAAATAATTTACTAATTAAATAAAATAACGTATAAATATAAAAATATAATAATATATAAATAAATAATATATAATATAATAAAAAATGTATAAATCAAGCATTATTAAAAAAAAAGAAATTGGCTTTTTTTTATCAAAATAAATCTACACTGGGTTTAATGAGACATTCCAAAATATATTTATAATGAATTATAATGCTATTTGTAGCATAATCTGGTTAAACCTTATCTTAGTGGGTAGAGCAGTCGTCTTTCAACCAGAAAGTAGGTGGTTCGAGTCCCGCTCTCCCCACAGTTCGTACTGTCGTTGTGTCCTTGGGCAAGACACTTAACCCACCTTGCCTCCAGTGGCTGTGACACTGGTAGCTACTGTAGAACAATGTAAGTCGCTTAGGATAAAAGCGTCAGCTAAATGAATAAATGTAAATGTAGTTTAGGTATATCTGTGAAGGTTCTGAGTCATCCATAACATCTTGAAAAAAAGGTTCAAGTAAGAGCATCTGGACTCTTTTCAAGACGTTTCGTCTCCAATTCCAAGAGACTTTATCATTTCTGAGATCAACTGTAAGAGAGCTGAGCTTATATCTCTATAGGGAGGAGTTTCCCCTGAAACCAAACCTGATGGACCAGGCTAAACTGTTCTCACAGTCAGCCATGAAAGGGAACTCCTGATGTGGGAGTTGTTAGACCTAAGAAAGGTCTGTTTGAGCAGGACCAGACTTTATCTGTTTGCAGGGGATTTGAATAAGAGTTGTCTGATTAGACAATTTAACTGTTATTCTCTTCTTCAATCTGCGACTTCTGACTATAGCTATGGATCTAGGAGGAGGTGTTCTCTCCCAAAGCCTCAGATTGATAAGTGGATTATTATAACAAAAAGTCCTGGAATAGCAGAGGCCCACAGTTTCATAATCGCTGATACTTACTTGACTAACATAACGGCTTTTGGAGCTGGTCTGGGAGGAGGTTGAGGGGGTTTGCCTAGGATACTTTGGACTCTTGGTATTGGCCTAGGGAAAGAAGTGGTGCTACTCAGTGGTATTGAGGGTGATGTTTGTAGGGATAATGATAGTACCCGGGACATGGCCAAGTTAGGCATAAGGGGTACATTTTAATTCCAGATTTCATAAAAATTTCCAGGTGATCTGGCAATCCCAGGAGGTGTTAATGCTACTGGGGGAGTCCAGGGTCCTATTAAAGGGGATCCATGGCATTGGTTGCGGTGTTGATGGTGGCACGTCTATCCTTGGCTGGATAGGCGGGAGTGCTTTTTTAATTGGTGGCTGACGGCATCTCAGAGGACCCTTTCTTCGTTCAAGAGGGCACCCCGAACCAGGGAGACACCAGATTATCCATTAGTCTCCATCCATTAATTAATCCATTAGTCTCCATTATCCATTAGTCTCCTGACCACACCTTTGTTCAGGTGTGAGCCCTTTCCTTTGAACAGGTAGTTACAATGCTAAAACAAGTGAACGTTATCAATGAAGTTCAGTCTCACAGGTCTTGGACAGCCATGTATTTAATGCAAGCATTGCAAGCTGAATTTATTGATCCGCCTGTCAATGTTTGGGAGTGGTCCACTGATAAAAGATTGCACTTCTACGTTCTTCTAGTTTATCTAAAAGTTGAAGAATTCATTTTTTTAAACTTCTGATTCCCTGATGTCAGATGCACCCACGTGTAACATCAGAGTGTTTAATCCCTGTGTGTTTTGACATGACTTAGGGCTGTTATATCATATATGGGCAAATGTATTGTTTATGTCTCTGATAGCATCATCTCCAAGCAGCAGGATATCTCTGTCCTTCACTTTTGGCATAGATTCTCTGTCACTGTTTGCCTGGTGCTTTTTCACAAATGCATATCTCCTGTTTTCCATTGAATAGGTAACATTAAGTGGGTTTCAACTCTATAGAAAATAAAATAACAAGGACTGTGACGTCGCCCAGTATGGCGGAACCAGGGCACCAAAGGAGCGACGTGGGGCCGACCACTCGTGGGCCCACCACCTGCGGGATGAGCCGTAATAAGCTGGTGAAATGTGGATTGGGTGGCAGTCAAAGGCAGAGGCCTCGACAACCCAATCCCCGGACACGGAATCTGGTGCTAGGAACATGTCACCAAGCTGAGGGGGAAGGAGCCTGAGCTTGTGCCGGAGGTTGAGAGATACCGACTAGAGATAGTCGGGCTCACCTCCACGCACAGCTTGGGCTCTGGAACCCAAATCCTCGAGCGAGCGAGCGAGAGCGAGAGCGAGAGAGAGCGAGAGAGAGAGATAGAGAGATAGAGAGAGGCTGCACTCTCTACTACTCTGGAGTTGCCTGCCGTGTGTTGGGGTTCACCCCGGTGAACGAGAGGGTTGCTTCCATGCGCCTTCGGATCGGGGATAGGTCTCTCACTGTTGTTTGTGTTTACCCGACTTTCTTGGAGTCTCTGGGAGCTCTGGGTGCTGGAAAGTGCTATGACCGGGGACTCCGTCGTACTACTGGGGTTACTGGGGTACTGACTTCAACGCTCACATGGGCAGTGACAGTGACACCTGGAGGGGCGTAATTGGGAGGAACGGCCCCATGGATCTGAACCCGAGTGGTGTTCTGTTATTGGACTTCTGTGCTAGCAACAGTTTGTTTATAACAAAAACCATGTTCAAGCATAAGGGTGTCCATCAGTGCACGTGGCACCAGGACACCCTAGGCCGGAGATCGATTATCGACTTTGCAGTTGTTTGCCGTAAAGTCTTCAGTGCCTGTCGTGGCGGCAACCTCCGAACCCAGTAATGGACACCGGAAGTAAGGGCTGTCGTCAAGCTGAAGAAGAACACCTACCGAGTCTGGTTGGCTCGTAGGACTCCTGAGGCAGCTGATAGGTACCGGCCGGCCAAGCGGTCTGGAGCCCGGGTGGTTGTTGAGACTGAAACTCGGGTCTGGGAGAAGTTAGGTGAGGCCATGGAATCGGTTGGCCTCGAAGAAATTCTGGCAAACAGTCCGGCGCCTCAGGAGGGAGAAGCAGTGCCCTGACAACACTGTTCACAGTAGAGGTGGAAATCTGCGGAATTCAACTGGGGACATTGTTGGACGGTGGAAGGATCTCCTTAACCCCACCAATACGTCTTCCACTGAGGAAGCAGAGGCTGAAGGCTCAGAGGTGGACTCGTCCATCACCCAAGCTGAAGTCACTGAGGTGGTTGATCATAAAATTATTGGCTAAAAGGTGGAAATAACTAAAAAGCAGGAGATCCTCATCACCCTCATTTCAAATTTTTGCAGCCTCAGTTTCATAGACAATAGACTGGCTTCAACTCCAATAGAAATGTGTATTCCCCAGTTGATTATTTTTTGTGCCCTTTATGTGTCAGTTGAAGGCCAGAATCTGTAGCTGATCAACTGCTCTACACAAAAAGCCCAGACACTGGAACTGCACCTGGGAAACCTGAACCTGAGAAAGGCTGAATTTCAAAATGATAAGAACCTATTTTACATTAAACTATTTACTTCAATAAGATTCTAATCCAGTCTTAATAAATATTAAGGAAAAATAAAAGTCTTTCAGTCTACCAGTCTCCCCACTCAAAACTGTGTGTCAGTGAGCCTTTTCAAAAATAGACTTCAAGTATTTATGTTCACAAATGCCATATCTAATGCTTGATATTTGAATAATGTCTCTTACCGTCCCACTGTATAAGAACTGGAGATCTTGAAGCGAACCTGGTCTATGACTCTCTGTACGATCGCATCCGTGGGCTGAATGGACGGATGGGCAAAAATGTCAACCTGAACATGAAAAAAAAAAATACAATGAAGGAGAAGGAATAAGTCAATATAAGTGCTGTAAAATAAAGATGTACCTTCTTGGTTATTCCGTCTTGTACGACAGTTGTGGTGTAGATTTTGACTAAGCCTTCTCTGGCCAGAGCATGAATCAGACGCAAAATTGTCTTTTTGCAACACTTTGAGGTCAATCCCATGCGCTTTTCTTCATCATTGATTATTTTCTGGAGCCTGTGGAGAAAAAAAATGTTTAGAGCTTAGAGAGGATTCTAAATATTAAGTAAGGTAATATTGACTCACGGAAAAAGCCCGTCAAAAATTTTAAAGTCCTGGATGGCCTCGCCGATCAGGTTTTTCCTCCTCAAAAGCCGGTAGGTCTGGTGATTCCTGATGGAGAGCTGCACAGATCAAATAAGAAAATAACAATAACTTCCTTTTACCAACATCTCAGGGAGATGTCAAGAAACTTGACACTGACTAAATGTGGTTGGACATCTTTGACGATTGCAATGTCTGTAGTTTTACTGGCTTCAGCGATCTGGAGCTGTGGATCGGCTGCTTTTAGGTTCACATCTTCCCCCTCCACTACTGGGGCTGTTCCTGAGAATGAAAGAAATATAGAAAATACATTAGAAATAGATCAAAGGGTAACTATTGTGTTACCTTAAATAACAACAACAACAGTACAACCAACCACTAACAAGAGTCCCAAAAAATTAAAGTAAAAAAATATTGACTCTAACCATTTTTACCATTATTACACTGTATTGAGTAAATATGAAAGATATATGGAACCAACATTTTAACTAATATTCCAAAGGATTGCAAAACCACAGCTTTACATGGCTGCTACTTCCAGGCCCAGACCAGCTCCACCTACGCCCAGGATCCAGGCCTAACAGCTGCTACATCCAGGCCCAGGACATTGGAGCTAATAGTGAATGCTTGTGTGGTGTGTGCTGTAGGTTTATGAAATTGAAATACTAACTTAAGTTAAAAGTGTCTGTAAAGGTTCTCAGTCATCCAAGACATCTTGAAAAAAAGATTAAAGTAAAAGCATCTGGACTAAGTTTTCAAAGTGAAGACGTTTTGTCTTTAATTCCAGGAGAGAAATCTGAGATCAACAGGTAAGAGAGCTGAACTAAACCAGGAGGACACAGAAACCAAACAGACAAGAACCAGGGACAAAAGGGAAGGGGGTAGTTACCCCTTATGTTTCTGTTTAATCTGAAAAACCTAAAAGGATTTTTTACAAACACAACATTCCAGTCCACTTTAAACCAGGGAACAGGCTGCGTCAAAAACTGGTCCATCCTAAAGACAAGATCCCCTCGCACAAACAGAGTAATGTAGTTTATGCAGTTCAGTGAAGAGTGCAGTGTCAGTTATGTCAGAGAAACAAAACAACGGCTTCACGAAAGGATGTATCAGCACAGAAGAGCCAATCCTGGTGAACCTGAGTCCGCAGTCCACCTCCATTCTTCAAAGAGAAATGGCATTCCTTCGAGGACAGAAATGTCCAAATTTTGGCCAGAGGCCAGATTGTTTGAGAGAGGGGTGAAGGAAGCCATTTTTGTGAAAATGGAAAAGCCTTTTTTAACAGAGGAGGTGGCCTCAGATTCATGTTACCTAGTGTTTATGACAGTGGTTTGAAACCTAAAACAAAAGAGTTGCATCCTAGAACAGCCACAGCACCTGAATGGAACAGTGTCATCAACAACTCCCCTGAGCCTTTACATTTACATTTACATTTATTCATTTAGCAGACGCTTTTATCCAAAGTGACATACATTAAGGTTCCATTCACCAATGTTACAGCTGGAACACCACTGGAGGCAAGGAGGCTTAAGTAGCTTGCCCAAGGACACAACAACAGTAGGAACTGTAGGGAGAGCAGGAATCGAACCGCCTACCTTCTAGTTGAAGGACGACCAATCTACCATTTTTTTTTTATACCTTTATTTAACCAGGAGGTCCCATTGAGATTCAGAAATCTCTTTTACAAGAGAGACCTGGCCAAGGTAGCAGCCAAATCACAACAAATGCATACATAAACGTCAAAATTACATTTTCACAATAAAAGAAAAAATATTAAAATAAAAATATAAAACAAGAATGAGACTCTTAAGAAAAACAAGAACATATCTCCATCACAACACTTTTTACAGTATTTTTAAAATAATTTATGGACATAAAAGTTTCTAACTTTAGCTCTTTTTGTAGATTGAGTCTAATTGAGATTGATTATAGATCTATACCATTGAGCCGCTGCGCCCCTTTAAGAACTCCCACATCAGGAGTCACACTTCCCTTTCATGGCCAACAACTATGAGACCAGAACAGCCTGGTCCATCAGGTTTGATTTCAAGGAAACCTCCTCCCTCTAGAGATTATAAGCTCAGGTCTCCTTCCAGGCTATCCCAGAATTGATAAAATCTTGGAATTTGAGACAAAACATCTTCACCCTGAAAACCGACCCCAGATGCTTTTACTTCAACCTTTTTTAAGTTAAAAGTGATCATCAGTGTGGTACCTGTATGTCTGTTTTATGATGATGAACAAACGTACCTGCACTGGCAGTAAGGTCAAGGTATGCACTGGGTCTGGACTCATTACAGACAGTCTCACCTGACAAAAGAGGAACAAGATGAAATCTGTTTTTAAAGCAGTACTACAGTATACAGTTTTCAGTATAGACAATGTCATAGGTAAGGATGGTGTATTTGATGGGATGACAGTAGCCTAAAAATGTAAAATGACATTTGGAAATAGGATTCCATTAGCTTCTTGTGTCAAAGCCAGCCTTATGAATGTGGGGCAATACTGTGACTCTGAAGTGGATGAATTACATTTCAGGGGGCCCTTATATAGTAATATTATTTGACGCTTAAAATCCAGAACTGACACTGCCAACTTGAGGATTAACATAAAACAAAAACCTTTTAGCCTAGGTTTAATTAGGTATTTGTATAGCAGCATTAAAAATAATATATAGATGACTTTGCCTTTTATTTTGCAGACAAGATAGTAGCTAGACAGGAAACAGGGGTTGAGAGTTAAAGAATGACATGGAGGAAATTAGCCCAAGCAGGAAGCCAAATCCAGGACGCTCGGGTATTGTGTTCTACCAGTGGCATCTGAAATAATATATATTTTTAATTCTGGCTCTCCCAGATGGTTCTGTGTCTCTGTTCTATAGGAAACTTTTGCAAAAGACAGGTGCTTTAAAATAATAAGTGGAGGTCATTGTAATTATCATCTGTGAGTAAAGGCCGTGCAGCATTGTGTTGTTACCTTTAGAACAATAAAACAATTGCTGCATAATCAAATGGTAGAGTGTGTTCACACCAAGCGTCTCCCATGGAACCTTCTAAATGGTCGTTGCCTAAGTGCGCCGCCATACTCCCAAAATACAGCAAAATACGGCGATATACTGCCGTCCACCAGAGGGCAGGCTCCAAAAGCGGAAATATAAGAAACCCAATGGCAACTTTACGGGTGTAAAAAACATGTTTACAGCCTGGTACTAAAGATGGCTCCAGTCTCTAGAGCTAAGTTTTTACTACGTGACAACTCTGGGGGGGGGGTATATTTTTGATTATTACGTCCGTTTATGCTATCTAAAAACTATTGTTTTACTATGGAGTAAAGTCTGAAAAGCCCGGATGTAACGGCCATTTTATTGCCGAATCGTAACGACAATATCAGTAAATAGGGGACCAATGGGCGGATATCATCCATATTTATACTATCAATTTTTTTCACTTTCTGGAAATCATTTATTTAACCAGGTAGATCAATTGAAAAACCAATTCTCATTTGCAATGACAAACTGGGGGGAGGGGCTATTGTACACGTCTTTAGGAGTAGGGGAAACCGGAGTACCTGAAAGAAACCTACGCACACAGGGAGAACATGCAAACTCCACACAGAAAGGCCCCGTCCTGGCCGGGAATTAAACCCAGAACCTTCTTTCTGTGAGGCAGAAGTGCTATCCACTCTGCCACCATGCCAGGCACCTGTTTGAAATATTCTCTGGTCTGAGTGATGTTCTCTGAACGAGACCTCTGTTTTTAAGGGATCTCGGGGCGCATCCCGAGTGTAAACACTTTGGTTGAAGCAGTACAAGAGGGGTTTCTGTGAATTTGTAACATGTGAAATCCAGTTACCTAAAAAAGGTAACTAAAAAATGCTCCTGTCATAGGCAAGGTAGACTTACCTTCAACAGCTGCAGGCTCAGAGTGTTTTATTGCCTCATTGTTTTGATCTGAAGTTGTCTTAAGTGTTTCTTCTTGGGGCCCAATTGGCCCTTTGGCGCCTGCCTCAGTGTTGACATCAGCACACAGGTCCCCGCCCTCCATTGTTGTGCAATCTACTTTCCTTTTCTTCGGGGCAGGGGTTCTGCAGAGTCCGTTGTTTGTCTTGAAGGCGGATGGCGTTTTGGGGGAGGCAGGGGCACTGCTCGTCATCAGAGGCGCAGAGGAGCACAGAAGCTTATTGCGCTCCTGTTCCTTGGCAAACTGCTGGAGTTTATCACTAACATTCACACAGCTGAAATGCAAGCAAAATATTGTGTGTAGTTAGAATTTACATTAAGGTACATGAAGAATTTTCAATGTGCGTATTGATACACACTTGTGGGATAGATATTTGGTAGTCCTCTGTCGACCCATATCCTCCATGAATCCCTGCAGATACATTCAAAATAAAAATAGTAACAACTAGATGTATCATTAATTTACATGGGACTTATCTCTCTATGAAATTGTGAATATTTAGATTGTGATGGTAATTTCTGTGGATCGGACAAATTCTGGCAAAATACAACTTCTCATGAGCAGGTGACGTACAAATGCAGTGCTAGAGGGGGAAAAAAACAAATGCAGAGTGAGATATATATATATATATATATATATATATATATATATATATATATATATATATATATATATATATATATATATATATATATATATATATATATATATATATATATATATATATATACACACACACACACACACACACACACACACACACACACACACACACACATCATATATCATCTACAACCAGTGTCAGATGTTATAATCTAGTTGAACAGACCAAATGTAATTTCCAGATAACGGGGAATTACTTTTGTTTTGTTTTGATTCACCTGCTGTTTGGTCCCACAAACTTGAGTCTCACACCTGTTAACAGCCTTCTTTTGGTGACTTTAGTGCTTAGCTAATGAGCTGTTCAGCCTACAACTCTGACCTAAATATTGTAGTGAGCTATTTTTTTCAAGATAATGCAAGAATCATTTACTTTAATAAATTATACTATATAGTGTTGTATTACGTTCTATACATTAAACATAAATGTAAATTATCATAAATGATGTCACAGATGTATCTACAGCTACAATATAATGCTTTTTACTTTTTTTTTAATAGATCAATCCAGACTGGAGCAGAAATGTACAGCAATCTTGCGACACTGTAAAGTCATGTCATATTGTAAATTTGTCTTAGATATTTTAAAACACCTGAATGACATTGTGCTCACAAAAAGCTTTATCTTCAGTTATGTTGAGATTAATGGATTAATAGACTCCATTTTATTTTAATGCAGCTTTTAAAACATAGACTCCATATGTCTGTTGGTTGTTAGTCTTGTGTATATGATATCCAGTCTCAGTGCTCTCTCGCACATGTTGCTGTGATTGGTTGTTTAATGCCGCACTCTCACTCCAGAGAAACCCAGGGTTAACTGAACTGAGTTGATAACCCACTTCTTGATACCACTTATCCTAGACCGGGATTGTTAGGTTTTGTCCTGCTAGGTAGGAGAGACATACCTGGGGTCGGATCAACTCCTTTAGTAGTACAGGGCCCTGAACTCATTTATTTACATTGAAATTTACGTGAAAATATTATCAATTAAAGTAGAGAAATGTGAGGTGATTCTGGAGGGCGTGTGATTTAAAGGAAATAGGGAAGACTATACATAATATTAACATAGTCCTCTGTAAGTTTTTACTTTTAAAAAGATCTCTTTATTATTTGTATAGATTTGTTTCATATTGTCTAAGAAGGACTCAATGTTACCACTAGGCGCTCTATAAATACAAGAAACAAGTACCGGTATGTCTTTATGTTTTTCCTTATTGATCTTAACCGTAACACATTCAAACAGATCATCAACTGCTAAAGCCAGGTTGTCCACCAATTTGGCAATTAGATTTCTGTCCACATAAAGTGCAACACCCCCACCCCTTTTCTGGTTTCTGTTTAACATCTGGTAGCCATCAAGTGTAAAATCAACTGGTATTTCCGTATTTATTCATGTTTCTAAAATAGTAATTATTTTAAAATCTAATCTTGTTTCAAACAGCAATTCTTTGATGTTCTCATTGAACATTTTTCTGGTTTGTTTAGTGCAATTAATTGTTCTTTATTATAATTCTTACAGTTAAGACTGTTTCCTTTGTAAAAGAGTATGTCTTGGTCGACATTATTAAACATATCATTCATTGATTTATAGTCATCACATGCAAATATTTCCAGTTTGTCAAGAACATCCACGTTATCTGTTAGTAATGAATCAGGGCGACTAGTGTCTGTCATGATAAGTAGAGACTGTCAGTCTCATTAATGTCATTAATTACCTGTTCATTCGGTTATATCTGTCTGTGGCCCTCCTTGAGCTGAAGTGTTTTTGCCTGCTCTGGTGTTCCATTCAGTTTGATGAACACCCTGCAATTAGATGTCCAAGTCGATTGTATCTATATGCTTCTGTATGTACAGTGGCAAGAAAAAGTATGTGAACCTTTTGGAATTTAATGTTTTTTTAAATAAATTTGTAAATTGTGATTTGATCTTCGTCTAAGTTAAGGTTAATGACAATAACATAATGTGTCTGAAAAACAATTATGATCTGTCATGTCTTTATTGAGAACAACCAAAAAAACTCAGTGCTTGTGGAAAAAGTAAGTAAACCCTTGAGTTAATGACCTAAAAGAAAAACTATTTTGAGTCAGGTTTGAGAACACCTGGGTCTTGTTAAGGTAATACGTTTGGAGGTGTGAACTACATCTACTTTGACTGATTAAAAACCCCTCAAACATGTTTATAAAAGAGCTTTAAGAGGAGCTACGATCAAGAATTGTTGCTTTAAAGTGGAAAGTGTTACAAAATTATTTTAAAGACTTTAGAAATTCACAAGTCTTCAGTTAGGCAAAAAAAAAAAAAAAAAAACTACAAATGGAAACACTTTGGAATTGTTGCGACCAAAAAGTGGGCACCGGGTCAAAATGACACCAAGAGGACAACAAAGACTCATCACTCAGGTAAAGAAACGACTTCGAATGACAGACAAAGATTTGAAGGCATCAATGGAACTTGCTAACATCTCTGTTCATGAGTCTACAATACATTGAACACTGAACAAGCAGGGTATCCACGGCAGGACACCACAAATGAAGATACTGCTAACTAAAAAGAACATTGCTGCCCGCCTGAAGTTTGCAAAACAGCACATTGACACTCCACAGCGGTATTGGCAAACTGTTTTGTGGACTGATGAAACTAAGATTTAACTATTTGTAAAAAAAAAAAAAAAAAAAAAAAAAAACACACAGTGCTACATCTGGCATAGAAAGGGAACGGCATATCATCATGAAATCATCATCCCAAACATGAAAAATGATTTAAGCCTGCTTTGCTGCATCAGGGCTAGCTTGCAATCATTGAGGATTGCTTTCTCAGTAGACAGGTTTTCCTGGCAATTTTAGCATTTTTCTTTGTGTGCTCATTAATGTATATGTCTGTCCATTTGAGTTTTTTTTTTTTCCTGCTTGAGGAATCCGCTTTTTTGTTTTGCGTTAATGAACCTTACTATTACTGTAGTTTTATTTAGCTTGTCATTGAGGGGGAACGGGTGGCAGGCCTCTGTAGGTGGAGCAAAGCCAGGCATCAAGCCCAAACATCATTCGGCCTTCCCAGCAGTTCGGCAATGTTACCTAGCTGGCCAACAGCCCCGCCAACAGGAAAGCTCCACCAAACCAAGCCCTCGGAGTGTCTTTAATATATCCCAAACAGTGTATTTCAGTAACATTACCAAAATGTTTCTATTTTTGTATTTGTAACCATTTTTCAGTTTATTAATCAGTTTACAAATGAACTTTTATTCAAAATTGAGCTCAAGTTAAAGTTAGTTATTATCAGGTTTGTCAAAGTGTTTTAATACATTTTGATTTGAAATGATTGGACAAACACCATGATGATTGGACAAACCTACAGTTATAAAGTGAGCAATAAGAAAGGATTGATAAGCTAAAAGAATTATAATAAATTCACTCTTGCATAAACTCGGTGTCAGCCCCGAACCCAAAATTGTGGACCCAACAAATAATAAGAAAGCTGTATGCCTCCAGATCTTTGTAGGGTTTTAATGTTTAGAGCAGAGAACGTGATAACTGCTTCTATCTATTGCCTTGACAGCAGCTTGTCCCTCTTCTTCATTTTGTAAGGATCACCTTCAACATAAATGGTGATTTGATGTTTGAGTTTTTTTCTTAAAACAGCGTCTAAGTTAGCTCTATTCGGATCTCTTCAATAGCTGCTCTTAACGTCCTGCCCTCCATGTGATATTCTTTCATCCTTGAGAATCACGTGATTGAAGACAAGCTCCTATGAGCTGACTATGTGACAGCAACAACTCAACAGCACAACATATTCCTCTTGTCCAGATTGAACAAACAATGAGGTATGTACATCAGACAAGTTTAATCTGCAGCCTGTTACTATCCAACTGCAAATGTACGTGCCTTACCTTAATTACACCTTCCCTCTCCAGTTGTCTGCAGATCATTCTCTTCTCAAGTTTGCCCACATTCATTCTGGAGCCTATTGCTTTACTGGTCATTCCCTTTGTACCACTGGCCACAACTACATTATCAAAAAGACACAAACAACAATAAGTATCTGAACATTTCTCCACAGTGTTACCATAAACAACTCCATCAAACTTACCCATGCCATAGGCCTGGGACAGAACATCCCTCTCCATGATGCGCCCTTCTGGACGTAAAGCTCCACTCCCCTCTCCACCGCCTTCCTCGTCATTGTCGTCATCATCATAAACAACAGGATCCCCTTTCTTTGAATATGGCTTTATTAGTTTCAGGCAGCGCACATGCACCTTGTTTCCTAAAAATAGTACGGTATAATGTGAGAGCACAGAAAATGTTTAAATACAATCGTACTAGGTTATTACTGTACTGTGTTTATTTAAACGCTTGTTTCCACTGGAACGGTATGGTTTGAGTTTGAACTGGTAAGTTTCCATTACAAAAAAAGATCTGAAATGTCCCCCTAAAGTGCACATACCTTTTTTGTTGTTGCAGGGCCCAGCTTCTGGATCAAGTTCTTCAAGGGGAATGCGACAAAACTCCACAAGTTTGGAAGACCTCATATACTGAAATATTCGCTTAAAAGTGCGCTCGTCCACATTCTATAAAGAAATACACCATTATGACTTCAAACAGAGAAACAACATCACTAAACACAATTGATACTCACCAAATGAGACCTGAGTGCCATGAGAGTACTCAACTGTCCTGGTGACAGCAGCAGGATGTTGGACACTCGCTCCATCAGTATATCATATTTACTTCTCCTGGTGAACCACAGGTACAGCAGCGGACTCAGGATGAATTTATCAATATGTTACATTTGACCTAAACATCACTAGGTAACAAAGTAATATATTCTTTTGAACTATACTGCCTATAAAGACCTAAAAACTATTTTATTAATTTAAAAATTTAAATGAATAATCAAAAATTATTGTTTTGGTTTATCTCTGATATAACTCTAATGGAGTTAAATGGGAAAAACAATAACAAACCTGAGACTGGTCTCTAATTGGTTTCTTTAAGTTATGCCTCAGTGCGCTATGAGCTGTGTCTCTGACCAATCAGACAATGTGATCATATCATTATGTCATTTGTGATTAGTTCTTTACACCTCTCAGTCAAATCACAGCCCAACTATTTATGTAATTATTTTCTTTCTGTTTTTTAACATATCCTCAATCAATAAATATGATTGTTTCTTGTGACCAGGCCTAAATGTAGAAATAAGATACTGTAATAATAATAATTTCATGCATTATTATTACTATAAATTATTATTTTTGGGGGGACCAGACCTCTCCAAAGGGTGCCCTAAATATAGTTGTAGCCATGGGCCCCCACCTTCCTGGAGCTAACCCTGCATGAAAATCTCTTTAAAATTGCAATTCATTTTCAAATGCAATTAATTGTTCAGCCCTAGTGGAAATTCAACAGAACTGAGTGAAATCAGGTAAGTTGTGTTTTTTGCATGCACATACGTGGCATTATATGGCTAATGCAGACCTGTTAACATGGAAGCGATTGAGCAACAGAAGGATGGAGTGCTGTTGTTGCCCCGTGCTAAACCGTAACACGTGAGACTGCATTGTGACCAGACCGTATTGGACCAGAGACTTCCTCAAGTAGTGTATCTTCCGAGCATCCATCCTGTTTGAACACAACATGCGCTGTTACAAAGTGCACCAAAACCACTACACAAGGAGATCAGACCAACAATACTGTCCCCTACTTAAAGGAGCTGACATGGAGGTCCCTCTGCAGCTCTCCCTGCCAGCGAGCTCGACCGACCCGTTCCAAAATACAGTAGGAGTCATCAGAGATTTTTAACTCGGGGTCGCTCTCGTTACCAATCAGAGTCCTGAATCGTATTTTCTGCGAAGCCACCACAACCAGCTTTCTGCCAAATCTGGATAAAAAAGAAACAACATGTTAAAATAAAGATTAGGTTTGGATCACAAACGTGACAACGAAGACCGTACTTGGTAAGTTTAGGAATGAAAGACTGGTTTAATTCTTGCAAGAATGAAACGCATCAGACACATGCAACACCGGTACACCGGTGTTTGCTTAATAAGTTTACAGCACATGAGTTTTTTTATAGGTGTACATAATGATTGCCTCTTACCTCCAGGGTCGTGGATGGACGTGTAATGAGCTGATGTGTCTGTCATAGATGTGAATACAGTATTGTTCAAAATAATAGCAGTACAATGTGACTAACCAAAATAATCCAGGTTTTTTTTTTTATTGCTAAATGGCAAACAGGGCACCAGTTAGTGAGGTAGATTCTCAGAAAACAAACAAGACCCAGCATTTATGATATGAACGCTCTTGTGCAATTGGGCAATTATTTGAAAGGGGTGTGTTAAAAAAACAGAGAAACGTGGAAGAAAATGGAAGACAACAATCAAAATGGATCGAAGAATAACCAGAATGGCAAAGGCTCAGCCAATGATCATCTCCAGGATGATCAAAAACAGTCTGGAGTTACCTGTAAGTACTGTGACAGTTAGAAGATGTCTATGTGAAGCTAATAATAATAATAATAATAATAATAATAATAATAGGCATTTGCAGAAGAGGTTACATTTTGCCAAAGAACACATCTACTGGCCTAAAGAGAAATGGAGGAACATTTTGTGGACTGATGAGAGTAAAATAGTTATTTTTGGGTCCAAGGGCCACATGCAGTTTGTGAGACGACCCCCAAACTCTGAATTCAAGATGGTGAAGACAGTAAAGAGAGTAAAGACAGTGAAGACAGTGAAGACAGTAAAGAGAGTAAAGACAGTGAAGACAGTGAAGACAGTAAAGAGAGTGAAGACAGTGAAGACAGTGAAGACAGTGAAGACAGTGAAGACAGTGAAGACAGTAAAGAGAGTGAAGACAGTGAAGACAGTGAAGACAGTAAAGAGAGTAAAGACAGTGAAGACAGTGAAGACAGTAAAGAGAGTAAAGACAGTGAAGACAGTGAAGACAGTAAAGAGAGTGAAGACAGTGAAGACAGTAAAGAGAGTAAAGAGAGTGAAGACAGTGAAGACAGTGAAGACAGTGAAGACAGTAAAGACAGTAAAGACAGTAAGGACAGTAAGGACAGTGAAGCCAGCATCATGATATGGACATGTTTCTCCTACTATTGTGTTAGGCCTCTTTATCACATACCAGGGATCATGGATCAGTTTGCATTTGTCAAAATACTTGAAGAGGTCATGTTGCCTTATGCTGAAGAGGACATGCTCTTGAAATGTTTGTTTCAACAAGACAATGACACCAAACACACAGTAAACAAGCAAAGTCTTGGTTCCAAACTAACAAAATACATTTTATGGAGTGGCCAGCCCAATCCCCAGACTTTAAATTCAATCGAAAAGCTGTTTCTGAAGCAAAACCAAGTAATGTAAATGAATTGTGGAATGTTGTTAAAGAATCATGGAGTGGAACAACAGCTGAGAGCTGCCACAAGTTGGTGTCACACAGATGTGAAGCAGGTTTAAAAAACTGTCGTCATACAACTAAATATCAGTTTAGTGATTCACTAACAAAAACGTTCGTACAAAATATTTTTGAGTTTGTACAGTCAATGGCAGACATATTTTTGAACACACTCCTTTCAACTAATTGCCCAATTGGAGCCTTAAGAGCGTGCATATCATGAATTCTGGGTATTTTTTGTTTTCTGAGAATCTACTGCACCTACTGGTAACTTTTTTGCCATTTAACAATAAATAAAATGAATAAATAAAAAATATACTAAAAACCTGGATTATTCTGGTTAGTCACATTTAAGATTTTCAACAGCGCTCCTGAACAAATTTAAAAGATTCTTTAAGTTTATTATACAGAAATTATTTCACACAAGTATGGCTTGTAAGTAAGTTATTAAAGCAAGAGTGTTTATGAAATGTGGAGAAGTAATTACTTCCCTACACACACTTATGGTAAAACAATCTAAGAACAGTGTGAATTTACTGTCCCTACATGCAGAACACAAAGACTGTGTTGTGGTGCTTTACACAAGTTCACACTAAACTGATAGATTTATGATGGTGTAGTGTGGTTGTAGAAGAACCTTTTCCAGGCCTGGTCCAGACTGAGCAGCGGTGTGTTGGACGTGGAGCGAACCTGTTCCGTGACCTCTCTCCTCTCTCTGAAGAATACACACGAGCCCTGTATCCTGTCCTTGTTCTCTGGAATGATCTGCACTGGGTAGAGGTCTTTCCTGGTTTCAAAGGAGTGCTCTATGGTTTCAATGCCGGTGTCTGGGTCAATGCCCTTATACCTGAAAAGACCACAGGTGTCAGAGGTTAAGATGATATGAAGATTTCAGTAAAGTAGCTAAAGTCTCCAATTGAATAACAACAAAGAGGACCAAAAAGGTGACCATTAATTTTAGGAGATGTGCCCATCCTTTTTAAGGGCTTATCAGTCAGATCCAGATTTACCCTTTTGAATTAACTTGAGCGGTTTTGCTGTAGTTTAGTGTCTTCTTGATATGTCATTGGCTGGGAGCTACACACACAGACAAAGACCCCTCTCAAACTTTTTAGAGGGCTTCAGGAATTGAAAAAAAATATTTGTTTAATTCACATAATTCCTAAACAAATACATTGTTCAGTATAGCATCTGTCCTGTTCCACTTCTTCTTCATCCAGAGTCTTCTCCAAACTAATAGTTGAACCAGCCTTATGTGAAACTAGTTTTAAAATTAAAATGTCTCTTATACAAAGATACTTTTTAAATTCTTAGATCAACTGATATGAGAGCTGAGCTTTAAACTCTAAAGGGATGTAGGAGTTAGACCTGAAACTAACTCTGATTGGACCAGGCTGTTCAGATCAGCTTCTTTTCAGATCTTTTCTTCAAGATAACCTAAATGACTAACATGGACCAACCCCTTGCATTAGGGGGGTACATAGGGTTACTTTAATCTGATCGAATCGTGTACTTTATGGTTTGTAGAAAACTATGTTTACTATATGTATGTTTTTACAGTGACATTTCAAGCCTTGAAGGTTCCTAAATGTCACTTTGGGAGTAAAACAACAAGCATGTATTTAGTAAATGCTCCCTGTGTTCAGATCACAGTCACCTGTCATACAGCTCCACATCCTCTCTGTCATGAGGCAGCTCGTAGAAGGCTAACTCGGTGTTGTGGACCAGATAACTCCACAGAAAGGCTTTGGTGTAGTCGTCGAGCTTGAGTGGAAACTTTGGCTTTCTGTCTTCTAACCGTATCCACAAAGTGGGAATAGTTATCCCCTCCAGCCCCTCCAGAGCCACCTCATCTTCCACTGCACTCAGAGCATCCATCACATGCTAATGCTAATGCTATCGTTAGCAAATAGTGCTATACCCGCGTGCGGGTATTACCAATACGTTTGCTATATTAAAAGGAATTATTAAGTTCAAAACGAAGACTTCTAAACATAAAGAGTACACAACAATGTTCTGCTGTTAGTACTCTCTTCCTTAGCTGTATGTATTATGAACTGTATAGGTGAGTACGTCATATTTTGACATTATATGTCGCGGTGGCAAAAAGCAAAGGGCTTCCGCTTTATCCTGCACGTGACCACGAGGAGGCGCCAATGTCTAAAGAGAAAGATGTCTAAGGTGTTAAAGAGGCCTGGGCTGAATCTATGGGCTGAATCCGAAACTGGTTATAAACTTAAAAAACTCCTTTTGACTGACCCTGATATATTTTATGGTTGCCATGATAAGAGATGTCCGAATTCCTACATTAGTAAGAAAGGAGGTTAAAAAGGAGCTTCAATGCCTACTTTAGCATAAGAACCGAACAGTAAGGAACTTTAACGGCATCCCACAATTCATTGCGCAACCACCCGAACTTTTCCGAAAACGTCCGACTAAAGCCGATCTCCATGTGATGAGTTTGAAGTGACTCTGATTCAACCTTTAGCTCTTTTATAAATATTTGCATAAGCCACAGTTTATAAAAGACTCTGCTCTGGAGCCACAGACATTTATTGTTCTCTGTTGATGTTTGCTGCTTTGCTCACATTTGTTTACATTTGTGAGAAACGAATCTTAAGCTGCATGGCTCATTTCCACATCAACTGTGTCATTAACGCCAAATATTACATGGAAAGGGCAAGGGTTTGGTGGATTATTGGACCAGGACTTTGGGAGGATTACAGCTGTTGGAAATGTTACGGTCGGTGAGTCATTTATGTATTGAATAGGTTACATGCACACATTGTGCTGTTGTGTGTTGTAAAACATTTAATGGTGATCTTTCATGTACAGAACTCTTTATTCAACACCTGTTCAAAACAGACACATTACTGGTGTGGAGTCGCTTAAACTATTTCTCAAAATTGTTTCGCAACGCTCGGCGGAGGATGAGGTAGGCTACTCTTGTTGTAGTCCATTGAGATGTGTAGTTTTTATTAAGCAGCCGTGTGTCAACCTAACCTCCCCTCGTGTTTCCGCTGAGAGGTTAGTGGAACCAGGAGCTATCTTATAACCGGTTTCAGATTCAGTCCTGATCTCATTTCTCTAAATGTGCACACTCTCTTCCTCCTCTACCTTCCTCTCCTCGTGTCCCGCCCACAGAGAGGAGAGAAGGAGGAATTAAGCCAGATCAGTGACTGAAAAACATTGGCCTTGAAACATTTGCATTCAAAATAGCCAAAACTACAATCTTCACAATGTTGGTTGATGTTTTTTTTCTTTTCAATCAGTGTTTGTTTTTTCAATATTTTATTTTATTTTTTATTTTCAATACCGATCCTTTTATTTTCAGTCAGTGTTTGTGTTTTCAATAACAACTTGTAAATATTTTCAATGCCAATCTTCTCCTTTTCGGACAATGTTTGTTTTTTCAGTTTCGCTTCACTGGCACTCTTGCGCAGAAGAAAAAAACAGATAACTTGTCACTGTTGTTTCTGTAGTTTATTTACATTTAGTCATTTAGCAGACGCTTTCATCTAAAGTGACTCACATTAAGGTTCCATTCACCAGTGTTACAGCTAGAACACTACTAGAAGCGAGGGTCTTGCCCAAGGACACAACAACAGTATGAGCTGTGGGGAGAGCGGGAATCGAAGATTAGAATTAGACAGCTGTTGAGACATTTTACAGAAATAATAAAGCCTAAACAATATAAATTCAAAAGCTAAGAGGATATTACACATATTACATGTACTGTTGCACTTTTGTTTGGTTACTTTACTGATGTGTAAAATATATATTTTGTATTTTTCTCTGTTCATTTAGGAAGAAAACAGGACCACTTCTGTATTAGTCCTATAATCACCACCTATAACCTGCGTCTGTACGTCTTTTGAGCCACAGCAGTGTCCTGAACAAATCTGTAGACGCCTAAATGAGACTAACATTGTAACTGTATTAAAGTCTGTGTTGTTACAGGTACAGACTGTCCTACAGCAACAGGAGACAGAGCCCTGCAACACTAGAATGAGACTCTTCACAGAGGCCTCAGTCTCTGTGTGCAACAGTCTGTGTATGAGTTACAGTATGACCGATATAACCTCATATAACATCATAATTACTAGCTGAAAGTCGTAGCAGAACGGTGAAATCACAGAGGCCATGGCAGCGGCAGCATTACTACAGAACTAAATAAACTACAGAAACAAGTTATTCATCAGGTGAAAAAAACACTGACGCTTACCATTAGAAGTTAGGTGTTTTTGTTTTTTCTGTGTGATATTAAAATTGTCATTGCAATAAACAACATTAATATTGAAACTAAATATATATAACTAAATATATATATTCCAAACAATATTGTAGTTTTGGCTGTTTTGAATGCAAATGTTTCAATGCCAATATGTTTTTCACTGTCTCATGCAAAGAATAGATGCATTAATACATTAATATCACAGACCATGGAGTTCACTCCAGATCTTCCTGTCACTGTCGTCAGTCACACCAACAGTTACTGACAGAACTACAGTCAGTGTCCTGATCGCTCGTATGTGCACAACCTGGTAACTGGAGAAGCAGAGACACCCCCAGCTACAGATCTTCACAGGACATTAACATTTACAGAGAAGGTAAGAAAAGTTAGACTTCTGTAAGTTTATTGTTTGACAGACATTATTGAGAGTGAACTATTATATATTTAACTCACACAGTAAAGAGAACTCCTGAGACATGGGAGAGAAGAGGGCGACTAATGTTTGACAATGGCATGTTTTATAAAGCGTTGTTCAACACAATAAAGCAGTTAGAGCTAACTTTATATGATATTAACTGCATGTAACGTTTGTCTAAAATGGCTAACGTTAGCTGAGCGTAGCTTCACCGAGGCCCACAGTCTCTGTCAGTGTCATTCAGAAAACCTCCAACATGAAGTTTAGCTCAATATGATGACAGATATGTAATCTATTGAAATGTTTTCTTCTTAAGACTCCAGCTCAGGAGAGGTTTAAGCTCCTGTGGAGGAGAGCGGGAGCTGGAGCTGTCAGTGAGGAGGACAGACTGAGGGGGGCTCAGCTGCTGCAGGACAACAGAGGCAGGTAGGTCTTATATCTACAGAAATGATCACACACTCTAATGAACCTCTGTAATCTAAACAATACTTGTTCTATTTTCAGGAACAGTTACAAAGAAGTTCTCCAAATGGTTAGAACTCGTCTGCCAGGGTTTTTTCTGGATGTGATGGAGAACAGACGAGCCACACCAGGACCAGCCAAACCAAACAGGGGTCAGTGTGTTGCACCTGCCTGAACTGCAGAGTCATGCAACAGATCTAGAAAACAAATGCTGCAACAGGCTCTCAGACCACACGGTTTATACAGATATATAATTATAGATACTTTCCTTCACATATTTATAATAAAGAAGTGTTGCATTGATCCACAGTCTCTGGGTTTATGTGGCCGAGTCATGTCCTACTGAGAGAGAGAGAGAGACAGAAAGCAAGAGAAAGCATTAGTTTGGGTGTCCTTTTTACAGTAATACCACTCATTTCATTACTTATTTATGACATATACTACACAGACATACAGATAGTGTTTGAGAGGTAACAAACATGTCGACAGCAGTGTAGATAAGTGCACCTAGATATTCTGGTGTAAAGCTGATAAAGACTTTTCCACTGCTGCATGAGACCTAAACATAATGGTTCCTGTGAGAGGGACTGACACACCTGTCCTCTGTGGAGTTGAGTCTGTGCCAGTTCAGCTGTAGGTGGGAGCACAACTCCAGGAGAAGACCAGGGGCCCGAGGGTCATCTGTCCTCTTGGGAGCCCCCTGGAGACTTTAGACGATTCTCCATAATTCTGCTCTGCAGCTGTAGTCTTTGTCCACCTTTACTGTGTGGACACGTTAGTGCTGTAATAATAAGTTAATTTTGGTTAAAGTGAATATATACTTTATATACATTCACATATACATAAACATACATACACACATATATATATATACACAGTAGATATACACTCACCTAAAGGATTATTATGAACACCATACTAATACTGTGTTTGACCCCCCTTTCGCCTTCAGAACTGCCTTAATTCTACGTGGCATTGATTCAACAAGATGCTGAAAGCATTCTTTAGAAATGTTGGCCCATGTTGAGAGGATAGCATCTTGGAGTTGATGGAGATTTGTGGGATGCACATCCAGGGCACGAAGCTCCCGTTCCACCACATCCCAAAGATGCTCTATTGGGCTGAGATCTGGTGACTGTGGGGGACATTTTAGTTCAGTGAACTCATCGTCATGTTCAAGAAACCAATTTGAAATGATTCGAGCTTTGTGACCTGGTGCATTATCCTGCTGGAAGTAGCCATCAGAAGATGGGTACATGGTGGTCATAAAGGGATGGACATGGTCAGAAACAATGCTCAGGTAGTCATTTGGCATTTAAACGATGCCCAATTGGCACTAAGAGGCCTAAAGTGTCCCAAGAAAACATTCCCCACACCATTACACCACCACCACCAGCCTGCACAGTGGTAATAAGGCATGATGGATCCATGTTCTCATTCTGTTTAACCCAAATTCTGCCTCCACCATCTGAATGTCTCAACAGAAATCAAGACTCATCAGACCAGGCAACATTTTTCCAGTCTTCAACTGTCCAATTTTGGTGAGCTTGTGCAAATTGTAGCCTCTTTTTCCTATTTGTAGTGAAGATGAGTGGTACCCAGTGGAGTCTTCTGCTGTTGTAGCCCATCCGCCTCAAGGTTGTGCGTGTTGTGGCTTCACAAATGCTTTGCTGCATACCTCGGTTGTAACAAGTGGTTATTTCAGTCAAAGTTGCTCTTCTATCAGCTTGAATCAGTCGGCCCATTCTCCTTTGACCTCTAGCATCAACAAGGCATTTTCGCCCACAGGACTGCTGCATACTGGATGTTTTTACCTTTTCACACCATTCTTTGTAAACCCTAGAAATGATTGTGCGTGAAAATCCCAGTAACTGAGCAGATTGTGAAATTCTCAGACCGGCCCGTCTGGCACCAACAACCATGCCACGTTCAAAATTGCTTAAATCACCTTTCTTTCCCATTCTGACATTCAGTTTGGAGTTCAGGAGATTGTCTTGACCAGGACCACACCCCTAAATGCACCGAAGCAACTGCCATGTGATTGGTTGATTAGATTCTTGCAATAATGTGAAATTGAACAGGTATTCCTAATAATCCTTTAGTTGAGTGTACACACACTTATATCCTTAAGTAAATTCTCGAAATGATTGAGGCAACGTAAGTTCTGTTATAAAATTTTAAAATGAGACAAACCTGATTTTTGAACAGCTTTATTATGAAGTACCTTTTTAAAAGAAATGTACAAGTGGAACCAGCACAGTGACATCTTGGTGTTCACAGAAAACACCGTAGACATGTGGTACAGGTCTGAGACATGTATGAAATGATAATGTACATATTTACAGCAGCGTTTCTATCAGAACAGGAGAGTGAGCTAAAATACAACAGAGTGGAAATAAAAAATATACAATAATAAAAGCATGGATTGGATCAATAAAAACATTTGACAGATAATATGATAAAGGCACTGTGTTTCACACAAACTGATAATTCAACAGACATTTGTCTGTGAAGAATCACAAGATAAATGCTTAAATGTTGTCATTCAACTGTCCCTGGGCATTTGAACAAAACCAATTAAATAGATCAGAGGGCCATAAAAGTTTATCAATAAAATAAAATAGATATTCAACTCATTAGGAAACATTCATTATAAAGACCATGCTTGGTAATTTTTCAAAAATCCTTTTTTTTTTTCAATAAACAAACACATTAAAATATTTTTTACTTTATATTGAAGGCATAATGGGCTGAATAAAGTCTAATTGTTTTCCAATTATTTATCTGACATTCTTCCAGATCTATGGTCTCTGATCGACCAACACATTCAGTTAAACCCAGCATTAATGATTTACACAACACTCGCTTAATCACAGATTGATGACATGATCAATGAAGTCATATGCCTTAAATTTAGCTGGCAAAAGGCAGAATTACATTCAGAATACTTAGCTGGTGTTAAAAGAAGCATGCTCTGCACAGTGCTCCATAATGTATTATTGTCTACCAGGAATTGGTCAACATTTCAGAGAAAATCTAAATTTTTTAATTACGATTAGACTAGCAGGCACTGCAACAGAAATGTGAGGGTTTATTTTGTTTTTAGGTAACAGTACATTTTTGAAAGTTACATTTCTTAAGAAAAACTAAAAAGAAAAACATTTCAAAGGCATTGCCTTGAAGCTTAGGATGGTCTCCACTATTCTGCGAAGGAGCTGCACCGATGGAGACATTGCTGATTCTTTAACAAAGTGGTTCCCAAAATGTAGCACTATCAGTTCAGTGTGAATGGGGTATAGAATAAAGAGATTTCCTTCTGCTACGGACTGCACAGACATTGTTAGGGGACACAAAGTATGCTCTTTGGCTAAATTCAGACGCATGACAACCCTCTTCCTCTACCGAGTTAGAGCTGTAAGAATGGCACTGGCTGGGCAGGCAGGCACCTAGACTGGACTGAGAGGTACATAGCCTCCTACATAAAATTGAAGGTCCAATTTGAATAATAGATACTAACAGAAACATGGGCATTAGTGTGTGCTTCTCATTAGATATCATTGGTTTTCTAGGGTGAAAGTGTAATTCCTTTAAGAGATATAGATATGTGGTCAAAAAGGAAAAACAATGTCTATTCTCAACTTTCCTTAAATGGCAAAAAAACTAGCTTTAAAAACATACAATAATACATCTTTATGAGATATGACAAAATGAGGCTGCATTAAAAAGTACCTGCCTTGTACATACACAAAGAAAATGCAAACAAGTAGCTAGAATACTTGTCTTATCAAAAATATGTAGCTTTGGTAAACAAGAGAACTGCTGTCTCTGGGTGTGGCGCCGAGACGTGATGTGATCGAAGGGTTGAACAAGTCTGGGTTTTTGAGGCTACTATGTTTAGTGAGAGGAGAAACACTTCCCAGCATCCTGTCCCCAACAAATACAGTAAAAGACAGCCTGGCTCCCCAAACGGAAAAACAAAAGCACTTTCTGGACTTTTCCCGAGCACCAATACAAGAGTTTGTGGTAATGTAGCAGCATTTGGACTGGTCTGCGGAAGACTACTTATCCTCTCTCCCTCGAACAGTCCCTCACCCTTTTCTGTCCGTCGTAGTGGAAGTGGAAGACTGATCCAAAAAATCCACAGTGGAGACGAGAGGGATGAAATATGTCCCTTCTTGGCTTGTGAAATAACACCATCTTCAATACTTGCAGTTCTGTCTCCCTTTTGTTACGCTTGTCTCTATCCATCTGTCCAACTTTCTTCAAGCATTCATGACAAGACTGATCTTCTATTCTCCGTCCCTGCCCTCCAATGATCTTTTTGCATTTCTGGTTAAGCTCCCTGTTCCCGAGTTTCAGTCAACTTTCTCCACCTTCCCGATGATCTTCTCCTCAAAGATAGGCAAGATTGCATCATCGTCACGAACCTCCTCAAACACAACACCACAGTCAAACTCATCGCTCACTTTCTTGAAGTAGAACCTGCAGATACAAAAATAAGGTTCATTACACTGATTATCTCAGTACTCAGTAAATTGTCATTGTTTATAGAAAATGAATCAAATATAAGCTAGGTAAAGCACTGTGTAACTTCAGAATACAAAATCTGATCTATCTAAAACGCTCTCTGTCACACACACACTATATAATATATATATATTATATAATATATATATTATATATATTATATAATATATATATATATAATATATAAATAATATATAATATATATATAATATATATATATATATATATATATATATATATATATATATATATATATATATATATATATATATATAATATATATAATATATATATATATATATAATATAATATATATAATATACACACACACACACACACACATATAGACATATATGTACATACATACATACATATAGACATATATACATAAAGTACGTAAAGTCATTGAACTGTTCCTGTTTTTAATTGTGTGTGGATTTTGTAGCAAAGGACACTAAATAATTACAATGTGTCAGGATATTCCTTTTCTAGAAATTCTATATTACTGGTAATGTAACATATAGCTTTGTAATTGTAATAATATAAATATTATGAGCATAGATGATATACATTAGTCTATAATAAAAATATTCAAATAATATAGGCTCTATTTATTGGGAATAATAACACATAATTAAGACAGGGCACTGAGCTGCTAATCAGGTTTCAATTAAAAAAAAAAAAAAACCTCTGTGAAGCTCCATAAAAAGAACATGAATTTTTTAATACATAGTGAGAGGGAGATTTAGATCTTATTTAGCAAATATAATTGGGTTGTTATAACTCTGCACATTAGTGTTTGTGAGTGACTTGGACTGTGTGTTAAATCGCCAATCCTTTAGCCTCATCCTGTTTGAGTTTCAATCAGCAGCAAACCTCTCAAACCAACGATCATCACATGTGGACATAAAGTAGTTATTGACTTAAAAAGTGTTAAAATGATTATTAGGTTTGGCAAAACCCTTTATAGTAAAGAAAGAAAAAAAAATAAAAAATCAAGCATCGTTACGTCACCCGGTATGGCGCAACTGGGCCCTCACCCTGGAGCCAGGCCCGGGGTTGGGGCTTGTATGTGAGCATCTGGTGGCCAGGTCTTTCCCCACGGGGCTCAGCCGGGCTCCGCCCGAAGTGAGTACGAGTGGACCATGTTCTCCACCTGGATTGTCGACACTTGGAGCTGTGGCCGTAAAGTCTTCGCTGCCTGTTGTAGCAACCCCCAAACCCGGTGTTGGACACCGGAAGTAAGGGATGCAGTCAAGAAGAAGAAGAAGAAAGAAACCTATCGAGCTTGCTTGGCTTGTGGGACTCCTGAGGCAGCTGATAGGTACCGGCAGGCCAAGCGGGCTTAAGCCCGGGTGGTTGTGGAGGCAAAAACTCTGAGTCTGGGAGGAGTTCGATGAGGCCATGAGAAGGACAATCGGTCAGCTTCAAAGAAATTCTGGCAAACCGTCCGGCACCTCAGGAAGGGGAAGCAGATTCCCACCTCCACTGTAAAAATGTTGGCAGGGCACAACACTATTTACAGTGGAGGTGGGAATCTGCTGACTTTAACTGGGGACATTGTTGGACGGTGGAAGGAATACTTCGAGGATCTCCTCAACACATCTTTCACAGAGGAAGAAGAGGCCGAGGGCTCGGAGGTGGACTCGTCCATCACCCAAGCTGAAGTTACTGAGTTGGGAAGCTTCTCAGTGGCAAGGCACCGGGGGTGGATAAGATACGCCCTGAGTACCTCAAGTCTCTGGATGTTGTGGGGCTGTCTTGGTTGACACGCCTCTGCAACATCGCATGGCGTTTGGGGACAGTATCTCTGGACTGGCAGACCGGAGTGGTGGTTCCGCTTTTCAAGAAGGGGGACTGGAGGGTGTGTTCCAACTACAGTGGGATCACACTCCTCAGCCTCCCTGGGAAAGTCTATGAGAATGCGGCCGATAGTCAAACCTTGGATTCAGGAGGGACAATGTGGTTTTCGTCCCGGTCGTGGAACACTGAACCAGCTCAATACCCTCTCTGGTGCTGGAGGGTTTATGGGAATTTGGCCAACCAGTCCACATTTGCTTTGTGGATCTGGAGAAGGCATTCGACTGTGTCCCTCGTGGCACCCTGTGGGGGGTGCTTTGGGAGTATGGGGTCCAGGCCCCTTTGCTAAGGAGCTTGGTTTGCATTGCCTGCAGTAAATCAGACCTGTTCACGGTGCATGTTGGACTCCGGCAGTACTGGGGCCAGAGGGAGTCTGGTTTGGGGACCACAGGATCTCGTCTCTGCAGCCGAGTGTGAAGCAACAGGGATGAGGCTCAGCACCTCTTAAGTCTGAGACCATGGTTCTCAGTCGGAAAAGGAGCTCGGTTACTTGGGAGGAGCTCAAAGTAAAGCCGCTGCTCCTCCACATCGACAGAAGCCAGCTGAGGTGGCTCGGACATCTATTTCGGATGCCTCCCTAGAGAGGTGTTCTGGGTATGTCCCACCGGGAGGAGACCCAGAGAAAGATCTAGGACATGCTTGAGTGACTTATGTATCTCAGCTGGCTTGGGAACACCTCGGTATTCCCCCCGGAAGAATGGAGCTGGAGGAAGCAAAATTTATAGCTCAACAAGAAGAAGAGTATGCATCTCGGCAAAGAACACTTGATGAAAAGAGAAGAAAGTTACAGTGTTTAGAAACAGAAAAAGATTTCAAAGCAGCACAAGCAAGAATACAGGTGTATGACTAAACAAGTATAACAGAGAAGCAGAGGGTTGATGTTACCAAAATTGGCACAGAAGTCAAGAATAACAAGCATGTGAGATTTCCTAAGCTACCAGACAACAAAGTGTGTGCAATGCATCGTCTAAAATGTTTGGAGAAAAGACTAAGAAAAGACAAAATCTACTACAATGACTACACAAGCTTCATGGATGATATAATCAGAGGTGACCAGAGGTGACGCAGAAAGGGTCCCTGACAAAGAGTTGGACAACACGCCTGTGTGGTATATCCAACACCATGGGGTCTATCATCCACACAAACCAGGAAAAATAAGAGTTGTGTTTGATGCTTCTACCAAGTACCAAGATACCTCCCTCAATGACCATCCAACATGTTGGTGGGTGTTTTTTGTCATTTTCGCAAAGGTTCTGTAGCATTCACCTGTGATATAAAGCAAATGTTTTACCAATTCTATGTAACAAGGAAAGATTAGGATTACTTAAGGTTTCTTTGGTGGGAAAGGGGAGACTTGGAAGCTACACTATCAGTCTACCAAATGAAAGTGCATCTTTTCGGAGCAGCGTCTTCACCAGGCACAGAAGACACTGAAACATCTTGCAGCTCAAGGACAAGGTCAGTTCAAAGACATTGTTATTCGTTTTATACAAAGAAACTTTTATGTTGATGACGGCTTATCGAGTATTTCAACTGAAAGTGAAGCCATTCAACTCATCAAGGACTCAAGAAAGCTGTGCTCTACAGGAAAGTTAAGACTCCACAAGTTTGTGGGCAACAAAGAAATTGTAATGACAACCATTCCAGAATAAGAGGGTGCTGCAGTTAAGGACCTTGATATGTATCTTAGTTTGCAACGCATCGAGAGAGTTCTTGGAGTAGAATGTTGCGTTACATCAGATTCTTTAAAGTTCAGAGTTCAAGTCAAGTCTAACTTACTCACAAGAAGAGGTGTACTTTCCAGGTGTATGATCACTTAGGTTTCATCGCACCGTTTTTCTTGTTAGGCAAACGGATTCTCCAGCAAATGTGCAAAGAAAGGGTTGACTGGGATTAAGAACTTCCAGAACACTTAAAACCCCATTGGGTGTCCTGGATCAAAGATCTTTTTGTTTTATCCAATGTACAAATTCAAAGATGTTTTGTTCCTTCAGATTTTGGTCAAGTCAAGAAATACGAGCTACATCACTTTGCAGATGCCAGCGTCAGTGGCTATGGCATATTTTCATACCTGCGAGTCATTAACGAGTTAGATCAAGTCTACTATTGCTTAGTAATGGCAAAGTCAAGAGTTGCACCTACCAGTGTCATGACCATCCCACAATTCGAACTCTCGGCAGCAGTTGTTGCAGTTAGAGTCAGTGATCTTCTCAGAACAGAGCTTGAAATCCCAGACATTAAAGAGTTTCTCTGGACAGACTCCACAGTCATTCTTGGCTACATAAATAATGATGCCAGAAGATTTCAAGTGTTTGTAACCAATCGCATACAAAGAATCAAGTCAAGCACTACACCAGAGCAATGGGCGTATGTTGCGTCAGAGCAAAGCCCTGCAGACTATGCTTCTCGAGGCTTGGCAGCAGAACAACTTAAGTCCTCCAACTGGTTCAAAGGACCAACATTTCTCTGGCAAAGAAACCTACCTGATAGAAATGTTATGGTGGGAGAGATCAAGGAACGCGATCTGGAACTTCGCAAAGCTTTTGTGTGCGCCTCAAACTTAAAAGAGCCAACCATTCTTGACAGATTTGTGACGTTCTCAGAATGGTCCAGATTGATAAAAGCTCTTGCAATTGTGAGAAGGAAGATAAAAGAATGCAAGGGTGAGATACAAACGATAAAAGAAAGTACGAGTTTGAAAGTGAAAAAAGAAACTGAACTATTTGTTATTAAACTTGTTCAACAGAAAGCTTTCTCAGAAGAGCTAACGAGCCTAAAAGCAAAGAAAGCAGTTTCCAAGAACAGTAAACTGTACAAACTTAGTCCGTTTTTGGATGAAGAAGGAATCCTCAAAGTGAGAGGACGTCTGAGTCAAGCTATGCTACACCCACACGTAAAGCATCCAGCAATACTCCCCAAAGACAGTCATATTTCCACTTCGCTCGTCAGACATTTTCACTTGAAAGTTCAGCACCAAGGTCGTGGAATGACATTGAATGAACTGCGTGCCAAAGGCTGGTGGATTCTTGGATGCAGCTGTGCTGTTTCATCTTACATCTTCAAATGTGTCAAATGTCGGAAGTACAGAAAGAAAGCGGAGATCCAAAGTATGGGAGACTTGCCAGTAGACCGGACAGAACCAACTTCACCTTTTACTTACGTCGGAATGGATTGTTTTGAACCGATTTATATCAATGACGGACAGAAAGAGCTAAAAGAATATGGACGCATACTAACTTGTTTATGTTCTCGAGCCATACATATTGAAGTACTTGAGCGACCTATCCACAAGGTTATTGTTTTGTTAGAAGCAATAACAAAACAATTGCTTCTAACATTTTTTAGATTTTTTGTTATTTTTTATGCTCACACTATGTGTCAGTTTCATTTGAAGAAAGAAAAATTCAACAGTTGGATTAGTGAGATTTGGTGGGAGTGTAACTGCCGCATTCTCGTTTCTGTAAATTTTCTATGTATACTGTTATTTGGTGTGTTTTGTGAAGTGTAGTCAGAGGGCACTGTAGCACAGAGTAAGGCTTTCGTATACACAGTGGTAGATTGATTAGAGCAAAAGTAGCAATCTCAACAGAAACAAGAAAGGATACATGATTAAGATTATAATTAAGCTAAAAGTTAAAGTTTAAATTTATAAGGTAAAGAACAAACGATCTACAAAGCTAATCCCTCTCATGGTACTCAGCCAACGAGGTTAGTTTTGTCCGTTTTATTTTCTAGAAGTTAATGTAATTATCAATTGTACTTATGTTTCGTTAAGCTAATTGTTGTTTTATCTGTGTCTCATTAGTTTTCAGTGTTTTTATGGCTCTATTGAAATATGCTAAAAAAATTCATCAGTTGAGGAAACCACTTGTGTTTGAAGTACTTAGGGGAATTACAGTATTGTAAAGCAACATTATTTTGCTTTACCTTGACATAAGACAAGGTTGACAACCCATGTACGGGCCCAGGTCTGCTCTCAAAGATTGGGCAGATGGCAAATAAGGTATATAAAAATAAACCTTATAGTAAAGTGTGTTCATAATGTTTCTAGTTTTCCCTTCTGGAACTCTCAACAGTACATGTGATACATCATTAGTAAATCTTTAGTTTGACAGCTGAATCACCTAATGCTTATTGAATCATCTGTAAAAAAAATAATAAAAATGTCATCTAGGCTTAATAATTAATGGTTTTAAATAGATTAAAATGTTCGGCCCATTGCAGGATTTTTCCAAATCATAGCTAATTTTGACACCGATGACATGTTAGCAATACTAAGGAAATGGGTTATTCCATTATAAAAGTCTTATTTTACAGCGAAGCAGCTCAAAAAAAAAAAAAAAAAAAGATTATCAACTTAAACATGGAAAAATGTTGACAATGCTTCAACACATTGTTTATTGAGGCAGAGATAACGGGATCACTACAGTCTAACAGTTTAATGTAATGTATTAAGTGTTTTGTGTAAAATGGGTCCAGTTTTATTATTATTGTACATTTTCTTTTTTTAATGGGGGGAGAGTGGTGGGGCTGAAGGACGGCAAAATAAATCGGGTACTAGAGCTCTAAGGAAAAGTTCAGGTAAAGTGTGAAAAAGAAAAAAAAACTGCAACATGACCCTTGAGTAAATGGGGTTTATGTTATCAGATTACAAGATTGCTCTCATGGTGTCATACAGACCACTAAGTGAAAACTTGTACAACAAATGTACAGCATACACAGCTATCCGTCTCCATTAAAGCACACATGTGGCTTGCTCCTCAGGTTGGACCAGTGCTTATAACACAGTATGACTCAGTTTCTATGACTCACAAGCAGAGATAGTTTAAAGCACATGTTCTCACCTGTAGTGGCCCTTTTTGGTAAGTAACTCCTTGAACTGGCCCAGAGTCACCACACGGCCTTTGACTGATGTTCTGTATGGGATTGGCTCTCCACAGAAGTAGTAGGCTACTGTCATGTTCTCACAACGCTCCAAGCGCTTCCCAGACTTATGCCTAGAAAACAAAAGGCAAAGTCACAATCTCTCCAGCAATGTGACGCTTCAAATCAGCAGTGAGTAAAATGTAAAATTCAATATGTGATTGAACTTAAAAATTACAAGCGTTGTACATTTTATTAAGTAAACTACAGAATTCTTTCTTGAATACTGTGATAGGAGTAAGAGGACTTGGTATGTTTTGAATTTACTCTATTCACTACTATCCTACTTCTCTTGGTTACAATAAAGCCTTTTGATATGTGTGTTTTGACATAAGAGTTAACTAACTGTCTGATGCAGCTAATGCACATAAGCTTTAGAGCAACTTATAGCTTTGCATATTTTCTACCTTACACTACAAGATAACAGATCTTTTCATACTGTTATTCTCTGGTATTGCCATATTCCTCATCTCCTCAAAAAGACTCAAAGACTTGTGAGAGGGTTTCTACTTATATTGTCATAGAGACATAAATATCTCGAAGATAAGACTTTATTGACCCCACCTAAGGGAAATTCACTAGTACAGCAGCTCATAGACAGGTTAAGTAGACAAGTAAAGTAAAGGTGCGCATGCAATAGAATAAAAAAATGTATACAATATGCCTTTGGGGAAATCTCAAGATTTAAAAAAAACTTAATTAAAATTACTATTTGTGGACATCTACAACCTACAAGCTGAGATAAATGAAACTGTGGTGGTTGTCAGTTTTAATTTAGAGGCTTTATCAGTTTTAATTTCCAAGACAACAAAATATAAATTCAGTCTTGGGACAATACCAGGATACTCGTAACACAGGCAGCATTATGACTAAAAATACAGTACATTCACAACTATCACTATGACCAGTACATGTAACTCTATTTTGTGCCAAGCATCACCTCTGTTTGGCTTGCTGCTGTGCAGCCCTCCTGCGCTCCTCCTCCAACCTTCTCCTAGCTTCCTCCAGCTGGGTCAGGGGGTTCGGGGCTGGGTTGGGGGGCATGGCCGGGTCCTGGATGAACGGGTGTGAGGGCTGAACCTGGTTGGATGATGAGGGGATGATGGGGGACACAGAGGAAGAATTGTTCCGCAGCTGAGCGGATACCCATGGGTGCACGGCTCCGGGGCGCTCCACTGAGGTGGGCCGTGGAGACTCGCTGCTGGTCCCTGTCCTCCTGGAGCCACTGGTGCTGCCACTGAGAGCAGAGGTACACAGGGATTATACAAGTGCTATACTGCAGATTGTAGTTTTACAAAGTCAGCACTATTCCGGTTAGGGGTGCAAGGACGACTGGAGCTGCTCTGCTATGAGTGAGTGTGTCAGAGCGGGAGGACGACTCATGTGTGTGAATGGTTTCCAGTGAACCAGCGTAAAATATTATAAAATTAAGTATTTATTGTACCAAAACAGTAAATGTGAACAGAATCAAACGTGCTGTACCAAAACAATACACTACATCTACGTGTACCGTTACACCAATGGGTCATATGGATCGTTCCTTGAGTGGGTTGTGTCCTGTGTTACACTCACCCATGTGAGCTCTTCTTGTGCCTCAGCGCTTCTCCTTCCATCATCCACTGCAGAATCTTCTGGTTTCTTTCCATATCCTCCAGCTGCACCGGGGCTTCCAGGCCACGACTGTTTTCTTCACCTTTGCCTGATGACTCAGTCTTCTTACAGCCTCTTCTTGATAGCGTGCTTCCTTTACTACTGTAAAACCAAAATATAATACACTTTAAGTTAAGTGTTTGATTAAGGACCAGAATGAAGGTTCATGGTATCAGTGATTAATTAATCAGAAAATGGACCAGAAAACTAATATAATACAGATCTTTTAAAGAAAGAACATAAACACTAAAAGGTAAAGTGGAACCAAACAAATCCATCAAACAGAAGAAATGCAATGTAATCTGTCTGGTGGTGTATATTCCATGTTTCCCAGGGGTATGTGAACCTTGAGCTCATTCCTCCAGGCAGTGAACTCACCTGTAGCCCATGCCTTCCAGAGTACTGGCCCCAGCTCCATCTGCGTAGTTTCGACTCCTGCCCACTGGCTCTCCGTTCCACAGGAAGTTGGCCTGAGACCGAGAGCCTGCCTCTTCCTGTGCTTCTCTGCCTCTGTGGTGATATGCCTGCTTGTGATGCATACCTGAAATATGCATAATCAAGTTAGTGTTCCCATGAATGAATTATGGTGGCCCTCTAGAGCATGAAGGAAGCCACTGCTAACTAAAAAGAACATTGATTCACGCCTGAAGCTTGCAAAAGAGCACATTGACAATCCACAGTGGTATTAGCAAAATGCTTTTTGGACTGATGAAACTAAGATTGAACTATTTGGAAAAAAACACACAGCGCTAGATCTGGCATAGAAAGGGCACGGCATATCATTATATTATATCATCATAAAAACATCATCCAAACTGTAAAGTATGGTGGAGAAAACATGATTTGGCCTGCATTCATATAAAATCAACACCTTGCATGGTGAAAGTATCCTCCCCACCACTAGTCATTAAATATAACAAAAACTAAAATGATATCTGAAAAACATAGAAAAGATGAACAAAGAGACACTAATTGAAAAAGGAAGAACAGAAAGAGTTAATGAGCATAAATTTCTGGGTGTGATCTTCCACACAATGTTAGCAAATATTTGTTAAAAAAATGGTTAAAAGCATTGCTATTATGGACATGTACTAAATCAGAAAGCTCTCTCCATCTTATATTGTTCACTCATCCTATCGTATATTAATTACTTATACCTTCAAGAGCCATTAATTAAACAAACTCTACAAAATAAATCAGAATTGTACACAATGTGGGTTTTAGAGATCCCACCAACACTCTGTTCTTAAAAACTTATACACTAAAACTTGAAGAATTAATCGAATGAATCAAATTAAAAAACTAATTTTATATGAAGCTCGAAATAATCAACTCCCTAGCAACATTAAAAATTTTGAATGGGGGAACATTTAATAAAAATAAATAAATAAATAAATTTTAAAAATCCTTAGAAAGGCAGTCAATCACTCGAAGGGGTGAAAGAAACATTGCTACAATAAAAAACATACAAGACAAATTTCAAAAAAGTATATTTACAGACAGCTAATAATGAATTATAAATGCAATGAAAGTGAAATAAATTGATAATGAAATAATCCAAATAAGAATAATTAATGATAATAGCAGGAATAGTATCTGTTTTTTTACTTCTGTTTTGCGAAATGTTGTGGTTGTATTGCGTTTCTTCTGTTTTTTGTTTATTTTACGGTACTATGTGGTGTTTTGATTTGAATGTTAAAAAGGGGTAGGCAACAATAAGTCTCAGACTTCGGCCTACACCCTTTCCCTTTTGGTCAATGAGAGCTTGTTTGTCATTCCTTTCCTATCGCTTAGTCCCATTAGGGGTCACAGGTGACTGGAGCCTATCCCAGCAGCTTTGGGCCAGAGGCTAGGTACAGCTTTTGGAATTATTATATTCCTTTCTTAATTTTTTTCTTTTGCTTGACGAAATGCTTTGTTTACTGCAAACTTGCTTTCAACAAGTTGTTTGGTAACACAGATTACTACTCACTTTCTCTCTGTTCTCCCCCAGTGATGGGACATTTATGTGACTTTTTGTCTCTTTTGGAGAGAGTAAAGCTCAGCCTCAGACACAAACTTGTTTTCATCGCGCTCATTAAGCCCCACTCGTTGGGTCCGAACAGAGCTGACTTGGCCCGGTACCGGTCTGTGCAGCAGTGAACAGACACAGATGGTGAGCGAGTGAACGCCTTTTGCTAAAGTGGATTTATTTCTGCTGCCACACCTCTGAATGAGGATGAGACTTCCTCAATATCTACATCTGAACTCGTTGCCATGCTAGTAACTGTTTGCAACAATTTGTTGAACGCAAGTTTGCAGTAAACAGAGCGACCTCTGTTGTTCAAAACATGTATTGTGATTAAATGAACATCTCAACCGACTGGAAACATCACATATGTTAATCGATTTTCAACCGGCTCACGGTTAACTGTTACATGCCTAATCAGCTTGACAAACATTCGAGGCATTGTAAAACACAGAGCTGTGTTACCTTTGCTGCTGGCAGCAAGCAGGCTGTGGCCACGGTGAGAGGGATAGTGAGGGGGTCCAATCCCTCCATCAGGGGAGCGGGAGGATTTGGGAGGGCTGTGTCGACCCCCTCCTAAGGTGCTGTTGGTTGCCCCTGGCGACTGGCATCCCGGTGTTTTCATGACGCGTTGCACGTGCTCATCAAGGATAGATTCTGGGTCGTCGTCATGAGAGTCCTCCATAGCTACCAGGCCGCCGTACGTGGCAACCGTAGCCGAGGTGGCAGTGGTCTCTGAGTATCGGGCGCCGTACAGAGGGGGGAAGGACGAGGGCAGGGGGAGTGGTATACTGTGTGAAGACATGGACGTGGTCATGGAGACGTCTGCATCATCCCCCTCTTCCTCCTGTTCATCACAACAAAAGAAAGACATGCTTTTAAAAGACAAACATAAGAGATTAACAAAAACAAATCACATTCACACACTCATTTGTAGAGGGTGTTTATATTATTATGAATCATTATATATTTTTAATATCCCTTTATTATCCCTGTTTAGACGTTGGTGGGAAAAACTAGATTACCCGGAAACCCACCCGAACATGGGAAGAACATGCCAATTTTACCCAAAAAGGCTGGATCAAACACTGGATCTTCTTGCTGAGAAGCCACCATGCAATAATTATGACAGTATATATGGTAGAGACGTGTACATTTCACCACAGGAACCACCCTTAATCTAAATGTGTAAATACTAGGAATGGAAGGGCAAACAAAAGTCACAGTTCAGTTTTGGTACAACGTTGGCACACAACTCTCCACTTATTTAACCATGTTAAACTTCATTAAATTTATATCCCGATCCTTATCCTGCAGGAGGCGAGCAGGTGATTTATTAAAAAGTTCTAATTCAATCACATAAACCTACAACACACAGGCTTTATTTGCTATAGCTGCTGTTACCCCAAGGTCACTAAAACAGCAAGACATGTTAAAATTCATAAGGTGTAAAGTAAAGAGATACAAACAAAAGGAGTTGTGTTTTGATGTTACCCGAGTCTGAATCAGTTGTACAACAGAGTTACAGAAGGATCCAAACACTCTTTATTGGTTTGTCTAGATATCCTCTTTAGCAACATGATAAAAATGGTCTGTTATTCACCTTTCTCTCAATTAGAGATGCACCGAAATGAAAATTCTTGGCCGAAACCGAAAATGATAAAACCAAGGCCAAAAGAAACGAAAACCGAAACACAGAAAAAAATTATGCCAAATATTACCATACCATTGCATTTATGGTTATGACTGTGTACTAACTTAACTAAAATCAAGGCAATGCAATTGTTAAATTAATTAAAGTTTCAAAGAATAAATCAATTACAAATTAGGAAAATATTTATTTAGTACATTGCAACAATGCACAATATAAAATAAAAAAAATTTAAAATAAAATTTTAAATAAAATGTTTAACCCGACCCTATTCATGTATACATTAAATAATAATGTACAGGCCTACTAGTCTGCAGAAAGTTTTTTAAATAAAAATTTCTCATAAAAAAAGTGCTTTTAGGTCAAGTGCATTTAAATTTTTTCTCTGTAGGAATATTACAAAAACGTGCATTCGGAACAAGTGCAACTGCTTAAAAATACAACATTTTCTCTGTAGGCCTTCAACATAAGTGTATCAAAACAAAGCCTACCATAGCCCATATGTTAACTGTAGAACTTTAACAACAATAAATGCACAAATAACTGCAGATGTGTAAAGTGGATAATAAATGTTTAACTACTAGACAAGCTCATTCTACTTCTTGAGGTAAAGTGGCAGGTTTTCTTGATGAAGAGTAGCGTCTCTGCTTTATCACAGTGAAGTCTGTTCCTTTTTTCATCAAGAACATGAGCTGCTGAACTGAACAGTCTTTCACTGTCAGTGCTTGTGCACGGAGCAGACAGGTACTTGCGTGCCATCTTTGCCAGGTCAGGAAAGCGACCATGATTACTTTTCCAGTAGGCAAGAGGGTTATCACTTCTGGGGATGGGGACTTCAGACAGATAACCATCTAGATGTTGTCATGCCTGACATTTAATAAAGATTTTAGAGAGTGTATTTAAATAGGGCAAGTGCATAAATTAAAAAAAATATCTAGCAGAAATATTGCTAAAATCTGATATATAGTCACATATAACGGATAGGCCTTCCTATTATAATTACTTGAGGCACTCTTGCAGGATTTCAATAAACATATCAGTCATTGAGGGTGCATGCCCCTCATCTGGTGCAGAGAGACGAGTCTTTATGTCTGTGCTCTGATCTCCTCCTGTGCTGGACGTAGCTCTGTCTCCACGCGGGTTCTCCGCATCCATCGCTGCCAGGAGAATTTCTCGTGCGCGCTGTTTTATTTACGCATCCAAGTAATGGTACCTATAACGCGAATCAAGTACAGTCGCGATGAAGTGCAGAGGATCCAAATAGATCGCAGAGAGAAAAAAAAAGAGAAAGAATCCAAGATGGCGCTGCTGTATATGGCCTGCCGTCCACGTCTCTTGACTTTTCTCCTAATTCTTGTATTTATCCTGTGTGTCATTAATAATGTGTCATCGCTATTAGTGTATGAACGCCTGACCCTGCTAAAAATACGGGATACGGTGAACAACCTGACTGACTTTGTTGAATATGGACATTCAAAAACGCCGCCGCCCCTGCTAGCCGCTGTGTACTTTCTGCACGTTGCCTCGCAACAAGAAGCAGAGACGCGGAAAAAGAGGAGGGGTGCTCTGAAGACTCAAGCCTTACCTGGCTTCATTATGTACGGATGTTTCTGGCTGTTCGCTGAATGGAAAATACACGGTGCACAGAAAATTTGACCTGCGCCACTCCTTGGAGTTCAGCTATCGGTGGCTCTGACCAGCTCTCCCTAGCGCTGGATGTTTGCTTCCGTGTTGCCGGCCGGTGAGGATTCAGGTGCGGGGCTGCGTGCGAGGAAACCTCCGCTCGCTCAATCATGCCGCTCTGCAGTCGGTGAACTGTAGGTCGGTGCACGCAACTTTGATTAACACTCGATCGCTCACAAACAAGACCTAAATCCTCAACGACTTGATTTCCACTCACAACTTGGATTTTCTCATGCTCACGGAGACCTGGCTAAAACCAGGTGATAACAGCGCTTTCTCGGAGCTCCTCCCTTCCGGCTATTCTTTCCTGAGTACGCTGCGAGTGTCCAGCCGTGGTGGTGGTCTGGCTTCTGTCTTCAAACAACACTTGAACTGTCGTCTGCTTCCATCTAAGAATTATAGTAGCTTTGAGCTTCAGCTATTCTTGGCTCAATTTGCATGTCCTGTGTGTTGTTGTCTACCGACCTCCAGAATATAATAAGGATTTCATTCCGGAGTTCTCCGAGTTACTTGGGGAATTACGAACACAATACGACAGTTTATTAATTTGTGGTGATTTTAATATTCACGTTTGCTGCCCATCAAGTCAACTGTCCAATGACTTTCAAAGCCTTCTGATCTCTTTGGATCTGACACAATCAGTGAACGCTCCCACACACCAGCTCGGTCACACATTGGACCTGATCATCCTCTCATGGACTCACTGTATTTATCTCAGAAATAAGTGACATTTGCATTTCAGACCACCTTCCTGTTATGTTTGAATTCAAAGGTCCTGTCCCTGCAGCAAAATCCCTTACTCCAGCCGGTCACCGCCGCATCATCACTTCCACCACAGCTGGAGAATTTGCTGCTGCCTTTATGAAAACCACTCTTTACTCTCAGGACGAAATGGTCTTCCCACTCTGCACAGAAGTCTTCATCTCCTCCTTCAACTCCACCTGCTCAGAGATTTTCAACATCATTGCTCCACTCAGATGCAGAGCTGTCAGGACTCAACTAGATCCTTGGCTTAATGACACCACCCGTGTCCTTAGACGGAGGTGCAGGCAGGCCGAGCGCAAGTGGAAAAAGGACAAGTTGCATGTTTCACTTGGTATATTGAGAGACAGTCTTACTGAATATCAGAATGGTGTCAAAGCAGCTAAATGTCAGTATATGTCTAATGTTATTTCCACCAGCTCTAATCGTCCTAGAGCGCTATTCAATACAATTCAGTCAATAATAAGTCTAGCTAGTAATGCTCTACAGCAGGCCTCAAAATCAACATGTAATGATTTCCTCCATTATTTTGTTGATAAAGTAGCCTCTGTTAAACAGAGCATTAAGTACATGTCTAACAGTTTTGACATTGTGCTCTTCTCCAGTCCTTTCTGTGTTTAATGTGTTTGAGCCAGTATCACTCTCTCTCCTCTCTGAGGTGGTCCAGAGGCTGAGACCGACCAACTGTCCTCTGGACATTATACCATCTAAAATGCTTAAACAGGTTTTTAACACATTAGTGTCATTTATAGTAGTCTCATTTATAAACAGCTGCCTGAGTTCTGGTTCTGTACCAACTGTATTCAAGCACACAGTGGTCAGGCCTCTGCTAAAAAAAAAACAACTTTGATCCAACTGTTCTGTCAAATTTTGGACCTGTGTCCCATTTAACTTTTCCATCGAAGGTTTTGGAAAAGATAGTTTTCTTACAGTTATAGTCTTTTCTGGAGAACAATCAGATCTTTGAAAAGTTTCAGTCTGGCTTCAGGACACGACACAGCACTGAGTCCGCTCTTCTCAAGGTACAAAATGACATTCTCTTGTCCCTTGATGAGAAAAAGCCAGTGCTGCTCATAATGCTAGATCTTACTGCAGCATTTGACACCGTGGACCAGTCCTCCTGACACGTCTGGAACAACAGGTTGGGCTTCAGGGACCTGTGCTGCAGTGGTTTAGGTCATATTTAACTGAGAGGACTTTTTCTGTTAGGATTGGTGACCTCTCCTCCTCGGCCTCCTTGACCTTTGGTGTGCCACAAGGTTCCATTTTGGGCCCTATTTTATTTTCCTTGTATTTGTTGCTGTTAGATGCAGTTATTTCAAAACACAATATGTCCTTTCATCTGTTCGCAGACGACCTGCAGGTTTACCTTCCGGTTGTCCCTGCTTGTCCCAATAATCTTCAGTCCATCAACAGATGTTTAGAGGACTGTGGCTGTCCCAGAATTTCCTCTGTTTGAATGAGGATAAAACTGAATGTATTGTGTTTGGCACATCCGACTTGCCCAGTGTATTAGCTCCTGGTCCTTTTGCTTTGGACCCCCATCTTAACCACGTTGTCAAAAATCTGGGGGTAAAACTAGACAGCAGTCTAAAATTTGAAAAACAAATAGATTCTGTAGTTAGGGCAAGCTTTTTTCAGCTTCGCCTCCTTTCAAAAGTTAAACCCTTTTTTAAGTCGTGCTGACCTGGAGAAAGCCATCCATGCTTTTATCAGCTCCCGCATAGACCACTGCAATGCGCTCTATGTGGGAGTTAACCAAACTGGACTTCACCGTTTGCAGCTTGTGCAAAACGCTGCTGCCCGACTGCTAACTAACAGACGTAAACACGAGCACATAACACCTGTCCTGTACTCCCTGCACTGGCTCCCTGTTCAGTTTAGAATTCATTTTAAAATCTTAATGTTTGTTTTTAATGCACTCATAGGCCTTGCACCTTCTTAGCTGTGAGATTCTCAACCCTCATCAACCCAGCAGAGCTCTATGTTCTGCTGGGCAACAAACAAACAGGGGGGCGATTGTTCTTTTGCAGTAGCCAGTCCTAAACTCTGGAACTCGTTGACCGTTGAGTTACGTTCCATCACTGACCCGGCCTCTGTTTAAAGCCAAACTTAAAACCTATTTATTTAAGATGACTTTTTGCACTTAATGGCTCTGTGACACTGCTCTGTTAAAGAAATAACGTCAGCTACTGATGCATCAGAGGAGCTGATGTCTTTAGTTAGCTGCTCAAAGGGGGCAAGAAAAGAGAGAATGTTCTCTATTAAGACCCACTGGTGTAAAGTGAATGTCACGGGGAGCTCGTGGTCTGCGCTATATGCAGCCAAGACTCGCTTTGCAACACGTAAAAAGTGCTATTCCGCCGCGTACTCAAGTCTTGCTGGAACCGTTTAATTGGTGTTCCAAACTGATCTTGCATAGACGACAAGCGGGAAAATAGGCCAGCTGAGAATGTTTAAAGTGACCAACAATTTTTCTGCCTATAGCCGGTACGTCTTTTACGCTGCATTGAGACAACCCTCCCTCATTCACAGCCAGATGTAGTGTGTGGGCCATACACCGTATTCCCTTCAGCTGGCGGTCTTCTATCGCTTTTGTTATATTTCTTGCATTGTCACTGACAATAACATGCACTTTAATTTGGTCGATATGCCAGGTGTCGAACATATTGGTGAATGCATCAGAAATGACTGCTGCTGTATGTGACCCTCGAAACTCTTGTGAATGGAGCAGATGATCTTTTGCAGCTGGAAATCTGCGTTGATCCATTGTGCGGTTAGACTGAGCATCCTGGTAATGCTGATGTCTGAGCTCCATATGTCTGTCGTGATACTGATTGCTGAAATATCTGCAGCTAAATGCTCATGGACGTGAGTTGCAACAACATTAAACAGCTCAAGTAAACACACCTCTGAGAAATGTCGTCTGCTCGGCATGACATAACGGGGCTCAATGTGCTATATCGGCCAACGAAATCCCACATCATCTACGACAGAGAATGGCTGATCATCAAGTCAATGAATTCCATAATATTTTGTCTAATGCCTTTTGTCTTGACACCATCTTTGGGAAACTTCCTTGCCTTTTCCAAAACGTCCGCCACAGTCGGAGTGGGCGTGCTCGAGTCGTTTACCTATGAGAGTTCCTCTCATATTCAGCATAGTGATCGGAATGTTTGGATTTCAGGTGATAAAGTGAACCCGACGTGGAGAAAGTCTTTGCAGATGCACCCCCCCCTTGAAATTTCGTTATTACATGTTTTGCAAATCGCTGTCCGTGGGTCTTTTGCAGATATAGTGAAATACGTCCACCCTGCAGACATGTTGCTTCAGACAAGCACGTGCAGGTCGCGGTTGCGTTATCACAACAATTCTGCCTTATTGTTTCGATGATAAAAGTCTTTTGGCCGAAAACCGAAAATGCACTTTTGGGCCATTTTTGGCCGAAAATTTTTGGTGGCTGAATATATGCCTATGCCTCATCAAACTTCTTAACATACAGGCCTGGCCACAAGAAATATGAGTTTGTTAAGCTAAGTATCATTATTGTTTATGAAAATTATTATTTTTTTGAGTTTGGTTCCATACCTGGCTTGATACTACAATGATACCTTAATATCAGCTTGAAACATCTAATCATAGTAGATGTCACAGATTTTTACTTCAGCCACGTTTAACAACAACAATGGTCAGAATATATATATATATATATATATATATATATATATATATATATATATATATATATATATATATATATATATACACACACACACACACACACACACACACATTACCCAAAGGGAATGTGTGACTTAAATTTCCCACACTGCTCTGGTGACTGTGAGTGAGTGAGGGACAAATGCCAATGACATTCAAATTAAAACTACATTAAAATGCATATTTTAATAACACAACTTATAAATTTACACATCTCTTTAACATAATTAACCAGCTCCAGAATATGTGCACTTAGACAAGCCTAAAGAAGCCTGTGTCACTAACTATTCTTTATTATCTATACTCTGTCAACACTGTAATAAAACCTACAAAGTCTCCTGTGTTGGATTACCTTGTGAAGAGAAGCCCGTTATCTTTCACTCACACATTCTTTGAACTCCTTTTACATTTTTGGCTGTAAAGTTTAGTTTGTCTGTAATGAGCCAGAGGGTGAGCTGTGGTTCTGTCACAGTTCTGTCAGACCCAAATGCAGTCCTAGTTTATAACTCTAACTGACCCACTTTCAAGATAGTTATTATAAAAATACAGACCTGTGACACACTTCTGTGTCAAATATAAGCTGCCAATCATTCAATACAAGACGTGGTTTGGGTTTTTGACACAAACGTGTGCTCAACAGAGACACAGCTCTCGCTAAACTCCAGCTTCCATCCCGCTCACTCCTTTCCCTCAGCCCCAGTGAGGCATAACACAACAGAGGCTATGTGAAGGAACACATAATAGCAGCCGTTTTTGATTTGTTTAAGGATGTTTAAACAAAGACATTTTTAGAGCATATCTGTTTGTGGTTTGCCCTCAATCACAAATATATTTACATATAAAATACAATACCAGCACATTACATGGCACTGTGGACCAGTCTTAAAAAAAAATCTAGCATTAATTTTCAGTTATCTTGGGCCCGACCTCTTTTTTTTATTATCTTTCAAAAAGTCTATAAACAAAGTTATTAAGTAATTTCTCTCTCTGTTCCCCTGTGTTTTGGTGATGTTGGTATGTTTGTTTTTGACTTGGAAAATAAGTACAACAGATAAACACAATGGCCACTCACCAGTCGTACTCTCTTGAGCCTCTCTTCGAGTCTCTCCTGAGCCTCTCGCTCTCGAAGAACTGTCTCAAGCTTGCTGATAAGTGCAGCTGCAAACCTCTCTGGCTCTACGTGGATGTCTTTTGGCATGCGGTACATGCGCTACACAGAAAACAAGAGCTCAGACTTAGTTACTACAGTTCATCTCAATACTTTGTCAATGTCAAAACAACAAGATTTTATTAGAGCCTCAATCACAACAGGCATAGAATAAGTGTTATTGTTCCCCAAAAGTGCAAAAATTATAATATAAAATTGTCAGCATAAGGCACAATTGTTCAATTCCATTAACAAGAAAATGTTGTAAAGAGTTACAATATATTAATGTGCAAAACACATTTAAAGTGTAACAGTCCTATGCACAGCTCTGTCAGTCTTTGATGAGGTAGAGTCAAAGTTTGGTAATAAAGCATTGGAGAAAGGAGTGGGGTGAGTCCAGTTCAGTTATTGCAGTTGTGTGGAATATGGGGCATAGAGTATGGTGTTAGGTGTTAGGCAGGAGCTGTCTGACTAATCCAAAATAATTGATTGCATTTTACAGAAGATGTTTACAGAAACTTACAGGTATATGAGGTAGAGGAACCCGTCCATTTGCTTTGGCACTTTCATGCATCTCTTTCCGATGCTGCTTTCTAAATCTGTACGGAGGAATTCCATCGCTGCACAAAAATAAAGCACAGCTTAAAATGAAGCACATTTGGCATGAATAATGAATAAAACACAGACGACTGTATACTTACATACTACTGTCAGTCAGAGACATGGTGTCTGCATCACTGGACATGCTCTGTTGCTCACTGTCATTGGCACTTGTTGCTGGAGCGCGGGCATAGCCCAGGTTTGCGTAGTATGGGTTCACAGGCTCTCTCCAGGGTCTGAGGGCAACAGCACACATTTAATTGATTTATTCTCTCTCTTTAAGCATTCATTTAACTACGTAAGTTATTAGGAATATGTTCTAATTAACACAAATAATGAACAAAAGTGAAGGGGAGCCAACAATAAAACCAACGGCATTAAAGCAGCATGGCACAACAAATCATGCTAGCAATGGTATTGGTTTGGCAAAACCAATACCATGTTTTTGTATTAATTGTAGACTTTCCAATTTGTATCCTAAGATAAAACTACAATATTTTAATAAACAATGTGTAAACACTCTGTTTTTAAAAATGCCAGGCAAAGTGGACAGATAACACAAGAACAGTGGTTTGTACCTGTACTCCCTGGTGTCAGGCCTTCTCCTGCCCGTTGAGGCTCTCTGAGGAGCAGTCTGCAAGAGAAGGCTGTGAGTCAGTCTGCTGGCCGGTGTATCTGAATCCTCTTCATCTTTGTCCTCCTCAGCCTCCTTTCCTCCTCCACACCTGCACACAACAGTTCAGGCGATGACTAAAACACTGGCCATTATGGAAAGACGAAACACTAAACCATATTGAAGTAGGTCCCACCTCCACTCCTCGTTCTCGGTCAGAGTGGGTAGATATCCGGGCACAGCTTTGGCCATCCCCGACGTGGGGCTCTGGTCGTTGGGGTTGGGCTTGGGGCTCTCCCCTCCAGTGCGTGTGTACTCCAAGTACAGGTCTGATTTCAGGAACAAAGGGTAGGTATTCTCCTCCATCATGGCTTGGATCTCTGTCTGGGCCTGGAATGCACAAATTCATGTCACATATTCCCACAACGCTGCCTCTCAGAGAATAACAAAACACTCTAATCGTGAACAATAGAATAGGCACATCTAAGATCAATCACATTCAAGCGAAGCACAGGTAGACTCATTTGTCTTTGCAGGTAATAGCTTGATTGGATTAAATGTGCTGCCTACTCCTACAGTGTCAGGAGGGTTTATTTGGTTGGGTTATCTGGTTCGTTCATTATTGTTCATGATTAAGGTAGGTGAACATAAGAAGAGCCCAATACTTATGCTGATGACAGTCCGCTGTGACCAATAGTAAAAGTGACTCTGGATTGCTGCTACTTTGACTGCTTTTACTTTTATTTTCAAATTTGTGTGACCAGAGTATAAAGATTGTTCCGTAAATATTTAATAATTAGAAAATAACCAGGGGCGGCTGGTATTAATGGGCTAGGTGGGCTAAGCCCTCCCTGCCATTTTCAATAAAAATCTAATTTAATTATAAAGATATTATACGGACACCATCTATTTTTTATACGCACACTTGACTTTCATTTATAGTTAGTGGATGGTTGGGTGAAGCCATTTATTATCTAACAATTGTGTTTACTCTTTTTAAAACTACCCAAATGACTCCAAAGTTGAATAACAATCAACAGTTGTTACCCTTGAGATTTTGACACAGACAGGTTTGAATGGCTATTAAAGGTAACCATCTTCACCTGTGATCTGTTTGCTTGTAATCATTGTGTGTGTGTATAAAAGGTCGGTGACTTTCTGGGCTCCTGACAGACCCTTGTATCCTTCATCCAGTGCTGCACTGATGTTTCTGTATTCTGAGTCATGGGGAAATCAAAAAAATGTCAAAGAATCTGCGGGAAAAGGCAATTGAACTTTATAAAACAGGAAAGCGATATAAAAAGCTATCCAAGGAATGGAGAAAGCCAATCAGCAGTGTCTAATTAAAAGTGGAAAATGAAAAGGTCAGGTAGAGCAACAAAAATTTTAGCCACAACTGCCAGGAAAATTGTTTGGAATGCCGAGAAAAACCCACAAATAACTTCTGTTGAAATTAAGGACTTTCTGAAAAAGGGTGGTGTGGCTTGGCCTGACCTGTCGTGATAAGTACTTTTTGTTGTGCGATATATTGCACCAGAATTAATTGCAAGAAACTATATAATTGCGCTGAAACAATTTGCAGTGTTTCCTTTGGGCGAAGTGCCGTGGCATGGTGGCCTACAAGGTCACATGACCTGGTATAGGGGTTGGGAGCAGGGAGAGGTAAAACTAATAATTCATCTACTACAAAGTCTCTGCTGGTGGCAACCTCTCAAGGCAGACAGTCCAACGGACAGTGCACACTGCTGGATTCCACAAACACAGACCAAGAAGGACGCCACTTCTCCAGATAAGGCCTTTGCAATTGCTCATCAGGGCAAAGGGCAAACAAAGACTTCTGGTCTTCCGTTTTATGGTCAGATGAAACAAAATTGAATTGTTTGGCCACAAAGATATATCCTTTATTTAGCGTAAAAAAGGAGAAGCATTCAACCCTAAAAACACCATACCCAATGTCAAACATGGTGGGAACCTAATGCTTTGGAGACGTTTTCTGCCAATAGACCAGAGAACCTAATCACAGTAAACGGCACAATGACAAAAGAACAATACACCACGATTCTCAACAACAACCTCAAGCAGAGAAACTTGGCCTTGGTCACCAGTGGACATTTCAGCACAACTACCCAAAACACACAGCAAAAGTAGTAAAGAAATGGTTAGCAGACTTAAACATTAACCTTTTGCAATGGCTCAGCCAGAGTCCTGACTTGAATCTAACTGAGAATCTGTGGAGGGAGCTAAAGATCATTGTTGTTACCTGCCTGCATTGCCTGTTTGTCGGTTACTTTGCGCCGTAGCTTTTTTGTGCTATTGGACACTGCAGTTACAGAATAATAAACACGCTATTTGTTTTTTTTTTACTCGCAAAGACGGTGTGTTACTGTTGATATTAGCCGAATTTATTAGGATTCAACTAAGATCTGCCAAGTTTAATGTTAGCTTCTTTTATCCTTGTAACAAAGGCTTAATGTTGTGAAATACTAAGGACACATGAATGCTGCATCAGCCTGGACAAGTTGTGAACTCCAGCTACGAAGGATTAATCAAGCTGTAAGCATAATTGGTATCAGTAAGGTCTGCATGTGACCACAGTCACTGTGAATGCAGATCTTTTCAATTACTCTACTCAAAAGCATTTGTGTTTTGATTTTCTGTAAAAAGCTTCTAACCTCCTTCTTTTCCTAGTCAAACTGATTCCATCAACTTGGATAACTAAAATTTTCCCTGCACATTGACTAAAAGAATGTTGATGGTTGACATAGGGCAGTTTATTTTCCCAGTCATACTCTGTCAGTTAAAGCAGTTTTTATTTTGAGTCAGGACAATAGTTTGAGTAACATGTGGCTTGTAAGTCACACACACAGCATCCAGTGTCTGGGACAATTGCAAACAGTCTGTGTTTACATTCTGTTGAGATAATTAAATCTGCCATCTATATACTTATTGTTCTGGATGTGGTAGAGTTGTATTAACTATCAGAGCAGCCACAGTCTAGAGCAGCAAAGCAGCAAGCCCCAGCAGAATATAATAAATATAAAGAACATAAATACAATTGTATATCTGGCATCTATCCGTTGTTTAATACCTGTTCAAACATGGCTGGGTCTGGATGTGGCTTTCCTACACCGTCTCTGATGAAGCTCTTAGTGGCAGGTTTGATCTGCCTAGAAACAATGCCACTGCCGTCTATGATGTACTTCCTGTAGATGGCCTTAGCGAGCTTTGCCTTTTTCTCCTGACTGGTCTTCCTGAACCCAGAGCAGGCGAACCAGAAGTCCAGCAGATCAGCACATCCTTCTTGGCACAAGAAGTTTCTAAAGAGCTGGATGCCCTCCTGGTCGTCCAGCAGAGAGTGAAGGGACTCGGCCCACTTCAGGTAAGGTGGAGTCGGTGATGCTGAGCCCTCAGGTTCATAGCCCAAGTCCAGGTCGGGGCGACGGGGAGTGGCAGACGATGACGAGGGGGTGTAACAGGATGTATCCCCCATTTTGGATGAGGATGGGTGAAAGCCGAGGGTTTGGGAGAGGCTGTTTGGACGGGTGTTGGCAGACTGAGTTGGGGGGTCCAAATCAGAGCCCTCCTCTCCAGGCACTGGGGGTCTAGGAGCGTCCTCTGTGAAGTGGCCCAGAGGAGCCACAACCCCACCTCCACCCCTGAACCCCATCCCATGTAGTTCTCTGACAACGCTCATGTCTCTGATAGTACAAGGCAGAAGTCAGATCTTTCCAACAGAGTTTTCCGACAAAGGATTCTCCCTAAGACAAGAAAAAATTAGAACTGTTAGCACAAAAACGTTTTTTTACAATAAAACACATATTAAACAGTAACAAAAACTGAATACCTTTTGTCTCATCAAAAGATGCATGAGCACAATAACACATTAGACATTACAAATCACCAAGTGGCCTCCATTCAAATAATTTGAATCACCATTAAAATCAATCACAAGGCCCATCACGCAGCATATTCTCTCCAGATTGAGTCTTAAAACGACTAAAAGTGAACAATTCTGCAACTACGTAAAAAAAATAAATAAATACGTACATATAAATATATTTTGTGTATATGAGACTTTGTCAGTTTATAGTTTGCTCGGTTTCAAGCCGCACTAAAAAGAAAAGTTTCAAAATGATCGTCTGGTGTTTGAGATTTTGTTTAATGAGTTAATACTTGCTATTTTGTTCAGCTAAACACAGTATTAAAATGGGGTGGGTTACATATGCTCACTTTTTGACAAATAAACACAAGACTAGCAAGCTGTCATATAAAGCTATTGTGTGTCATTCGGTTAAACTAATCCTAACAAAGAGAATTTCCACTCAAAAAAAAAGATTTTTGCCTCCAAAAGGTTTGTGGAGCAAGTAAAACAAGTCAGTTGAGCAGTGGCTTTACAATCAAATGTATTGTTACTTATTCTCCAGTACTTTTTATATGACCTGATTTTATTAAAGGCACAATATGTAAGCAAAACTCACCCCATCTACCAATTCTCTTACAGATATTTAATGAAGCAAGGCAATTTCAGGTGTACTCGAGCTGTATAAAAAGTACTCATTTGTTAATGAACTGCTAGGACTACACACTCCTAAACGTTTTTCAGGTGTAAAAGGGAGTAAAACTATGAAAGACAGTCAGGGTACAACGTGTCTACAGGTGAACGCACCACCACATTATTCTACAGAGTCATGGGTGTTTCCATTAGCTGAGTACCAATTACACCAAATGAACATCAGGTCGTGCCTTCAAGATTTTACAGTATTTTATTTCAGTTGCCTTTGGGTACCAACGTCTGGCGTCAAATAATCTAACTTTATTTGAAAGAAATTGTGAAATTCCCTAGACACTAATAAAATAGGCTAACATAATAATAACTTCGTTCACAACAAACTTCGAAAATAATGTTAAAGTTTTCCCCTTGTTAGCTAACTTAAGCGATATTGCTAGCAGCTGTCAAAACAAAGCTCAAACTTTGTGTTAAAAGTAATATTTATCCTACACAGATAGAATATGTTAACGAGCTGGGACATACTAGCTAGCCTTGTTGCAATGCCAGTTCCAATGCCAGTGCTTTGAAGTGAGAATCTCATTCATCTTGGCCTGCAAAGACTGTGGGGGATGGGCACAGAAACAAACTCTACAACCACACAAGACGGGCCTTAGTACAAACACATCCAAACAGCAGGACTGGGCCACTTTACAAGGACCAAACTAAGTTGAACACAAGAAACACCAAGCCAAACTCAATAAACTTTAACAAATGGAGCAAGTAACTACAGCCAAAACGCAAAAGCGGTGGCTCGTTCCCTCTTCGAGTTGCTTGCTCGGTGGGTTAGCTAGTTAGCTAGCATGCTAGCAAGCTTGCTTAGCTATGTGCGATAACGTCCCGTGTTCATCAGAAAAGTGTGTCCTACCGTCTCTGAAAGCCCGTTCCCCGTAATCCGCTGCATTGGGAACACTGGCACAAACTGTATGCTCCAAAATGCAGCATATGGACAACTTAATGGCGTTAAAAATAGAAATAGCCCGACGTTTTGCCCTTAACTCCCCATGGTAGCTGGTTTGCGAGCAACACAGAGCGGAGAGAATACGTTCGTGCACGCCAACTGCGTGCGCTGTGGGCTAAGGCTAAAGAAATACAACAGATAGAAGCGACATAACAACGACCGTCTCATATTTTTGGAAATATTATCTAATGTAGCAATATAGGATAAAGTTAATCGCCTAACTAACTTAACATCTCAGAGCATATAATTATGTAAAGATGATAAAAACATATTAACAAAAAACGTACAACAGTAAACCACCCACAAAGCGAGAAGTTATCTCTCAACAGTAGCGTTCTATTGGGTTTAAGTGTATCAAATATTAGGAAATAAAAGAAAAAATACACGGTCTTTTTATGAAGTATTCAGTACGAACAACACTTACTGGTATATTACGGTAATCCCTGTTTTGTTATTAGTTGACTTCATTGTAGACTCAGGTTTAGTCTCTATTTAAAGCAAATCTATATTCAGCCTTGAAAGCCTTCCGTGCCTCTGCTGGCACTAGCGGGACATACACCACTACGTTTAAGTCAATAACTCTTTTTTTTTTTCATCTCTAAAATGTCTGGCATTTATTTTGTTCAAATGTCAAATATAGGAATACATATTTTCATTCAGTGCCATCCATGCTTACGGAATAGGGTTGAGTGTCAAAGCGTTGTGAACAGTTTCTGTAACATATTGAGAACACCTACATTGTACATTGTTTTAACTAGCCATGTTTTGCAACAAAGCTAAAATATATATATATTTATCCCTTCATGCTTGATATAAAAATGTTGAAAGGTATGTCTGAACAATATTAGGAAAATATGTGATAATTATGTTGACAATTTTGATAACAAACTGATATGATGAATGATTTAAATTTGAATATTTCAAGAAATACACAATTCTTTACACCATACTTTCATTTAAAACTCAGTACTAATGTTTTGACATGTGAATACCTGCCATATTAAATACAATATAATTGCAATTCAAGCAGTTCTTTGATACATTGTGCACCCCTTTTTAATAATTGCCCCAATACTAAGTATGTAAATGCTAATATTTTGCGAGCGCCCTCTAGGAGAAGAAATATGATAACTGTGAAAACCATGCCCTCTACAACTATGCCTTGGATGATTGAGAAGCTTCACAGGCATGCCTCGCTTTGCATTCTTTGGTCCACAAAATCCACAGATCTCACTCTGAATATAGAAACATTACACTTACCTTTGAGCAGGTGTTCAGGGTATGTCTGCTGGAGGAGAGGTGGAAGCCTGGGAAAAGCACGTCCCCTGGTTCTTGGGTCGCCTGGTCCTCTGGTCTTGTGGTTGCCACCTGAGCATCCCACGTACGTCTCCTCTCTACCAGCTGTCACTCTGCTCAGCCCGGAGGAGAACCCAGCTCCCTCTTCACAAGTGAGAGTGTAAGTGTGAGAAAGGCAGAGGAAGAGGGAGGGAGAAGGAGGGATGCAGAGAGAGAGACCCATTATTGTACAGAGGGACATTATTTTCCAGGTTATGTCCACTATTCTTAATTGTAGTCCATAGCACACCACTAATAAATTATCCCTTTCTTATCCCAGTGGGGAAATTCATAGTTAGCAGCCACCACTGGGGGCGCCTAACATGTTTTTAATGTTGGTGGGGTAAACAGGAGTGCCAAGGGAAATCCCATCCAAGCACAGATAAAAAACATGCAAACTCCACTTAGAAAGGTCTTGTCCGACCCGGGAGTTGAACCCTAGACCTTCTTGCTGGTTAGTTAATATGCAGAGAAATGTGCTCCACTAAGCATCATCTTATTCTTCGTAGAAGATGTGCAAAATAGTGTTAGTTGTGCTAAAAATATTTAAATTTATAAATCAAAACTAAGTAACATTTTTACCTTCATAAATTGTTTTCTAAGATCTTACAATGGTCAAATGAGTTGTAGCGTTTTGTTTGAAGGACGTACTTGCCCCTCTGGCGTATCTAAGCCGAAAACCTCCTAAATGGTCGTCGCGTAAGGGCGCCACCATACAGCGAAATACAGCAATATACCGCCGTCCACCAGAGGGCAGGCCCCAAAAGCGGAAATATAAGGAGAAACCCAATGGCAACTTTACAAGTGTACAAATCATGTTTACAGCCTGGTACAAAAGATGGCTCTGGTCTCTAGAGCTAAGTTTTTACTACATGATGACTCTGGGAGGGGGGAATTTTTGATTAATATGTCTGTTTATGCTATCTGAAAACTATTGTTTTACTATGGAGTAAAAGCCGAAAAGCCCAGATGTAACCGCCATTTTATTGCCCTGTTGTAATGACAATATCGGTAAATATGGGACCAATGGGCGGATAACATCCATATTTTTACAATCTATGGCACCGACCCAACGCAAGCTTCGGGTCATGTTCATGTTCACACAAGAGTGACAAATTGCTTTACGGTAATTCAATATACACATAGCAACCTACTGCAGTTTGATGAGCGTATACTCTCGCAAAGATCATACCAAAATGACATGGTGGAGCCACCAAAAACACAAAAGAAAATCTTTGTCTAAAGATTCCAGGAAGAGGTCAGTTAGACCGAACGCGCACGCGTTCTCAAGTCAACCTCGGCCAAGTTTGTTAGGAATGGCGTCAGCTCAAACAAAGTGAAGGACTCAACAACTTTATATTCTTCCTATCTGCATTAGATCTATAATTCTATGTTCTTTGAGATATAGTCATTGATATGTGACATTTATAAAGCTTACAGCTTGCAGAGATTCAAGCATGCTATGTTATTACACGGTGAGGAGTATTTTTTTCATTTACGGGCTTTATGTGAGAAAACGGTAGTTTCAATATTATACTAAATGCCCTGATTATTGTTTACATAGCGTTAGCAACTGGCTTTAGTTTAGACCCAATGCAAGATTTCACAAGGCCAAGGTTACACAATTGCTATGACAATAAAAGGTACAATAAATTAGACGCCAAAATAATAAAGTGAGAGAAAGTAATATTTCTGAAGTGATTTTTTTGTACATATAACGTTTTGAATAAACTTTAGTTTCTTACCATTTGGATTGTTGTATTTCTGAGCAGTGTTTGGCTGAGAGCTATGCACTCATCATAATCCATCTCATGTAAAAAAAAAAATAATAATATTGAAATTTAGAGATATTACCTCCACATAGTGCCGAAGATAGCCATAGATGTGAAATAAAATTATTTTTAATTTGTGAAAATGAATTCCATTTCATAAATATTATTCATAATACGCCTTTAAAGTATATGCTTTTCAAACGCTTCATGCCCTAATGCTAATATAATGTGAAATGTGGAAAAAATGGTGTATGGGTATTATCAAAAAATTATTTTAATTAAAACATTTTAATTACAGTTACAAAGCAGCCTGATTTTTGTTGTTGATGTTGTATGCTTATCTAAAAATTGTCCATTTGTCCATCGGATACTTCAAGTATGTGCACTCCTATTGATTCATATTGTTTGCCAAAAGCATAATCTACTCATTATGGTTATAAGTTAAGCTGTCTGCAAAACCTTTTCAAAGGACGCACTAGTCTTTAAAAAAAAATTGCAAGTTCTGCACCAACAAGACAACATTTTTAAACTGCTGACTCCAATGGAGCTAAAAATCGCCTAACATAATCTATAGGTGTGGGGCATCAAAAGTTATCCAATTCTTTGTTGATGAAACATGGTTTCCAAGTGGCAGTGCGTCAAAGTGAACCATTTTTATAATTCACAAATGCAAATTCTGAATTGGCTCAAATTTACAGTTGTCCTCATAAGTTTTGTTTTTGAAAAAATAGTCAAAAGATCTACGGGAAAAGGTAATTGAAGGTCAGGCCTTGGTTTGGTTTGGACCCTAACCCAACAACAATTTCAGTCACAAGTGCCAGGAAAAGTGTTTAGAATGCAAAGAAAAAACACAAATAACTTCAGCTGAAATGCAAGACTCAATGAAAAAGAAGTTTGATTGTTTCATTCATTCATTTTCCACCGCTTAGTCCCATTAACGGTCACAGGTGACTGGAGCCTATCCCAGCAGCCTTAGGCAGGGTAGACCGCCTTAGACTTTGGAATTACCCTACAGGTAATTTTTTTTTATTATTATTTTTTTTTTAACAGTACACAGACAGTTAGTCGCAGGGCTGACATTTAGAGACAGACTGGCAACCATTCACTCTCACATTCATTCACTAGGGACACTTTAGAGTTGCCATTTGACCTGTACATGCATGTCTTTGGACAGTGGGAGGAAGCCGGAGTACCCGGAGAGAACCCACGGTAACACGTGGAGGACATGCAGACTCCTCACAGAAAGACCGGAGTCGGCCGAGGATGTTTGAGTTGGCCAGGGTGTGGCTGTTTCAAAATGCACAATAAGGAGACACGATGGAAATGGAATACATGGTTGAGAAAGCCATTGTTACACAAATGCTGGAAAGCATTCCGCTTACAATACGCCAAACAGCACAGCGACAAGCCTCAAAACTTCTGGAACAAAGTCATTTGGAGTTATGAGATCAAAATGTTATGTTAAAAAATTATGAGAGCAGTCTATGATAAAAATTCCTACTGTGAAACACACAGGTGGATGGATATGTCAACTTTTTACCAGCGTGATTTAAGTAGTTTCTGTTGTCATTGTCATTTAAAAAGCCAACCACTAACTAACTATGAATATGAAATAAAATCACAAATTCTGATACAAATTATAAACACAAGGGTGTATCATTTATTTATAACTAAGGCCTAAACACACACTGACTCCCATGCAGGGATAAACAAAATCTGTATAGAAAGGCTGAAAAATTTAGTTTTTTGGAAACGTACAAAATTTGGCAAACAAACTGTTTGGTCTCACTTATCAAAAAATTTTCTTGGACCCATGCCCAATTTTTAACAATGGTGCCGTGGTGATGAACAAAATAGTCCCTTTATAATATATGGGGTGTAGCATGTGTAAATACAATATACTTCATAAGTTTAGGACAAGGGCACAACAATGCCACGTGGAAAAACACACTTTGTAAGTTTCCTGTATTTCATTTGGCCATCTGAGATAGCCTCACCATTCAACCTAGACACCAGCACCGGTTAGTGACACTTCTACCTAGGCACCAGCATCGGGTTGCAACTGCGAGCGGCAATTATCACTGCTTGTGGCTTTAATTTAATATTCTGATTTGCCAGGTTCTATTAGTCTCTGTGTGAGCCCTTTATTTAACTGGTGATTGTTCAGGGTTTATTTGTCTGACAAATAGAAAATATATGAATAAATGTTACGGATACTTTGGCCTAGTTCTGGACCATTCACTCCCATGTAGTAATCTTCTTTTTTCTTGCCGTGCTGCAGTGCTTTACCTTTTGTTTGCTTGTCCATTTCAACCAGCTGTCCAGGTCTGGGGGCTCAGATGAAAGCCAGACCATCACCACGACCTTAGTCCAGTTGTGGATTCTCGGGTCAGCCATCATCATGTGGACCTGAATTAAACAAGGAATACAACATCTACTCTTGAAATAGGCAATATTTGGATTATAAGAAACATTTACAGCAATGCAGCCATTGTCATAATGAAATGTAGTCTTTTTCCTTACTCTGCCACTAGTATGGAAAAAGACTACATTTCATTAAGACAATGCCCTTAATGTTTTCTTAGGAATGAGCAATGCTTTCCTTAGCTACAACTTTATACCAAAACCAACATGAAAATTCTAGTATGATAATGAGTTGCAAAGTACAATATTTTAAATGTTAATGAAAATCTCCATTGCTTTCGTTGTAGACCTCTTTGTAAAGCTAAATACAGCAGAATGTTAATGTATCCACACTATGTCAGCTCAGGAGGCAACACACACACCCAGACGGTGATTACTGGTGCAACAGGCTACTGACTGCTGCAGTGCCCCCAGAGACAACAAGTGGAGAAAAACAGAGAATACTAAGAAAGATGAACTTGACCTTTCTGATGTCTTAGGCTGGAGCCGTGCTGGGTCTGATGAATCTGTAATGAATCTCTGCTAAGTATCATATATGTATGTGTGTATGTGTGTGTGTGTGTGTGTGTGTGTGTGTGTGTGTGTGTGTGTGTGTGTGTGTGTGTGTGTGTGTGTGTGTGTGTGTGTGTGTGTGCGTGTGTGTGTGTGTGTGTGTGCGTGTGTGTGTGTGTGTGTGTGTGGATGCTGCTTAGCTCAACAAAGGTCATAACCTGTGGGAGTGCTGGAGCAGCCGGCTCTCTTCCTGTTTGTGTCACTCTGAGTGTCTATTGTATATAGGCTATAGATAGGGCTGTACAGTGTCTGTACACTTTAAGTACATACATTATTACACTTTAAGTACATAAGATATTGTAGGGCTTTAAAGTAGTTTAGTCTCACTCCAGCTGCAGAATTATGTGTCTTATGCTGCAATTTAAAATAAGATTAGCTCAACAAAGGTATAACCTGTGGGAGTCCTGGAACTGCCAGCTCTCTTCCTACTTATGGTAAGATAATTGAAGGCAAGATAAGAAGAAAGGAAGGACTAGCACTACGTCAGGACCCTCTTGATGATCTTATGGGCCAACAAATCAGGGAAAAAAGAAATTGAATGGATGTCCTTGAGGAGCATCAAACACTTTTTTGACAACCTTTCTGTCATGTTGCCATGCAATAAATTCTTCAGATTTAAATATCCTTATTTATCCCCAAAAAGCAATAATTTGTGGAAAATCTGTGAATGCATAGGAATTTCTCATTTCTAATAATGTATGAAGTACACAAGAGCCAGAGTAGTTTGGCTCAGTTTAGATTAGTTTCTCCTGAAGAGCTGTGACGTCACACAAGAGCAACAAAAGTGTGTTTCTATTTGAGATGTAAATTAGATTTGAAGTGGACTTTCAAAAACACTGAGTAACTATAAAGAGCAGAGTAAATCCTGGTGTGCAGTGATGAGAGGCTGGACGTACAGCCCGTGCTGCAGAAAACACACACTGTTTCACGTTTATTCACAGCTTTCTGAACATTAAATTTATAGAGCTGCATTTTCCTACATTTTAGGGACTAACTATTTCATTTCAACTTAACTTTATTAATCCCCAAGTGGAAAGCCAGTTGTTAGTTGTTAATTATTGATGTTAAATCAAGTGAAAGTGAAAAAGTCTCATGCACTTGATGATAGTTCAACAATCTTTCCCATGAAAACAAAGTTTGTACAACTTATTGTTCCTCCTTTGCATCACAAATCTTCAGCTTTTGTATGATCTGTCTCTGGAGCTAGACCAACACCATAGACATTGCTCCCCCTGCTTTTTCTTGTGTAAATAATTGTGAATGTAACAGTAATTAAATATAGTAAAAGAAAAAAGAAATCCAACAAATATAACACAAAATGATAAAAACTGATTGCCAACGTTACAATGTTTCCAGAAGTCACATAATTTGAATCTATTTAAGGTCACTTGAATAATAAATAACCACAAACCACCAAAATAAATAACCACTTGTTACAACCGAGGTATGCAGCAAAGCATTTGTGAAGCCACAACACACACAACCTTGAGGTGGATGGGCTACAACAGCAGAAGACCCCACTGGGTACCACTCATCTTCACTACAAATAGGAAAAAGAGGTTACAATTTGCACGAGCTCACCAAAAATGGACAGTTGAAGACTGGAAAAATGTTGCCTGGTCTGATGAGTCTCTATTTCTGTTGAGACATTCAGATGGTTGAGTCAGAATTTGGGTTAAACAGAATGAGAACATGGATCCATCATGCCTTGTTACCACTGTGCAGGCTGGTGGTGGTGGTGTAATGGTGTGGGGGATGTTTTCTTGGCACACTTTAGGCCCCTTAGTGCCAATTGGGCATTGTTTAAATGCCACGGCCTACCTGAGCATTGTTTCTGACCATGTCCATCCCTTTATGACCACCATGTAACCATCCTCTGAGGGCTACTTCCAGCAGGATAATGCACCAGGTCACAAAGCTTGAATCATTTCAAACTGGTTTCTTGAACATGACAATGAGTTCACTGAACTAAAATGTCCCACACAGTCACCAGATCTCAACTCAATAGAGACTCTTTGGGATGTGGTGGAACGGGAGCTTCGTGCCCTGGATGTGTATCCCACAAATCTCCATCAACTGCAAGATGCTATCCTCTCAATATGGGCCAACATTTCTAAAGAATGCTTTCAGCACCTTGTTGAATCAATGCCACATAGAATTAAGGCAGTTCTGAAGGCGAAAGGGGGTCAAACACAGTATTTGTATGGTGTTCCTTATAATCCTTTCGGTGAGTGTAGGTCAGCACTCAAGTCTAGCAAACCACACCTCCGTTCAGTAAAGGTGTGGTCCAGCGGTAAGAGAGGAGCTCCCTCAGTAGTGCATTTACATTTAGTTATGCAGCAGACACTTTTATCCCAAGCGACTTACATTAAGGTTCCATTCACCAGTGTTACAGCAGGAACACCACTGGAGGCAAGGGGGGTTAAATGTCTTGCCCAAGGACACAACGACAGTATGAACTGTGGGGAGAGCGGGACTCAAACCACCTACCTTCTGGTTGAAGGACGATGAAGTTTCAAATTTCAATATTTTATTCAGAATACAACATTTATAACATATCAAATGTTTAAACCGAGACATTTTGAAATGTAATGCCAGATACTGGCTCATTTTGGATTTCAAGAGAGCTACACTTTCCAAAAAAGTTAGACAAGTAGTAATAAGAGGGCGGAAAAGTTAAATGTACATATAAGGAACAGGTGGAGGACCAATTTGAAAATTATTAGGTCGGCAACATTCTTAGTATAAAAAGAGCCTCTCAGAAGTCAAGATGGGTATTTCCCCATGCTGTGGCAAAACTTAGTGGATCAATATCAGAAAGGAGTTTCTCAAAGAAAATTTGCAAAGAGTTTGACGTTATCATCATCTACAGTGCATAATATCATCCAAAGATCTAGAGAATCAGGAACAATCTCTGTGCGTAAGGGCCAAGGTCGGAAAACCATACTGGACATACTGACAATGCCACAGACTGCATCAATTACAACATCATGGCTGCGTAGATGAAGGATCCGGATCTGAATTGGCCAGATCTTTCACTCATAGAAAACATTTGCCGCATCATAATGAAAAAGATGTGACAAAGAAAACCTAAGAAAGTTGAACAACTAGAAGCCTGTATTAGACAAGAATGAGACAACATTCCTATTCCTAAACTTGAGCAGCTTGTCTCCTCAGTCCCAGACGTTTGCAGACTGTTATAAAAAGAAGAGGGGATGCAACACAGTGGTAAACATGGCCATGTCCCAAATTTTTTGACACGTGTTGATGCCATGGAATTGAAAATCAAGTTATTTTGTCCTTAAAATTATACATTTTCTCAGTTTAAACATTTGATTTATTATCTATGTTGTATTCTGAATAAAATATAAAAATTTGAAAACTTATTTTATTCACATTTTGTACAGTGTTCCAACTTCTTGGAAATTGGGTTTTTATTTATTATTATTTGATAATTAAATAAACTTTGAACTTTAAAAAGTAGACCACTGCAATGTGCTTTAAGGGTATGCTTTAGACCCCTTCTGTACCGACCTGTGTGGCTCTACTGCAAATGAGGCTATAATGATGACATCACACCCCCCACATCTATGACTTCAGTAACACAATAGATATGTAAAGATGCAAATTTTTCACAAAGAATGAGATACAATTTACTGAACTTACCACTATTGTTCATAAAATCTATTTCTTTATTTATTCATAGCATTTATTCAAGTGTGCTGTCTGATGGCAATTTTCAGCAAAGAGATTCCACAAAATCAAGTGACGTGTCATAGTCTACACAAAAATGGAAGGTCGATGGAGAGTCTTCCTCAAGTGAAGGACTTTAAGTATCTTGGGTCTTGTTAACAAGTGAGGGGAGGAGGGAGCAGGAGGGTGACAGACAAATCAGTGCAGCTTCTACTGTGATGCAGGCAAAGCTCCTGATTTACTGGTTGGTAATCCAACAGGGCTGGAAGAAGTGTCTGGGGAAAGGGAAGTGTGTGCGTCTCTGTTCAGACTGCTGCCTACACAACTCTGCCCCATATAAGTGAAAGAAGATGGACGGATAAACCTATTTCTTGTCTATTAGGGACTACAGATGGAAATGAGCTGCATAGCTTTTATTTGGTTCCTCTCTGTTTCTCTTTCTTTCTTTCTTTCTTTCTTTCTTTATCCATAGACATTAATTTGATTAATATTTCCACTGAAATTAAATACAGATAATACAATAATCATGTAGGTCTTCTGTAAGTGTATTAGTGCTGACAATATACTGACAAAAATGAGGTTATTCTTTTCCAATTTTTTAAAAACATTTTTCTATATTTTTAGAGAACTGAAGAAAAATGGAAACTGGTCTATAATTGTTAAAAAAGATGTTTGTCCCTCCACCCATCTTCAGCAGCAGTCTAAGCAACTTCAGACACTTCCTCCAGCTCTTCTGGGGGCCAGCCGAGAGACATAGTCCCTTCAGCGTCCTAGGTCTTCCTTGGGGCCTCCTCCCAGTGGGACATGCTAGATGTTTGTCTCCTTTTTTAAACAAGGGTATTGCTTTTGTTGGACCTTTTCATTTTTAAAAACGAAAAACACCTGTCCTAAAGGAAAAACTGCAAATATAAGTCAAAGGTTTAAGTAGGCAGTGGATTGTCATTAACTATTACCTTGTCTACATCACAATCAGTAGATGCTTTGTTTTTTGCATCTCTGTACCATTTCCAGTCATTTCTCCCAAAAACATTGACTGCATAATTTTACTTCCACCATCTGCTGCACCAGGCCTGTACATGGGACGGCCCGCGGGGCAGAACCAGCCCACCAAGCTATTTGGACCGGCCTGTGGCTTGTTTACCCATAATTAATAAATATACTTTTTAATAACCTGTATTTTCTGTGCATTTTCCGATTTGCAACACTTCATGTCACTTTATGGCAATACTGCAGTGGTTTATGGTCAGCACATAGAGTGAAATCACTGATTGTATATATAGTGGATAGTGCATGCTCATTGCTCCCCATTCTGCGAAATGTGTCTCACCACAGAACGATTACATCCATCTGAACAAGCTAATGCTTACCACTAATGTCATGCTAATGGCTGCTGCTAACGGCTCTCATCTCTTCTTGTCTCTCAGCTTGGGGTAAGTTTGCAAATCTTTACAACAAACTTTATTTCAGCTGCTGCTGTTAATGTCAGATAATTATTTTCAATATTAGAGCTTTTTATTATACCTTTTTATATTGGTCTGATAATCCTTCTGGTCTGATAAACCTGTGACTGTGACGAAGAAGAACCTGGACCAGCTTCACCTGCAGCTCCTGAAAATACAGCTCATGTCTGCCACACCATAGGGTCTGTGTTTCATACTTCATCTTCAGAACTAGACACTTTATAGAAACTGTCACACTATATCAGCTTCTACAAGTACTAATATTTACTGTGTATAATTTATAGTTCATTCTTTATAAACTAAACATTATCTACATAATTTAAAACAAATTATTATATTATATATTATATAAAAACATACTCTTACTAATTAACTGCTGAAAGTATCAACCATGTCTTTTCAAATCTTTATCTATTTCTGATGTTTTTACCATTAATTAACACAACCTGTGCCTTTAACGTTCGTTGAGTGTTTTAAAATGGCTTTAAATGAGAACAACAGGATGTCATGAGTGAAAAATAAGTGACAGAGGCCATGCATTGTTTATTTTTAATAAAATGCAAACAGTATGGTGTTTAGTATGGTGTAAAATATGTGTTTTAATGTATAGTTCATTACAATAGAATCTGAGTAATGCACTGAATAAGTGCTTGTTATTCTCTGGTGTATAAAAGTCAGATGACAGAAGTGGCTGGAGTCTAGTCTTCAGCAGCACTAGTCAGGTTTGTCTGGATCACCTCCTACAGGAACAACACAGACAAGTCAAATACAACGGCCCTAATAATACTGACAGCTTTATTAATTGTAAGAATGTTTGCAATAATAAAACTATTGACCAACTTTATTTCAGTCACAAAGTTGGACCATAGCAAATGAACAAAAACATTATAAAGTTAAAATACTGTGTAGTCCATTATATGTGGTTAATTTGACTTTTGATAGTGTTTTCTGACTCCTCCATCTCATCTCTGTTGTATGTTTTGTAGTTAACTTCCTGTGTCTTATTGTGAAGTGTCTCACCCCTGCCTGTATGTCAGATTGTCTTCCTGCCCTTGTGTCTTTCCCTCCTGTGATTACCTGCTCCGCCCTTAATGTGCTCCACCTGTGTCTCATTGTGTTCCCTTTATAGTCTGTGTGCTTTCCCCTGTCCGGTGCTGGATTGTATCCTCAAGTTTGTTGTTTCCTTGTGTGTGTTTGAATTAAACCTTTTTAACCATCTCCCTCGTGTGGGTCTGCAAAGTGAGTCTTTTTGCCATTCCTGAAAAGTTGTGTTCCTGACACTCCAACTGCCTCATAAATTTAGAAATTGTCTAAGCAGAGCCTTAATGAGACAATTAATATAGATTTAAGTCAGATTTAATCACTATTGTGATTATACAGTATAATCACTGTATTAAAATGTAGCAATAATAAGATTTAAATCTGCATGTGAGAGTAATAAACTCATGAAATCATGAGTGAAAGGTATCATAAACCTTTCTCTCAATTTGGTCTGGTCACAAAATAGTGTGTGATGTTCAGAACAAATAAACTAAAAACATATTTCAAGTCAATATTATAGAAGAGTCACTCGTCTAGTCACAGTAACGTCCTGGCTTTACATCAACTACTTGTTTTTAGTCTTCATAAACAGTAAAAACTATGCCAACAAATTCTTATATGAGACTTCCCCAGATCTGACATGAATCTAGAAATATTCCTTAAAATCCAAAATATATACTATTCTGTCATGGGTTTTAACTGCTTTAGTAATAGCCTTAAGGTCTGTTAGCATAGCTCTTAAGATAAGCTGTAAATAAAGAGGCAGAAATATAGAATTTGAATTTTACTCACCAAAGTAGAGCCATGCTTCTTGGCCGGTCTGACAATGAAGGGCACATAATACTACAGGAAAATGTTTTTATGTGCAAAAAAGACACAGCAAACAACTAGCACTCAGTGCTAACAGAGTACTAGCCTAGCAGCCGTCCGGGCTCAGGTTGGCACCATAGATTGTTTATAAAATGGATTTGGTCCCCATTGGTCCTCTATTCACCAATTAAGTCTTTATGACAGGGCAAAAAAATGGCGGTTACATCCGGGCTTTACGGCTTTTAATGCGTAGTAAGAGTTGTCATGTAATAAAAACTTAGCTCAAGAGACCGGAGCCATCTTTTGTACCCGGCTGTAAACATGATTTTTACACTTGTAAAGTCAACATTGGTTTTCTCCTTATATTTCTGCTTTTGGAGCCTGCCCTCTAGTGGACGGAGGTATATTGCTGTATTACGCTGTAATACGCTGTATATCGCTGCATGGCGGTGCCCTTACTTGAGGACCGTTTAAGATTTTCCACTAGAGAGGCTTGGTTGGCACCCACAAGCAAATCAAAGTTGCCCCTCCCTTAATTATGCATAATTCTAACATTAAGCTGACGGCAACCAAATAAATTTTCACAAATTCACTCCCCCATGCGTTGTCACGTAACAATAACTTAGATCTAGAGACCAGAGCAGTCTTTTGTACCAGGCTGTAAACAGGTTTTTTACACTTGTAAAGTTGCCATTGGATTTCTTCTTATATTTCTGCTCCTGGAGCCTGCCCTCTGGTGGACGGTGGTATATCGCTGTATGGTGGCACCCTTAATCAAGGCCCCATGAGAGAGGCTTGAGTGCAATTCCTTCAAATAAAAATATTGCACTGTCAAAGGAGAAGCAACGTAACGTTAACACATATAATACAAGAAAATGACAAGAAAAGCAGAAGAAAAGGTGTTATTACTCTAATATCAAATACTGTTAACTTCTAAATGACTAAAGAACATTCTGATAAAGATGACAGTTATTTAATTGTTAAAGGGAGGATTGATAATACTGTTGTCACATTAGTTAATGTGTATGCACCCCTGGAGGAAGACAAAACATTCTTTAAATTATTGTTTGACAATAATATTGTCATATTGATAATGAGTGAGAGAATTTTGATACGTGGAGGCAGTTGAAACACAATTTTGAATAATACTAAAAACACAAGTACCAAAAAATATAAATTTTCTAATATTGGAGGCAGGCCTGTTTGATGTCTGGAGATATCTGCAGCCATCAGAGAGAGACTATACGCATTATTCAGCTGCTCCTAAAGTACATTCTAGGACTGACTACTTTCTGATGAACACTATAGATAGGCACCAGGTAATACACTGTAAAACTGGAATAGCAGATGTGTCAGATCACAGTGCTACATATTTCACCATTCACCTGATAGTCCAAACAAAACAACACTATGGAAAATGAATGTCAGTATCCTTAACAATAAAACCGTGGTGCCAAAAATCAAAAAAGAGATTCAGGAGGGTATCGCCAATATTAAAAGATAAACAAAGAAACCCAACAATATTATAGGACACTGTCATGGCAGTGAAGAGAGGAAACCAGATATCAAGGTTAGCCCACTTTAAATAAAAAAGGATATTACAAAAATATAAAAAAAACTTGGCTGGAATTATAAAAGGAGTTAGAAAACAATCTGATTTGGCAAAAAATATGATTCTGAGAAAAAAAAATATTATATAATAAATATACATATGGATAAATGATAATAAATATTATAACTTGTTACTGACCAATCAAAACAAATAGATGGAAAATAAATGGAAGATTAGTTGGCTAAATTAGATCTCTGCGCTCCATAGGAACCATTCAAAATAAGGCATTAAATACACCGTTACTATAAAACAGGTTGATAAGGCCATTAGTAGACTGTAACTCATTAGAAGATTGAAACTCAAGCCCAGTGACGGCAATCCTCATGAATGGTGCAAGGTTTTTAAATACACTATTCACAATATCATAATATACCTCAGAAACCCGATATATCGTTTCCTAAACTTTAAACGCTCCTAAAAGATTTTTGAGGGAAAGCTGGGTATAAGTAAAATCTTTTAAAGACAAGTATTAGACCTGCTGACTCAATTGGACAAAAATACAAATTAAAATAGGATTCAGAAAATATAAAATATGTTTATCTGATTCGTAAACTAAACACATTATTTGAGGGTTATTATAACAAGATTAATTCAGCTATACAAAAAAATTTACAAAATGGTTATGGATCTTAGCTCAATTTGCTAAATAAAATTACCTAGTGAGTAGATTTATTTGGAAGGGGGCAAAATAATAATAATATAAAATGGATTAGATTTATATTGCAATTTTCTCCCATGGGACCAAGGGACAGCGCTTACAGGCCGTCCATTATTCATTCACTCCACAGTCACACACTGGTGGTAAGCTACAACTGTAGCCACAGCTGCCCCGGGGCAGACTGACAGAGACGTGGCAGCCATTTTGCGCCTACGGCCTCTCTGACCATCACATACATTCACTGAACATTCTTACACATTCATACGAGGCAAGGTGTGTTAAGTGTCTTGCCCAAGGACACGACGACAGTATGAATTGTGGGGAGAATAGGAATCGAACCGCCTACCTTCCGGTTGAAAGGACGGCTGCTCTACCACTGAGCCACTGCCGCCCCAAAACCAAAGGTAAAGCTCAAAACAATACAGCTAGTATACAAAAAGTTTAAATTTTTTAAAAACTTGAAAAGGGAGTTTGACCTGGAAAACTCAAATTTATTTAGGTATTTCCAATTAAGACATTTTAACAAAACATTTTTATAAAACAGATATTAAAAATTTAAATCAAGGTTCACAGGGGCATACAGACCTTTACCCTTGAAAATTATATTTAGGTTGTACAAATGTTTACAAAACTGTAATAGGACTGACTCATTATAAAACAGAAATGGGAAGCAGAACTACAGCTTGAACTGTCAAAGGATGATTGGCTTTCAATCTGTTTCTTGCAACACACTTCTACTAACTCCAGGCAATGGAAATAATTTGTCTGGAAGAATCTGGTGAGATACTTTATTACACCCCACATTAAAAGCAAACAGTTAAAAATCACCCAAAAGGGCTGGAGACTCAGTGCCAGTCATTCCCATGTGTTTTGGACATGTGCAAAAATTTGCCCCGCTGTAATAGCAATGGAGAGAATTTTGGGTTACAAAATACCGAATGATTCCCGAATTCTGTATTTAGGCCTGTTAGAAGATGTTTTTAGAGTGGAGGACACTTACCTGTTCAAAGTGATGCTGATAGCCAGCAAGAACGTTATAACAAGGATTTGGTTGAAAAGTAAGCCTTTGAGACTGGACCAATGGAGAAATGTCATAGAGGAAATTTATCTAATGGAAAAAAATTACTTATGACCTGAGATTGATAGCATTAGTCATAAGTTTACAGCAGAATTTTTTATTTTTAGGCCATTTTTCAGAGAATATGAATGATAACACAAAAACCTTTCTTTCACTCTTAGTCAATGGCTATGTGAAGCCCTAAATAAATAAATAAAAAGAAACATTTAAAATAAATAAATAAATAAATAACAAAAAGCTCAGCTACATCAAAATGGAGCTAGGCACAGGGTCAGTACACGATGCTCAGATTAGTGAGATGAACAAAATCAGAACTCACTAGCAGAAGATCAAGAACAGGCAGGGTCGAGCTGGATTTAAAGCAAGCAGGGGCAGACCATGATTAGACATGGATACAGGCAGCTCAGCACACGCCACAAGAGAGTCTGACACTGGGGGGTGGAGAAGAAGCTTAAGTACAGCAGTGATGATTAACAAAAAGGTGTCCGGCGCAGTGGCGAGAGGAATATGTCCGAATCAACACTAACTAACCCCTACATATGTGCACTATATTGTGATTATGGCATTTTGTAGTGGTGTCCGAATGTCTAGTGACTGAAATGCAGTGCACTCAAAGTTTACCACAATGCATTAGTACAAGTAGTGAGCAGCAGTGGTCACTAGACGGTCAAAATAGACCATAATGCTTTTGAAATTGTCAGAGGAGAGCAAAGTTTGTTCTGTAATAGAACAAGAATAGTTCAATAAAATAAGTAAGCTTATTTATACTAATACTTGTCACTAGACTGTTGTCCCAACTGCTGCTTATTGCACATAACAGTGGCTTTAGCAATATAGTGGCACAAAAAATTGCAGAGAAATACTCATGTTTGTAACATTTATTCTCATAGCTTTTGCAACACAAACAAAATCAATTTTGTTTTGCCTGAACATTAACCCTGAACATTTACAAAATGTTGGTGTTCACAACTCACATTTTATAATAAAACATAACAAAACACATTTAGTTCTTCTGTATATGCATTTCTTTCCGGTGTATCTCACACTATAAAATGAAAACATAAATGTTGTCAAACTTAATAATGCATTTGCAAATGCATAGATACTTGTGTATTCAGTGAGATGACTGACACTGATGGAGTAAACAAGAGAGGTGTAGCCTCAGGTTTATTCTTATGAACTCATTCAAATGTTCATCTGTCAGCCTGCTTTGGAACTTACTTTTATGGTCCTGAATAAAGTTTCAGCCACCGCGGTCATAGGTATGATCCTTGTCTGTCCTCAAGTGATTGGTCACACAGCAACACGTGACATTCAGTCAACACCACTGCAGGAAGCACCTGTAGTGCCCAGATCATCATATTATTCTGCCTTGTATGACTTTACACTCTTTACTCACGCTCTTTGAACCGACTCGTTCACAACTGGACCCATCACTAATTCATTAATTCTTTGGTGAGATACACAGAAATTGGACGTGAGCAATGTGTTGGAGACCCCATGGCTTAGACAAATGACTCTTTACATCTCAATTCTTTCTTCTTTTTTATTCAAATAATTACTCTGGTCCATATACATTGTGAGTGTAATTTTCCAGGAGGAGAAAAACATGGACGCAGTTTGAACTTCCTCTGGATGTAATTGGATAGACAAACAACCAATCAGAATTTAGGGGCTGTACTTACATTTGCAAAATAAACTGCCTCTGACAATTTGAAAAACTTACAACAAATCAGAGAGCATCACTGTGCCATTTTCAATAAACAGTTATGATTGGTCAGGTAGATCTCAGTGGAAGTCCAGCCAAGACCAGCCATACCAACCTCATATTTTATACAGCACCTTTCTAAAAACCCTTTAAATGATTTACATTCACAAGGGATCTGACTGGCCAATCTAAACTGAAATGTTATTAATAAAAGGTAAGGTCACAAGTGTTTAATATTACCATGTATACAGTCAGTGAGCGGTTTCTGATGCCCTAAAGACTTATTAATAAAACAACAACGTTAGACAACCATCCAGCCACAGCCTAGACGTCAACCTAAAAAAAATGATGAAGTGGCCACTTCTCTGTAAATAAATTCGCTGATTATTATATCTTGGCGTGAGTTTGAGTCTCTGTGGGGTTAGAGGCCTGGGACGCTGCTCTTTGTCATTGCGCTGGTCCCTGCTTCAGGGCTCTTTTGTTCCAGCTGCCAGAGCAGATTTAGGCGTCTGTACGGAGGCCTGTCAGGAACAGGCTTATCTCTTGGGGGCCTCCCGGCACAAAGCCCCATTTAGATCCTCAAACGGTGAAATCTTCATTATAAGGTTCTTCCAAAAGAAACACAGCTCTGCTTTTTCAGCCAATTAATCAAAGACAACCCACTGCTCAGTTGGGATCAAACGCAGGTGAAGCAATCACAACAATAGAAATGCCACGAGTCAAATCAATGTTTACCAGTTTTTTTCCCAAATGTTTTCTTTACCAAAACAAAAATACCAAACTTTTTTCTGGCCCAATTGTTTGTGTGTTTTTCTCATGCTGTTTAATACCTTTTAATGACATTTTCTTAATGTTTTTTTATCAGCATTTTATGTTTTTTCAGTGTCTTTGTAATTAGGGTGTCCTTCACAAATACTTTTCTGTGTTTTTGTAATTATTAAAACCCTTTTGGGGGTTACCAAAATTTTAAACTGTCCTGTATACCAGTACGGGTAAAATATTGGCAATATTTATTATTTCTTTCTTTAAACATATTTCCTTTTTAATGTCTTTCTATGATGACTTTTTTATCCATATTTCATACTTTCACATAAATCCAATTGAGGGTTTGATAAAAAAAAAAAAATCTTTAAACAAAGGGATTCATACCTTAGCATTAAATACCATTCATACATTTTTCAAAATGTTTTTTACACATTTTTCTTAATTTATGTATTTCTGAATCTGACTGTAGACTGAATGCACTAAAGGATTTAGACAAAATCCTTTATTAGTCATTTAATAACATCATACTTTATAGTAGCGTAAGCAGTAATATGGGTTATGCATTTACTACATGTCTTATAAGATATTAATGAATATCTTCATAATGCTATCTAGAGTTCTGCTGGAAACTTACTTTTCCCCTGATGGGGATTAATAAAGTAATATCTTATCTTATTGGTAACACATCTAAATGGACAAATTTAGAGTGATTTATTAATGTTATAGATAATGTAATAAATCATATTCTAATAGTTTGTTAACACACCTTATTCTACAGTGTTACCTATAAAGGATATTTTAGTGTCTTTAATGTGTTTATTTATGAATCATTGTTAAGTACATATTTATTAATGCTTTAGTACTGATTAATAAAGTGTAGTGTAAATCAAATGCAATTATATATTTCCTTGTTTTTATGTATTTCTATGAGTCTAATAAATATACAATGAACAAAGCTTTTACTCTGCACCTCGTGCGGCAAATATTTTCTAGTATAGTGCTGGATCTGTGAAATATCCTTATCCATATATTTCTAATTATCATGTATCTAGTCCATCGCGCTCACATCCATCCATCTGTTGGCCTTTCCCAGCCCGGCTGTAGTCCGAGTGTCAGTATATCTGCCATGGCGTCCCGCTGATGTGTATTGTGATGCGGCTGAATACTGCAGCTACCAATATGGCCTGCACCAAGACTGGATTAGCCACAGTGGATTAGCCGGCTGCCCTCCTGCTGCTTATTCAAATATTGTTTCACGTATTGTCATCAGTGGGACAGCGTTGCGGCCCAGTAGCTTGCATACAAACTACAGAATATTCCGAAATTTTAGATTCTTGCAAAAAAGTGCCTCATTCATCTATCCGCGATTGCGGAAATTCTGCGAGGGGGGTAAATGGTCGTTGGGTTTGGGGGGTTTGCAAGAAAAAGGAAGATGCAAAGGTAATGAAAAAGAAAACACAAGACCAAATAGGAGGCATGAAAGCGAGCCTTGATCTTTGATACATGGTGTTTTTCCCCTTTCTCCTCTTTCAGCCTCACACATACACTTGGGAGTCAAGGCAATTGATGTGCTGCCTTTGATGGCGAAAGGAGGCCTATATTAGCAGCCAAAAGAGCAGGATGAAAGGACTGCCAACGAGAAAGGCAAAAGAAATGGCTCCAAAATGTGTTATGAAAAAGAAATGGAGTCGTATGATGAATACTTGGAATACAGAGCTGATGGCGAGCAGAAGGACATCTTGGCGGTGGTATTTGGGAAAGGTAGGCGGTTGGAGAAGCTTACCGTGCGAGTGCGGCGATTCGGGGCTCTGTGGTGGTGTGTCCAGGCCGTCATGTTGCTGGATGTGGTGGTCTTCTTGTTTGAGTGAGGGGCACGGCCACACCTGCCGCACAGCCAGAGTTCCCCGTGACTCTTCGGAGGTTGCTTTGCTAGTGGACGTCCTGTCGTAGCAGCCATCTTTCTCCTGTTGTTGTCTTCAATATATTCTATCTGGCTTTTTCTTCTTCTTCATCCCTCCCTCTCGGCTTTGATGACGGCCCCCCTCCCTCGCTTGCAGCCGTATGACATCATCACGCAGCGGTATCGACGAGCATCAAAGGAGCTTGGGGCAGGACTTTGGATGGGCTGCTCAGAGCGTTTGAAGAGGCTGTAAATATGTACCCCCCCACACTCAGTCCCAGCATCCAGCCGGTGCTCTCTCTGCACACGGATGCATTATGAGACCAAACCAAACTGAACACATGCACCAACACCCACCTAAGACGGGTGTATCCCAGGCCCCCTGCTGGGCCTGCAGCGTTTGATGTTGCGTCTAGATGCTTTATTCATCATCAGGCTTGTTCCCATCGGCAACTGCTTTCCTTATCCCTGAGCTGTCTGTGGACCATATGAACTAAAATGACTGGAGCAGTTGCAGCACAACTAAATCCCTTTTTGACAACTTTTCTCAGGGCACCCACGTGCTAACCATTTCAAAGTGTTATTTCAGGATCCTTGAGTTTGGGTTGTGGGACTTAGTGAGTGTATTATCTGTCATAGATTTGTGTCTGTGTGGACGAGAACAGGCACAGCTGTATATGAGCAGTCTTAGGTGTTATGCTGTTTTATTTAGTAGACAGGAAACAAGGAGTAGAGAGTGTGAGGATCATATTAAGCCAAGAGTTGATGCTAGGTCACTCACTCAAGAGTCATTCTCTCATGTGCTGTATGCTCACTAAGGCTCCAGTAAATTGCATAAAAAGATTCTGAAAAAATAAACATGTCTTTAATAGTAAGTTACGGTGACAACTTTACTTAAAAAAATAAAAATCTAAAAATATTATTTAAAAACACTCCCCTCGGTGGTTTTCTAAAAGTAATAAGTGAAAAAATAATACATCAGTAACACTTTAATCAGATTGTGGTTGTCTCAACAGCTGGACACCATTATGTTTGTAGTCTCTCATCAAAAAGAGGTCTCACACATTCTTGTAATGAAAAATTTCTAGAACAAGCCTCTCTCTACTCCTGTGGAAGATCAAGTCTGAGGCAATTCATTTGAAGAGACCTAAAAATTCAAGTTCCCCTTTGGAATTAATAAAGTTAAAGTAAATTGGCACTGAACACAATATATTTCACGTGGCAAAGACATGCACAGATTAATCAGCAACTCTAAAGTGTCCCTAGTGAATGAATGTGAGCAAGAGGAAACCCCTCGAAAACGAGATGATTCATCTCAAGGGATTAATCCTCATGAAAAATGTGAATAAGTAAATAAAATAAATATATTCATTCATTCATTTTAATGATAATCATTATTTCACAATGTTTGACGGAAAAATCACTTACAAAGTGATTAAACGCAGCATTTTCATTACCTGAATACCCAGAACTCACTTTAATTATATTTTTCCTGGCGCTCGTTTGTAAATTACAACTTTCTTTTGGCTGATGACATGTCCAGCTATTAACACTGGAGAAAGACAGTAATATCCTGGCGCTTAAAACAATCACTAATGAGCTACAGACCTGGGGACACTGTTCATCGTTTTCGATTGGTTCATATTGCCATTGCCATGGCGACTCTGTGACAGACAGACACAGACAGTCCGCAGATAAATGCGTTGCACAGTGTGCTACTTTGGCTTTACGATTGGGTAAAAAATTCTGAACATTTGAGTGTTGTAGAAATCCATTATGACACGAGACAGGGGTTAATCAGGTTATATCGGGATGTATGGCCATCCTACTTTAAGCTACACTAATGTGACTATGGCAATGTTCCTAGACGCTAGAAAAAAGATTTTAGCTGAAGACAGTCCAAACACCAGGTGCCATAGAAACAAAACATTTTCTTATTATATCATCTTCTTCATCTATCATTATCATAGCATCAAAACTAAATTTAAGTGAATTAATAATAATAATAATAATAATAATAATAATAATAATAATAATAATAATAATAATGGATTGGATTTTATAGCATTTTTCTGTTTCTGAGGAAAAACATTTTAGAGTTTTAGAAACCTAAGTTTATTTAGTAAGATATATTGAATGACTATCTACCACAGTCTTCATGTTGTTGTCACATTCAGTCTGAATGAGTGTCCATCAGTCTGACGTCCTGTGGCCTCGCCCCCAGCCCCCACAGCTCATTCTCAGAGCTCCTTCAGCCGGGGTTGGTACCATTTCAATCCTATTAGAGCCGTGTGTCCTCTTAACAAGCCCCTCTGTCCAAATGTCATCTGCAGCTAAATCACTTGGAGATGTGTCAGTGTCACGTTCACAGTTTACAAAGCAACTAAGGGCCTCAACCAATCCTACCAATGAGAGCCGGCCCCTAAACACACACCATTAGCAAAAGAATGGCATCATAGAAGCTAGTGCCTGTTTAAAATACTCATCTAATTACTTATTTCAATATAAATGTGGAATGTACTATGATTCCACACCTACGCCATTCAAATCAATATAGATCTACAATGATCACAAATCACAAGCAACTAACATTTATCCAACTCTATAATTATGAAAAACATTTAATTGCAATATATATAATGTAATTTAATAAAGTAATTTATGGTAAAGAGATAGATTTTCCAGTTGTTTGCAGTAATTTTACAGCATGTCTACTGTTATCTAATTGACAACTTATTACTGAATACCGTTCTGTGCCATAAGTCATTCTTACTTTACAGTATAATAGTCTCAGATGGTTATTGCACCTACTGTTGTAATCTGCATTAACAACTTATTACTATAATAAATATCTACAGCTGGTAAAAAAAAAACTGCTCAGAAACACTTTGGCCACATGTGCACAAAGAGACAGACATGACATTCCTCATGACAAATTGACAACTTTTGCCATAACTACAGTCGTTTTTTTATCAGTGGTTCTTAACCTTTTTGCGCCATGACCCCCAATACAACAACCCCTTAACTGCGCTGCGGCGCCACACCTCCACACAGGACCATGGTAGATTTTGCACTAGCCTTGGTGCTGAATCACAAAGAAACCTTTCATTTTACACCTTTATTGCCATTTTTTTCCATTTGTGGAAAAAAGGCTACAACAACAGTTTCAGACAGAGTGTGTGGACCAGTCGTTTCTAGTTGAGCTTGTTCGGTGCATCATCTTGTGGAAATTATTTTTATATTATATGATTAAAACTTTCACAGATGCTCTTGAGGTGAGTGGCTATATCTTTAAGTGTTTGGATGGTTATTTTGTTGTTGTCCATGTAATTGTCAAGATCAGGGAACATACCAACACAGCCTTCATCTACGCACAAAGCTAGTAGCTCTATTTTCCTATCCTTTTTCGTAAGATGAATAGGTACGTTTTGCACGCCGACCTACAAATTTATACACAGTACGTTAAATATGGCACAATAATGGAATTATACAGATTAATTAATGCAGATCTCTTTGAAATCGTTTTGCCTTATGTAATATTGCTATGACTTTCACCAGTTTTCACCAATTTCATCAATACTCATTCGTAAAAAAATCCTTTGAATATCAGTCCCTCTTTATTGATATATCAAGATTTTTTACTTTAAGTTAACAATCTTAACTGATGTTTGGAAAACATTTTGAAGCTCTGGCTCAAGAAATTTACTTCCTGTGGATCAGTTCAATAACTTAACATGTGCAGCCACCTTCAACACACAGGCTTACAAGTCTTTTCTCAACACTTGCATAGCACCAGCCCCGTCTGTGCACACAGTCCTGCTTTTTGCATGTCACTGTCCAACTTGTTAAAAAAGTCCTGTCTTTGAGCTACGGAAAGGCGCTATATAAATAAAACTTCTTCTTCTTCTTCTTCTTCTTCTTCTTCTTCTTCTTCTTCTTCTTCTTCTTCTTCTTCTTCTTCTTCTTTTTCTTCTATGTCCTCAATGCGACGGGCCACTATATTGTTTGACAAAAGAAATGAGGTATTTGGATATTTCTTTTCCATACATTGCCCTCGTCAAAACCACTGCCACAGAACGGATGAGGCTCTAGCCACTTGTGTGGGCTTTTTTTGATTGTGCCACCAGATTGGCCACTTTATAAGAAGCTACCAAAAACTGTAGCATATTCATATGTTGAGTAATTAGGCCTACTAAAAGTCTATATTTAGATTTATTTCACCTTTTAAACGATTTATTAAAAACTTAATGTAAATTTAGTCTTATTGCTGTGCACAGTCACAAGCTCAACTGAATGTTCATGAAGCTTGTTGTGTAATATTTTGGATGTGTTTTATTTCTCTGTACTTATTTAGCTTTTTATTATAATCAAGTATGGGATGTTATACTGAATGGTTGTACTGGTTGTAGGCTAGCGTTAGCAGGAAGTTTGTTTGGTACAAATTCAATATGATGGATACGGTGGATGTAAAAGACAATGACGTATTGAGGATTTTATAAAAAGAGTGACTAAATCACAAAAGATCAGCTGGAGACAAAGATCAGTGACTCAGAGGATTTGTGCAGTATTTTCAGGCAGTGATTGGTGACCCAGGGCATGACAGGACGATTGCTGAGTGCTTCTGATTTATTGTTTAATTGTGAAGGTGGTATTAATTTGCTTTTCATTTACCTGGAACAGTTTATGAGGCATGGACATTCATCAATGCGCGGTATCTCAGCGGCTCCTCTCTGCCCAGACTTAAGCACTGAAGTATGTGTTGCCTCAGAAAGCAAGTCTGCAGACACACCGCCCATGGGTAGCAGGTGCAATAGTAGCGGGGCAGATCCGGCCCAGACTTTGAGAGCCCCTGATGTATAGTCTCCCCTATGATCTTGCAACCCCCTTAAAAATCTGACATCGTGGTTGAGAATCACTGGTTTATATGCCCACTCAGCTAGATTTTGCCACTTTGTCCAAGTTTACACCAGAACAGAGAAGCAAAGTGTGCATCTGCAGTTCTCTGCTCAAGCTAATGCTGCATTCACGTGGTCTTTGTATTTAACAGGAATTTGTTAAAAAAGAGAAAATAAGCAGTGTCACAACCCCTTCCGCTCTGGTCGTGGTTGTGAATATATTGATCATGTTGCATGCCTGTGCACAGCTGTGGGCGTTTCACGTATTGCGTGGAGCAAGAGTTCTGGGTCTCTCCTCAGGCTGTCGCCGTGGCAGCACCACCTTGCCTTTTTGTTTGTTATTTGGTTTGATATCATACAACACTACACACACCATTAACCCTCAAACCAAACACGCACCCACACTACTGATTACTGATAAACACACTTCATTAGTATTGAAAATTACTATTAGTTAACTTTGTTAACTAGTTAACTATGTTTCCTCTGAGTGCTATAATAACGTAACCCTCCTACACTCCTCGGAATTGTGTTACACCTTTGGCCCTAGCCTAGCGAACAAAATGCTCCAATGAAGACAGCCATAGAACTATTATCTAATAATGCATGATTATTATTTATACTTATTATTAAACGTGATTTAAAAATAATACAAAAAGTAAACAAAAAGAAGTAATACCCCTTCCTTGAACCGCAACCTTATTGTGGTGGAGGGGTTTGAGTGCTTGAATGAGGAGCTATGTTGTCGGGGGCTATATGCCCCTGGTAGGGTCTCCCAAGGCAAACAGGTCCTAGGTGACGGGCCAGACAAAGAGTGGTTCAAAACCAATTTAATTCTTTATGGATAATAAAATATCAAGGACCGTGACGTCGCCCGGTATGGCGCAACCAGGCCCCCACCCTGGAACTAAGCCCGGAGTTGTGGCTCGTATGTGAGCGCCTGGTGGCCAGGTCTTTCCCCACGGGAAAGGAGCGACGTGGGGCCAACCTCCCGAGGGCCCACCACCTGCGGAAGGAGCTGTAAGGGGCCGGTGCAAAGGGGATTGGGTGGCAGTCGAAGGCGGAGGCCTCGACGGCCCAATCCCCGTACATGAAATCTGGCGCTAGGGACATGGAATGTCACCTCACTGGCGGGGAAAGAGCCTGAGCTTGTGCGGGAGGTTGAGATACCGACTAGAGATAGTCGGGCTCACCTCCACGCACAGCTTGAGCTCTGGAACCCAACTCCTCGAGAGAGGCTGGACTCTCCATTACTCTGGAATTGCCTGCAGTGAGAGGCGGCGGGCTGGTGTGGGCTTGCTTATAGCCTCCCAGCTCAGCCGCCATGTGTTGGAGTTCACCCCGGTGAACGAGAGGGTCGCTTCCCTGCGCCTTCAGGTCGGGGATAGGTCTTTCACTGTCATTTGTCTTTACGAGCCAAATGGCAGTGCAGAGTACCCGGCCTTCTTGGAGTCTTTGGGAGGGGTACTGGAAAGTGCTCCGACCGGGGACTCAGTCATTGGGGGACTTTAATGCTCAAGTGGAGAGGTGTGATTGGAATGACTGGTTTGCCCAACCAGTCCACATGTGCTTTGTGGATCTGGAGAAGGCATTTGACCGTATGTCTTGCGGCACCCTGTGGGTAGTACTCTGGGAGTATGAGGTCTGGGGCTCTCTGCTAAAGGCTGTCTGGTCCCTGTACGACCGGAGCAGAAGCTTGTGCATGTTGGACACCGGCAGGGCTGCCCTTTCTCATTATCTTTATGGAGAGGATTTCTGGGCGCAGCCAGGGGCCGGAGGGAGTCTGGTTTGGGGACCACAGGATCTCATTTCTGCTGTTTGCAGATGATGTTGTCCTGTTGGCTCCATTAAGCCAGGACCTTCACCGTGCCCACCGTTGGGGTCTTGTTCACAAGTGAGGGAGCTTAATGTTTACAGACATATTGGTGCAGATTCTGTAGTATTGCAGTGTATGTACCTGTCTAATTTGTCTTTTATTCCTCTAAAACACTTTGAGTTACCTAGAGTATAAATTGTGCCATATAAATAAAATTGCCTTGCCTTGCATCCTCAGGACAGCCTCAGGGAGAAACACACACCTCCCTTCTTTCACTGTCACAGTCAGTTCAGGTGGAAGTGGACAATATCAGCACAATTTTGAAGTTTGCACAATGAAAATAGTAATTTAAATCCACTTTAATAAAATATGTTCAGTCGCTCAGTGTCTGTTTCTCTCTGCTGCTGCACAGAGCAAACTCTGCTGACTTAATGAGCGCACAACAAAAACAAATCTGAGGCTGAGCTTTTCTCCCTTCAAAACAGATAAAAAGTCACATAAATGTCCCGTGAAAGAGGCTCAACTTTAAACAGAGGCTGCTGTCCCAAGTCTGAACCATCTCTGAGCCATAAGTTATTATTTCATAACACAGTCAGACGTGTCTTAAACTAAGTGTTCACCTGTTTGAGGCCCTTGTCAGAGAGATTTAATAATGTTCTGGATCATGTGCTGCCTTCTTTATGTCTCTGCTACAGCCACTAGCCCTCATTTATCAAAGGAGTTTAATTTTGGGTGTACGACCAGTTCTATTCAATCTTCGGCATTTATCAATCTGAACATGGGCATACCTAAGCTTAAATCCCACGCCAGGTCAGGAGGTGGTTTAAATATACACAAGTTTAAAGTCAGCACCGAGCTGTGCAGCAAAACCATTATTTAGAACTAACGCATTGGCACTTCCATGTTAAACTCCTCTGTAACAATAGTTTAGTATTTTATATACTTTTAGGACCATGTGCAGAGTAAGTTCTAAGATAATTTTGTGTATTTTCGATACAAATAAAACAGAAATCTCTTTATTTCGTCTTTTGTCCTGGGCTTCTTTTACAACACAAGTAATGTCACCCAAGTAAACCGTAAAGCTGTGGTTGATTTAAGCAAAAACACACGTGTTGTTGTGGCTGAAGACTGTGCCCATTGTGCTGATAGAGTGTTTGCTGTAGGCTAGAGGTTCCCCTGTAAAAAACAGTTTGTATTTGATCTTTTTTGCTAATGATAAACCCACATTGCAAAAAGGCAACAAAAGTATTGGCCTCAGCAGGTCCCCCCCGCTGCCTCCACTGAGGCTTTAGCGACCAGCAATGCTGAGTCTGGGTTTGGAAGTTGGTCTTGGGACAATTGAGGGCTCCGGTCCGGCTTTCTTTCTCCAGTGTATTGTTTAACTTAGTATCATTATTATTTTTTCCTCAAAATAAAAGTTATGACAACATGTATACTTAAAAGTACAAGTAGTTGGTTCGGTTGATGTTTCATACAAAAAACAATATAATATTTAATCTTGAAGTATTTATTTGCAATTTCCAGGCCAAAGAATGGTCTCTTTTCATTGCTTTTTGTGCCTCCATGCCGTAAACTCCGTGGGCGAGTCCAGCTGAACAGTATAGATTTAGGGGCGTTTTATTCATGCTAGTTTCACACAGATCTGCACCCCTTTTTACGCAATGTTGATAAATGAGGGCCATTGAGAGCTTAAGGTCGTTGTAGCGTATAATCTTTGACCCAAGCAAAATAAAAGAATTATGGAACTTGCTAAAATAACACTTATACGTATAGCTTAACTTATTGGATGTGGATTTATGACCAGGGAGCAAGATCTTCAAATTAGCATCAATAAATCAGAATGCGATGATGTTTTGAGGAAGATTCATTCATCCTCAGTGTGTGTGTGAAGCATTGTCTTATTCAGTTTAAAGTGGTTTATCGGGTACATCATAAATCAAAACTAGCTAAGATTTATCCTCAACTTGACCCTAACTGTGATCGGTGTAAGACAGCAGAGGCCATTCTAATACACATGTTCTGGTTCTGTCCTAAACTACAACAATTCTGGGGAGGTATTTGTGAAGCACTGACTTGTGTACTTGGAGTCAAAATAACACTGAATCCATTATTATCTATTTTCGGGCTCAATACTGAAGGTTTAGCATTGTCTGCTGGGGGTCAGAGCCTCATTGTTTTTTCAACTCTGCTGGCTCAATGCTTGATCCTTCTGAAATAGAAAGATGCTGCTCCACCCACAGTGTCACATTGGATCAAAGATGTGCTGTTCCATCTAAAACTGGAGAGGATTAGATTTTTCTGGAGGGCTTCAGAAAAGAAATTTAATCAGGTTTGGAGGCCTTTCTTAATTTTTTTGATCAACCATCTACAAAGGTGCAAGTGTAACTTAGTTTAGTTTAGTTTATTCTGACTGACGTTATCATTGTGAGTCTATTCTTTCTGTTCATTTGTAATTTTGTGTGAGTGTGATTGACAGCGGGCACAGGGGATTGTGTTTTTGTGGGAGGGTTACTATTTCTATTTTAATTAATTTTTTTGTTTTTGTTTTCCGTTGGAGTATTGTTTTATTTTTGTAAATGTAAATTTAAAAATTCAATAAATATATTAAACACTAACAAGCCTTAACTTTCAACGATCAATGTCTGAGACTTTAAAAAGATATTAATAAAGATATAGGGCTTAAACATATCTCCAGTAAACTAATTTGCTAAGCAATTATGGTCCGGGGTGAGGCTGGTCCTGTCCTGTAGAGAGTGTCCTGTAATAATCTCTTTCTTACAAACACGAGTGCTTCATTGGTGGGTATGCAGGTAAAGAGTGATGTGACATCAAAAGACACAATCGTCTCATCTGCGTCTTGTTGTAGATGTTTGATTTTGTTGGTAAAGTCCTGTGAGTTGATGATATGGTGTTGTGAGTGGCCTACCAATGGAGCCAGAATGGTGGCCAGGTGTGTATATTGTAGGTGGCTGAATCTTACTATGGGTCGCAGTGGAATGTCTTCTTTGTGTATTTTGGGTAAGCCATATATACATGGAGTGGTGTTCCCAGGATACAGCCTGTAGTTCAGAGGTTGATCAATGACTTGGTCCTTCTCCAGCCACTAGCCAGTGCAGTGACCTTGAGTCACAGTTCTTCAGTTTCATTTACAGACAATTTATTACAAGCAAAGTCTCTACTGAAGAGGGGGTAGTAGAAGTCGCACTCCCTTCTGGTCTGCCATATGCACTACATCGTTTTGGATGGCTCCCGGTTGGAATGCAACCTGAATATGCAATGGCATGACTGTTGCGTTTTCCTGTCGAGCATTTGGCCCCTCCAGTTATAATCGGACTAAAACAGAAATTTGAACTACTTTGACTCTGGCTGTCACCAAGTGTTGCTAATGTGACTTTTTACCCAAACTACAAATTATTATAAAGCTGTATTTTGTATTTATAATTAGTGACACAATAGCATTTTACAACAATTAATGGCTTTATTAATTACAGACATAAAGGGGTAAATATAGCCTTAGCAAAATTCGCTAATTAGAACTTTGGTTGTGCAACCAAATCATCACATTTATTTCTCACACACTTGACCAGCAGCTGCAATTCGAAGCTATTAAGTCCAGCGTATGTGTGCTTTTTGCATGAGCGGGGTGATGTTTTTGTATATTTTTATATAATTTATCCCCTCATATTGAACACACCAATTATTTATTTGTCTGTATTGTTGGAGAAAGGAGTGTGTTGGTGCGTGGCAGGCGCCTGTGTGAATAGGGAGCAGTAATGAGAGTGCTTATCACCCTTCTCCAGCGCCACGTCTGCTCCACACTATTAACTGTTCACACAATCCCACAGGTAGGACCGCTCCGAGCACTCTGCCTGTCCCTGAACTCAGCACAAACGCCGGACAGATCGGGATTATGAGGCAAATATAACTATGGCAACAATTAATGTTGACAAACTTTTCCTAATACCTGGATTGAGCTGCTATTTAAATGCTAATTACGGATGTTAATATGTTTGGGACAAAATAGCAGGAAAATTTTTTTTTATTGCAAAAACAGATTACCACCATTTGTAAAATAATGGTTTTTCATTCCAACCTACCCATAATTCTTGATCATTTATGTTGAAGTAGAAGAGTATGCATAATTGACGTTTTTGTATTATTGTAAAAAAAAATGCAATGATAAAATGCTGCCTCCAAAGTAGTTTTTAATAAGAGTTAATATAAATTATGAAGTTCCTCTTAAATTCATAAACCTAATTCAGCAAGAGCATTCACTTTTCAAAGCTCTAGTACCCGATGCTGTTTTTACCGTACTTCAGCCTCACCACTCTCCCTCAACAGTAGCTTAGAAACTGGTTTTGCTTCTTTAATATATAAAAATATAAATAAAATATAAAACATTAAAATAAGAAATTCTGCAACAGAATAACCCATTTCCTTGGCCTTCACTTGTTGACATCAGTGTCAAATAATGGGAGCGCTCTTTTTTTTCCCAGTAGCACTCACTCAGATTAGAATCTATTGCCCCCATTTTGAACAAGGGAGATGGTGTATAGTATAATCTATTCAGACTCTTAAACTGGCATAGTTTATTTTTTACACATCAAAAAGGTCAAAATTAAATTTTTCCATATTTCATTCTATGATATATTCATGCATTTGTAGTTTTCATTGCATTTCATTTCATTGCACACTTATTAGATTTTTTTATTTTCTAGTGTTGGGCAACAATTAAAACGTTTCATTTATACGTTCGCATTGTACACAAAATATAAAAATGGTCAAGAAAAATAAATAAAAAAATTGTGTATTGCATACTTTTATTTTGAAAGTACTGCTATATAAACAAAAGTGCAATAACACTTTAAACAAATAAGGTGCTTTTTACAGCAGTTAAAAGTTAGTAGCAGTAAAATATTTCTTGTAAATCTCAACTTCAATCAATCAACAACACTGTGCAGGCCAGCGGTGCTCTTTCTCGAGTCAGAGATCAGGAAACACCTCTGTCTGTGAGAAGGTGCTGGTTGTCTGGGTCAGACACGGTCAGTCACAGACACGGTCATAGTAGTTTCCTCGAGCAAAACGTACAGAAACAAGCACCAGGCTCTCTAGCGCTGCGTTCCTCTCATATGAATGGTAGGTGAAATCAATTGACTCAAAAATATTAAACTGCATGCCAGTTCTCAATTTTATTTTTATTTTTTTTAATATTTGTTGTTTGATTCCCACCACTTACTGCAGCACTGGCTGGGAGTCATCAGGACTCTTCAGCACAGAGCACAAGAGGTGCCCACAACCTCAGAAGGTAAACGGAAAGAACAACACATTCGTAAAGGCCTGAGAGACTGTGGATACCCCAAATGGACATTCAGCAAAACCAAGAGGACACAGACACCAAACAGACAGGAACCAGGGACAAAAGGGAAGTGTGTAGTTATCCCTTATGTGTCTGGTTTATCTGAAAAACCTAAAGGATTTTTTACAAATACAACATTCCAGTCCACTTTAAACCAGATACACGCTGCGTCAAAAACTGGTCCATCCTAAAGACAAGATCCCACAAACAGAGTAATGTAGTTTATACAGTTCAGTGAAGAGTGCAGTAACAGTTATGTCAGTGAAACTAAACAACAGCCATTTCTGGATTCTGGACCTGAGTCTGCAGTTTACCTCGACCTCAAATAGAAAGGACATTCCTTTGAGGACAGCAATGTCCGAATTTTGTCCAGAGAAGCCAGATGGTTTGAGAGGGGGTGAAGGAAGCCATTTTTGTAAAAATGGAAAAGCCTTCGTTGAACAGAGGAGGTGGCCTCAGATTCATGTTGCCCAGTATTTACAACAGTGTTCTCACCTAAATCAAAACAGTTTCACTCTCGAACAACAACAACACTTGAATGGAACAGTGTCACCAATGACTCTCATGAGCCTTAACGACTCTCACATCAGAAGTCACACTTCCCTTTCATTGCCAACAACTATGAGACCAGAACAGCCTGGTTCCATCAGGTTTAGTTTCTGGTGAAACCCCTCACACTAGAGATATAAGATTCCAGTTAATCTCATAATTGATAAAGTCTCTTGAAATTAGAGACAGACATTTTTTTATACATAACGCATACCCGAGCTGCCACCACGGCTCAAATGCAAGACCCACATTGACTCTCATATTTGCCCATCATCGATAATTTTCTGACTTTGCTATTTTGGTCACACTTGATAATACATGCATGCATTTTTTATGTTTGCGAGAAGTGTCTGTGGGTGTTTGCGTTGTGCCGGAGGTGGGGTGCTTCTCTCCGACTGCAGGATCCATCTCAACTAACACTTTACTGGTGATTGTATTTGCACTGTTTACATCCATCAAGTAGCGTGAGCGTGCATTACATCACCTCTGCAGATTTTTAGCGGGAAATTTAAACCCAAATGAAATTGAGCATATCATCTAATTCAGGCAACCATGATGAACAGTAATTGTGTCAATTTACTCATCCCATTGAGGTGGGTTCATGAATATGTCAAAAAGGAACACATACCTAGCCTTATCTTTGCCTAAAAGCTACACATACTACCTTACCTAGAGATACTTACTCTCTGTGGATCACACGCAATGCCAGTATCACATTCACTAAGACCAACCAGATAAGAGCTCACTGTTGACAGAGAAGAGTCCAGGGGATCCAGGGGCCCTTGAGGTCCTGGGTGGCCCCAAGGACAAGATAATTTGTATCTGTCTATTTCAGAGGGCTTTCAATTTTTATTTCTAAATTTTGGTGACATGTGCCCTAATGTAATGCTCAGTGCATCTAAAGCGCTACAATGGCTCTTGTGCTGGACACACACCAGGATGGGGCTAAGCCCTGAATCTCTGCAAACCCTAAAAACACCTCTGGTTGAAGCCATTATTGCTGCAGATGTGGACTGTTGCAGAACTATCCCTCTGCCAGGTTCTCGTTCAGAAGAACAGGCAATCAGAGCGCAGAGCTCTGAGCTTGTTTGCATGGATTTTTTGTTTTTGAGCTTGGTGTCAAAAAAAGACCACAGCAAAAGTAAAGTCCGAGGCTAAATGGAGAGGCTAAAGTGTTAACTAATGTATTAGCAATTGGAGATGCTCTTTTACAACATAATTTTAAACTTCTATTACTATTTATATATGTTTTAAATGGGAGTTTAAATGGATGTATTAAATGTAGTAGCCTATTTATTGCAGATGTATTTATAAAACAAATTAAACTGATTTAGTAAATAATTTTTCTTTTACTTTTTTAATTTACAGATTAATAAATGCATTTGCAAATGCTTTAATACTAAATACTAAATACTACAGTGGACTACAGTCTGCTGGGTTTATGCATGTTCATTCAGCTGAAAAGCTGTGGCTTTTGTTTGAATAAAGTGAGACAAATGAGGCCCTGGAGAACAGTGCTTAGCGGCTCATAAAGGTCAGATATAGTGCCACAGCAGATGCTAATCCTGGCCCTGGGGATCGGGGGCAGGCAGGTTTCTGTGGTTTCTGCGGACGGTGACATTTAGACCTCACAGTTCTGGTTTGTGGTGCTCAGAATGGGCTGTGGACGTTCAGCTGAAACACACACAGGTTTAATTAGACAGTCCTAGAAACAATTAAAAAAAAAAAAAAATCACAATTTCCATCGATTGGGTCATAATATCCAAATGCAAGTAATTAAATCAGTTATGTTATGTACACACAATCATCACATATGTTCCTATAACTATTTGAAAATCATTGAAAAACTTGGGAATTGCCTCAGAAAAGTAATAATAGGAGTAGTGGCTCTACTATAACCGGAAATTAGGTGGTTCGAATCTCGCTCGCTCCAGTGAGCTTGCCTCTGGGGAGAGACACTTAACCCACCTTAAAACAGGGAGTGTCACTAAATATTCCAAATTGGTAATAGCATAGTAATAGCGTGGTAATAATTCTAATAAACTGTGGTAATTATGGTTAATTATCAAGTAGTTCCCAGTGCTCCATAAGTTCCTAGAAGCCACCACACCCACCAGCAACACACACCCACCAACTCTTTGGCAGATTGTTCAACGACTGGAGATCAAGACTGGATCAAGAGAACATCCAGCATTTCCAGACCTGCTATTTCCAAGTGCTGTTCCTGCTACCTGCTCCTTCCAGCCAGTTCTCCAGTCCAGTACCTATCTGCTGTGCTCCAACTCTGGCCCTGTGCTCTATTAAAACTCTCAGCATTGTGCGGTTGAGTCCTGTAAAACCAACATTACAGAACAATCTGGCCAAAGTATGGACTCATGCAGATGCACATGCAGACAGAGTCGTTAACCACTTCACCGCCGTTGAAGACATGCTACAACGCCATGATTCCCAACTGGCGTCTGTGTCATGGATTTGCACTTTTCAGCCTTTACGTATAGCTGGTTCTTTAGAAGTTCGCCAAGCACCTGCTTAACATGGATGATGTGAGTCTCTAGATCAGGGGAAAAAAAATGAGAATGTCATCAAGATATACAAAAACATACTTATTTAACATCTCCCTTATCACATCGTTCACAAAAGCCTGAAAAACCACAGGTGCATTAGTCAACCCAAACAGCATCATTCATATACGTATTCATAGTGACCACCAGGGGTGTTGGAAGCAGTCTTCCAGTCATCGCCCTCCCTTATTCTGACCAAGTGGTACGCTTTTCTCAAGTCCAACTTAGAAAAAACTTTTGTCCCTTGTAACAGTTCAAAACAAAAAGTGATTAACAGAAGGGGGTACCTGTTCTTAACTGTGATGTCATTCAGTCCCCTGTAATCAATACAAGGGCGGAGTATCTTGTCCTTCATATCCACAAAGAAGAAGCCAGCCCCGGCTGGAGAGGAAGATGGACGAATAATACCGGTTTTGAGGGCAGAGGCTATGTATTCCTCCATGGCATCACGCTCACGGCTGGATAGGGAGCACAGACGTCCCTTGGGTGGACAGGTCCCTGGGAGGAGGCCTATGGCACAGTCATAGGGCCTATGTGGTGGAAGTGTGGTTGCTCTTGCCTTGCTAAACACCTCCCTCAATTCCACATAGTCCTCAGGAACTGAAGCTAGGTCTGTATACTGGGTATCCTCTGCTGGAATAGAGCAGTCTGGCGCCCTTGTAGTGCAGGAGGAGGGCTGGAAACACCATTGTTTGCACCGAGAACCCCAGGATAATATAGCTCCAGAGGACCAGTCTATATGAGGGTTATATTGCACGAGCCAGGAGTAACCCAAGATTAAAGGGTGCAGAGATGAGTGAAACAAGAAAAAAATGATCTTCTCGGAATGATGATCTGGAAAAGATAGAACTACAGGGCTGGTGTGGTGAGTGATGGTGCACAGGAGATTTCCCTCGAGCATGGGGAACACTGAGAGGACCTCCTCCTTAGAGGCCCCCCCTTTCCCTGGTAACCGTCTGACTGAGAGCGGAGTCTCTCTCTCTCAAGAAGTCACTTATAATGGCCGAGAAGCCAAGGCAATTAAATTGTCGAGCTCGGTATGTAGTTCAAGCGTTGTCAGATGATCCTTAACTCCTTCAGAAAGGCCACTGAAGAATGCATCCACTAGGGCTAGTTGGTTCCACCCACCATCTGCTGCTAAAGTGCGGAACTCAATAGCATAGTCCAAAACGTCTATGCAACATCACTAACGCCTTAGCTGCTTCACGACCAGAACTGAGAGTCTGAAAAACCTTGGTAAATGTCTGTAAAAACAAGGGCAACGAGTTGCAAACTGCTGACTCTCGATCCCATTCCGCTGTGGCCCATGCTTTAGCACGGCCGGACAGATAGGAGATAATGTAAGCTATCTTGGCCCGATCTGATGGAAAAGAGGACGCTTGAAAGTCAAACTGAAGCTTACATTGAGACAAGAAGGGGCAGCAATCTCCTGACTCACCGGTGAATCTCTCCGGACTGGACAGCCGAATATGTGATGACTCAGGAGTAACAGTTATCTGAACTGCTTCAGCAGGAACCTGGTCAGTAACAGCACTCTCCGCTGACGCTGACAAGGTCTCCTTCCTCTGCATCTGTTCAATGACATATCCAATCTGTGCAGAAAGTTGGGATTAGGCCTGCTCATGGCCCTCTGCTGAAGCCCTCACCTCACGTTGGAGCAAACCAACCTGCTCCTCCTGAAGCTGAATCCGTTGTCCCTGTGTATGCAGGGCAGCACGCACTGGATCAGCGGGGTCCATGTTAATGGCCAGATTGTACTGTCAGGACCAGGCAAAATAACTCACAAAGCAGATCCCAGAAAAGACAGAGCTTTTAAGATCTTTATTTTCCGAGGCAAAGGTACAAATCCGAAATCCAAGAGACATAATTAAAAAACAAGGCAAAGGTCAAAAACACTAGAAAGTATCAAACACTACACTAAGAAATGCTGGAAAGCTCACACTGGGGTAAAGACAATCTGGCACAGGACAGGGGAAAACACACAGACTATAAAGGGAACACAATGAGACACAGGTGGAACACATTAGGGCGGAGCAGGTAATCACAGTGGAGGGAAAGACACAAGGGCAGGAAGACAATCTGGAACACAAACAGGGGTTAGTGATTTCACAATAAGACACAGGAAATGAAATACATTACACAAGCAGACTAACACACAACACTAGGACATGACATCCTGGAGAAGATGAAAATATTGTTGAGATAGACAAACACAAACCGGTTGAGCATGTCACGCAGGATGTCATGAACCAGGTTCTGGAGAAAACGGGCCGTTATTGAGTCCAAAGGGCATGACCAAATATTCATAGTGGTCAGAAGGAGTGTTGAACACCGTCTTCCTTTCATTTCCTTCACTGATGTGGACCAAATGATAGGCGTTACAGAGGTCAAGCTTGGTAAATATGGTAGCTCCCTGAAGCCGTTCGAAGTCTGAAGACAGAAGAGGCAGAGGATAGTGGTTCTTTATCGTGATGTCATTGAGACCACGGCAATCAAAGCAGAGACAAAAGGTCTTATTCCGTCCTCCACACAAAGAAGAATCCATCTCCGGCAGGAGACAAAGACGGCCAATTTATACCTGCAACCAAAGAGTCACAAATGTGAGTGTCCATGACCTCCCTCTCTGGTGCTGAGAGGGAATGTAGTCACCCTCTTGGGGGAGCTGTCCCAGGAAGCAGGTCTATGGGAAAATCTTAGGGCTGTTGGGGAGGAAAGGAGGTGGCCTTAGCTCTGTTAAAAATCTCCCAAAAGTCATTGTAGTTGACCAAGACACCGTCAGGCAGCCCAGAATAAGCGATATCCGAGGAAACTTAATCAGGTGGAATTGGATGGTCTCCTGGTGGTTCCCCAAGATTAAAAGCATCACTGGGTTGGTCTGATGAGTCACAGGGAACCTGTGGAATCCCTAACTGGATGGCAAGCTCACTGTCCTTGGTATCCTCCATTGAAAATGTGTTGGGCTGCAAAGCAAACAAGATGGAGCAAGTGGTGAGAAAGGGTCGACAGCTTCCCATTTGCAGCTCTTAGAAGTGCTGCGCTACTGCCGGTGGCTGATCAGGTGCCAGATTACGTGCGGAGAAAGCAGCGTCATCGTCAGATGATGGATCTGTTTGGCCAAGACTCTTCTGGCGGAACTGTGATGGCACAGAGGAGAGTTAAGATTCATGGCATTGTAGGGCGTAGCCTTGAAGTGGTTAACAACCCTCTCTTGTCCATCCTGGCCATATTGTTCTGTTACATGTAGCGCAGGACTCAAACGCTCAACACAGAGGGGGTTCTTAACAAACTTTATGGATACTAGTGAATAGAAGGGAATCAGGAGAAACTGGAGCTGGAGCATAGAATTGGAGCCGGAGCTGAAGCTGGAGCTTAGGACCAAGCTAGGACTGGCACCGGGGCTGAAGCGTAGGTAGGTAGGCAGGTTAGCAGGAACAGGTAGCAGTAACAGAAACAGAAACAAGCAGTGCTGGACGTTCACTCATGGAGTCAGTATAATATATATGATAATGAATAAAAATAGGCAGCTGAGAGTAAATTGTGGCTCATCAACTTTATAAAGTGTCCAAGTGACCACTACAATCGCCATCAACACAACCATGTATGATCACTCACCTAAACGTTGCGATAACATACATTTTCAGTTGTGTCTTTTTCTGAGGAAATGTCTTGTATTTCCACATAAAGCATTTGTTTAGAACCGCTCTCCTGAGACTGAGCTTTTTTTTACTGCTCTGTCAGATCCAAGTATTGTTCCAGTTCATAACGCTTGCTATACGGGTTCATGTGCTCCGTTATTAATCCCAGGAACCAAAACTCCACTTATTAGTCTCATGAGAGTCCAGACTCAAATGTTTATATGAGCCTTTATTATAGACTTAGACATAGATTATTGCTCTTCAGCACATTGGGAAGAGCAGTCGTCTTTCAACCCAAAGGTTGTTGGTTCGATTCCCGCTCTCCCCACAGTTCATACTGTCGTTGTGTCCTTGGGCAAGACACTTAACCCACCTTGCCTCCAGTGTCTGTAACACTGGTAATTACTGTAGAACAATGTAAGTCGCTTTGGATAAAAGCGTCTGGCAAATGAATAAATGTAAATGTAATTTTATTTGGCTTACAGAAAATACAAATGCAACAATTTAGCATTTGCAATGTATGAATATGCAGTTATTATAGCTCTATTTATCTATGAATTAACAATAAATGCATCATCTTTTATGTATAACTTATACTATTTGCTATTTCTTTCATATTCACAGGATGAGACTGATACCAGCTCAAACTCCACTGGTTTATCGGATGTGAGACCTTCAGCCATCAGTGATGATGACCAAGTGGTATCCGCCATCACCAGCCATCTCTTTTGTCCCCGCAGTCATCTCTTCTGTCCCCGCAGTCATCTCTTCTGTCCCCGCAGTCATCTCTTCTGTCCTCGCAGTCATCTCTTCTGTCCCCGCAGTCATCTCTTCCGTCCCAGCAGTCATCTCTTCTGTCCCCGCAGCCATCTCTTCTGTCCCCGCAGTCATCTCTTCCGTCCCAGCAGTCATCTCTTCTGTCCCAGCAGTCATCTCTTCTGTCCCCGCAGTCATCTCTTCTGTCCCCCAGTCATCTCTTCTGTCCCAGCAGTCATCTCTTCTGTCCCAGCAGTCATCTCTTCCGTCCCTCAGTCCAAGAATGGCACAAAAAAGGAAGAGAAAAAAAAAAGATGACTGGGTCCAAGTGCAGGTTGCTCGGTTGGAGGCTCAGTTGGAGGAACGGAGGGTGGAGCTGCAACAGAGACTGTGTCAAGGCAATGATGAGAGCGACCGGTTTGGACAAACTGTTGCAGATCTGCTGTGGAGGGTGCCGAGGACCACAGAGCGCAGGCAATGCATATAGAAATGCACTGTATCTGCAGTTTGCACTTTTGCTTTTTTTAGTTATTTTTTTGTATATAGTTTGCACTTTAGCTTTTTTATTTATTGTCTGTTCACACAAATTCATGCAGGTTATACTGTAGTTTGCTAGCCTGGCTCCGCCCTCCTACGTACTTCCGCTCAATTTCATTTCGCTTTAGTACTTAGTCTGGGATCGCTGTATATTCTTAGGTTTCCAGAAATCAATTTTTTTGTAGGACCAATCAGCGAACAGAGGAGTGACTTGTTGTTTCGGTCGGTTTCGGCGCATGACATACGTCACGACCACACGTTAGCGATTGGCTATGGCAGATCCTGAGTGACTCTGGGCAGATCCAATAGTTTTAAACTTCAACAGAGTTCCCGCATACAAGGAAGTAAACGCTTGTCAATGGAGCGAGGCCAGACTCTCTGTACAAATGAAATGTACGAGAGTCTGGTAGAACCAGGCTAGTAGTTTGCATCATTTGTGAAGTTTCTCTTTTACATCTGTTTTTGATAATAATTGTAGATCATTGCACATTAATACATTGCACTGTCATGCCCATATTTGTATGTACTTTACACTGTTTATTAAAAAAATACTGCTGTTTCAAAAAATGTGTGAAGGTTAATGCAAATAAACATTAACTAATAGTAGCACATGTGTCAGTGTTTGCTCTTTTGCATCTATTTTTAATTTACAATTCAAGACCGTTGCACCTGTTTATTACTATCTTTTGCATCAAACAATTTGTGTATATAGTTTGAACCAATAATGTTGGTTCCTGCTGTATGCATATTTTATGGTTAAGGTTAAAGTAAATTAAGATCTTATAGTTTGCTCTTTTGCATCTATTTAATGTAAACAATTATAGACCATTGCACCTTTACATGGTGCATTATCTTATACATAGTTCGATTATTTGTATGTTTAGTACAAACTTAAAAAATAAAATATCCCTCGTCATTTATTGGTGCATTATATTTTACACCAATACAAGTTACACACCAGGTTGACCATGACACACAATGTTTTGTCATGGCACAATTCCGTGGGGTGACTGAAATGTCGTTTCAAACACAGCGGAACCCGCTCGCGTCAACTAGCGTTTCGGCGGTGTACTGCAGAGCAAAACAGACATACGCAGAGGTATAACTGCTACAAGGGACCACCGTATTCACAAAACTCAACCTCCGTAATGCTTAACACCTTATCTGGTAATTAAGAATACCTGGTGAGGCCCTTTGGTCTGACTAACGCCCTTGTCGTTTTCCAGAATCTGGTGTTTTCACATGGAGCCTTTAGGGATTTGGAGACTCAGAAAATAATGGCAGCACATCTCTGAGACTCAGCTACAAGCACATATAATCCATTTACATTTTTTTTTCAAACACAGACCAAACTGCAAGCAAACCAAAACAAGTTGTACCAAAATATGCAAATTCTGCCCTATTCTTTATAATGGAGACTCCGCCTGACCATTTCATACTAAAATCTTAATAGTTTTGGTTTGTTTCACATTAGAACAATTATATTTAGTGCAGATAATGTTGACACGTGTGGCTGAAATTTAAAATAGTGTTTGAGCTTCAACAGACTTTATCTAAAGTGATATTAATCCAAATATATATATATATATATATATATATATATATATATATATATATATTCCTGGTATAGCCGCCATTACAGCAAGCATGATCAGTGAGCGTTTTACGGAGATGGTCTCTAAGAGCAACAAAAAACGACTGGCCTCTAGCACTGCTCAGACACCGACAGAATAAAAAAAAAAGTGTTTAAAAAGTCTTTTTTAATTTGCCTACATGGTACTGTAGTTGTGAATGTGGAACAGCCAGCCAGTTCTGAAGTATGGGATGCAAGGAAGAGACTTCATGTGATCATTAAACAAACTTCTGTCTGGAAACAACTTCTCCAAGATCACCCTTCTCTTTCGGGTTTAGAGTATGAGACTGGTGGCATTCTCAACCTTTTTTTTTAAATACAGAACTCTTACTGTGTTGATGTTGTAAAAGAGTTTGGGGAGGAAAAGAGGAATGCCATCATTGACCAATTACGCACAAAAGAGTGTTGTAGCACTTGGTCAGTAAAGAAATGTATAAATTGATGTTTCACAGTTTTTGTTACAATTTATGTATCAAGAAATAATAAAGATTGTAGATAAAATTATTTTCAGAATAGACTAGTGTAGAATTACTTTATGGAACAAGCTGATAGGCTTCTCTGGTCTAGCTGACGGAAGGATGAACTCGCCAGGTAATTTAAATAGCTTTACAACATGTCAGTCTCCCACTGTTATCTTTTTATTTATTTATTATCCCCACCCCCAAAAGGTCACTCTGCACAGTACGCCGGCATTAGAGCAAGACACCATGGACATCATCAGTGTTGTGAATGTGGACAAGAGACAAACTGACAAAAAGAGTGTGGCAATGGAGAAGTTTGTCTTCATAAAGACCTATAACAGGCTTATGGGGGAGCTCAGCATCAAAGAGATAATCAATGATGCACATTTGCAGATAGCTGCCCTGATGCGTAAGACTCATTTTTTCGATCTTATGATGTCTGTACGAGAAATTTAGGTAATGTGCATGATTGTTTGAAAGATAAGGCTGTAGTGCATTCCCTTGACATCTGGTATGCAGCCAAGAATCTGACCAAGAAACTACATGCGGTAGGAGTTACAAAGAAACATTTGATGTTATTTTGTTTATTTTATTGACCATTGTTGTGTTGATGTCTCTGTCAATGTAATTCTTAGAACTACGATGTATGTTTTTTGTCAACAGACAGGTATAATATCTGGTCAGTCACTAATACTTGCCTGAGGAGTTTATTGTGTGTATGATTGATCATTAATAGCCATGTAATATAATTTTAGATGGCAACAGTTGAGTTTTACTTATAATGACTTCACACACAAAGTTGTGCCTCAGTTGTCCAGGATTTTGTCTGTATGCTTATCTACTAAAATGTATATTTTATTCAACTTTCATGTTCATCAATTAGCATTTCAAAAGTGAAATATATTTTAGGGTATGTGGCGAGGTGTTCTGCCCCACGTCAGCAGCGAGCACGAGTGGGCCCTTGGCAGATGCCACAATGCTCCTCTGGATGTGGGAAACTTTGGCAAAAAGGTCATAACATCAGGTTCTGCCGCACACAAGGCACTGTAACAGATTGTCCTAAACAGATGGTGGCTGAAGGATGTTGAGAAGTTTCTTACCTTTAGGTAAAATTAAAAAAATATATAATTTTAAATACTAATAAAAAAATTGATAGTATATGCTAAATGTGTGACTAAGGACTATATTTACAATTTTTTATGATTATTTCAACATTCATGTCTGTTATACTGTATATGGTCTGAAGTTTTTTAATTTTATTTATTTATTTATTTATTTGATTGGGACAGTGCGTGTTAATGAACATACATGAGACACAACCACATGAAGGTAAACATGCCAGATTGTAGCCTTTAGGCTAATTTCCATTCATTGTCCCAACATTCTCACACCATACACCAGGACAACAATCACACGCATTCATACACCAGTGCTGTGTCACTTGAGGCAAGGTGGGTTAAGTGTCTTGCCCAAGGACACAACGACAGTATGAACTGTGGGGAGAATGGGAATCGAACCGCCTACCTTCCGGTTGAAGGACAACCACTCTACCACTGAGCGACTGCCACTGATGCTTTTGCTTTGCTCTTAGGTCATCTTCTGATCTAGAGTCCTTTCAGAATCATATAGTCATGTACACTGGCAAGGCTAGGCTAGGACCCTTCTCGCTGCACTGGACTATAATCATTACAACCACCACCAACCAGTACATGTCAACAATAAAGACCAGGTTTCATAAGTAATACATTTTTATATTTCACATTTTTTTAGCCTGAAAAATTATACTTATGTTGTTGTTAGCTAATGTTAAATGCATTTTTCAACAGACAAAAAAAGGTCTACAGCAAAAAATCAAAGTGCTATTGTGTTTGCACGGTAAAAGAGGCAAAGAAGACAAAGGACTATAGATGCATCCACGGCTGCAGTGTAACATTTTAGGGATCTGACTAAAGTCTCATGGGGGACTCCCACGACGGAGGAGTGTTTGTCAAGATGACCCTCAGTCCCTTGGTCTTCTACCTGGTGTTGTTCCTCCTCCCTCAGCTGAATTAGCCCAGACACAACTGCAGAGGACAGGTGTATCAGCCACATGCCTTCAGTCCTTTTCTCTCTCTCTTTCTTTCATAAGGAACCATTATGTGTAGGTCTCATGCAGCAGAAGTTTAGCCTGTTTTGTTATTTATCAGAGAAACTCCAGAATATCTAGGTGCACTAATCTAACATGTTGAAGACATGTTTGTTACAGCTCACATTCAAAAAAATATATATATTTCTTTGCTGCAACTTAATGTGAAGGTATGTACGGTAATGAACTTAAAGCAGCCCTGCGTCACACCCCAGTAGAGGGTGCAGATCCCTCAGAGGAACACAATGGCCAAGACATTCACTGACAGACAACCTTTAATCCTCACATTCATTCACCTACATTGACCTACACATGCATGTGTTTGGGCGGTAGGCGGCTATCACAACAGTAGAGTGATGATCAGAATGTAGTGCTGATTTTTGAATTTGGTAACATTATTCTATTGTCTGCATTACTCTCTGATGTTCATTTTATATATATATTAATATATATATATATATATATATATATATATATATATATATATATATATATATATATATATATATATATATATATATATATATATATGATTGGGAAAGGAAGAGTCTTAGAGTTTTTATATTGAGCTGATTCGTAAGTCTTGCAAAACGTGCCGTTAAAAGAACAATAGACATTATTAAAATCTAACCATCACAAAGCATACATGTACTAAAGCTGCATCACTGTGTGCCCCTGACAGCAGCGATGACAGCCTAATTGGTATTTGTGTGTGGTTCCAGCGGCTGCAGGTGAAAACACCGATTTCACTAATTATCTCACCTGAGCGTTCCCTGAGCACAGCAGGTCTGAGATAACGAGGGTCAGGTCACTCTGCAGCTCAGCCCCCAGCGATGCAAACACACACACAGCTCTGCCTCATGCACGAATGTTACCACTACATGCTGGTATCATGCATTATTTTAGATTGCAGATAATTGGATTGGACTAAAGTTAATAAACAAGTTAATCCATGTTCTGAATATGTAATATGCAGTATCCGTGACATATTACATTTAGCTGACACCTTTATCAAAAGCGACTTACATTGTTCTAATTATCAGTGTTACAGACACTGGACACAACGGCAGTATGAACTGTGGGGAGAGTGGGAATCGAACCAACTACCTTCTGGTTGAAGGACATCCACTCTACCACTGAGCCACTGCACCACATATGTGTGACAGAGATGACCATCCACAGCAGCAGGCACCGGTGTCTGTAATAAGCATTAAAATATGGCTAACAAAGAATAATTAATTTGCATAATAAATGAGTTAGCACCATCTCCGCAGAGCTCTGGGAGACAACATCAGACAAGCTAAAAGGCAATGGATGTTAACTTGTAGCCTACTTAGCAACTGGCGTCTAGTGAGTTGTTTTATAGACATAGCCTATTAAAAACATATATTGATTTCTAGAGTCTATGTACACATCACCTGTCACACGTAGTGTTTATATAAAGGTGAAAAAACAAAGGTGAACAGTGAAGTCAAAACCAAAAAGAAAATGACTAATTTGCATAAACAAATACTGTCACTGCTAGAAATAAAGCTAAAGAGGATAATAACTTTTGGTGCATTCATGTGGTCCACCGGAACTCTGGAAAATGTTTTTCCAAATTGATAAATGCACATGAACGCCTGCTAAAGTCGGAACAACAGCTTGGAAATTTGAGTGAGTTGGAGTTGCCCGAGATTCCGTGTTGGAGGAAAGGAAAGGTTTAAGATATTAGTCATTTAAAAATATTTCATAACCACCGTTTTGTACGGAGCCCCTAAAGTGACATTGGCAAAAAATATATATAGGTAAGCTTTTGAGTGCGCACCAGAAACCTTCACTTGTGCATGAGAAAGTTTCACGTGCGCACCAGAAAACTTTTAAGTGAGCACACAATATACCACAGGAAACCTGAAAGTCCAATGCGGTGTTTGTGGTCTGTTAAGTTTTTGTCAAAAAATGACATTAAGGCAGTTAGTTAGAGCTGCACTTTAATCTCTGACTTTATTATAAAGATATTACACGTTTGCTCGCAAGTCGCCATCATATTATTCTGTCTGAAATACATTTAAAATGAATTGTGCAATCTTGTTTTTTTCGCCACATTGGATACACCAGTTTGGATCGGGTAATTGCTTTTATTAATGAGGAGTTACAAGCGTCTGGGCAGCTTAATGGGTACAGATGGATATACACAAAAAATAAGTATAATGGATTACATGTACGAAAAGAAGATGTCCGCTTAATCCTAAAAAAAACTAGACCCAAGAGGAGTTGATTTGAGAAGAATCAAGAGTCTGTAGCTATTTCGCGAAAGGCCCTAATTATATTTGGCACTTGGACTCTTATGACAAACTAAAGCCATTTGGAATCTGTATTAACAGCTGCATCGACGGTGGATATTTGGAGAAGTGTCTAATTCAGTTCTGCTTCATGGGTGTCATCCAGGTAAGTTCTGCAGTTAGCCAAGTTATCTGTCTACTCTTTTGTTATTATGGCCCGCTTAACATAATGTAAATCAGAACTTGGCATTCATCATCTACATGTAGTGTACACTGTCTGGCTGTATTGTTTATTTATTTTTTTATTTATATTTTGGTATTTGGTAAATGCGGTCTGGATCATTTGTTGTTCAATAGCCTACTTGTGTTGCTGTTATTGGTATTATTACATGTTACTGACAAAGTGAGAATATCCCTATGTGTATTGTATAGATTAGGCATGTATTCTATTTACAATACAAATATACCAACTGCTGTAACTTAAAGTCAGTCAGTGCTTCATGCTGTAACACACTCCCTTGTGATCAAAAACTGAAGCATTTTGATGATTGGGCAGTAAAGCCCCATCTCTAACTCAAAATTATGAATTTGAAAATAGGTAATTTGTCATCACAAAGTAACATGTTTCATTGTGCTTCTCTAGGATGAGCTAGACAAGACCATGTGTGGGATTCACATGTTATCAGACCCTCAAAGAATGAAAGAGTACCCAGTGGTCGACCTAGAGTCATGTACATGTTCTCTGAGCTCTACACAACTCAGGACTGTCTGTCCCCAGTTGAAAGCGCCGATGTACAGCAGTGTCAAAGAATCAGAACATTTCGCCAAGCGGTGCCTTATGACACAGACATCTACGAGCTGTGCAACATTCTGATGGTGGAGTCACAATTGGTTCTCCCAGACGATGCTTATCAGGCCTTGGATTTATACCTGCATTTGAGGAATAAGATTATATCATCTCTCTAATTTGACATGGTACTGCACATGTATCCATCTAAGTGAATATAACATATTCTTCAGAAGTCCACAATGCTTTTTATTTTTATTCAGGTATCTTTAAATCAGCTTTAATCAGTGAGAAAGACTCAATGAACATCTTAAGAACTGTACTACTTTTTTATGTACCTGAGCAGCTCTTCTCTTTAATTTACACTGGAAATAAAGAATTTGTAGACATGCTGTCAAAGCAAGGTTTATTATAATTTTAGAACAAAACTATTTTATTTTTTGTTTTTTGTTGTTATTTGTTGTTATTGGCAACTTCCCCTAAGTGGTATTTGCATCACAGAGACATTTTATTAAATGGTGACTTGAAAATTTTTGTCAAAAAGCACATAAAAAAAAACATTTTGGCAAAAAAATAAATAAATCTCCAGACACAGGTCTGCCAGGCTCAGATTAAACAAAAACTGTATATTTAACTTGAACAAGTTTAATAAAAATGAGGCTGCTAACACATTTTTTTTTCATTTTTATAAACCAACTGACCAGCGGTCAGATGATTCCAATGGAAAACTGTAACACTTAAATCAAAGGAAAATGAAGCAAAAACCTTTTACCTCATGTGAGAAAGTAAATATTCTTGTGATGATCTGAACTGACCAGACATTAAAGCCAGCATTATCTTTTGAAAATGACAGCGGTGATAATGTTCCTCAATTGAACAGGAACTGTACTTAATGTATTCAGCTGTTACATGTGAACCAGTACAATTAAATCTAACAATATAAGCAACAAGCCTCCATATGAAAGATGGACATTAAATGCGTAAGATTCCTTAAATCAACTATACAATATCCATTTTAAAACAATCACCAGAGAGGATCTGCACAAAACTCTGGGTATGAACTGTAAGTGCATGGTAATTTAAGAACTGCTCCACATGTGTGTGCCACAGGCCTGCGACTTAAACCACACAACCTAGTAAAAGTTATTTCAATTGTGTCTTCAAAGTACTGTTGATCCTGTGCAGAAGCGCAACAAGATCTCCAGTTTTCTTTGGTCAATGCTTCTCACATAACGCAGCAGGTGGTTAAGGGCTGTTTGCTCCAGTGGATTTAGGCTCTCACTTGATGGCTTTTTCATCTGGGCCACTCTCTTGTTAGTTGCCCTCTTAGATTCATAAAGTTCTTTTATGCTGTTTTTTGTTATTGCTAAAGCATTTTGAATACTGGAGTGGAAGCAGTCAATTATGAACTTTGCTCTTGAAGAAGAACTTTGTGTGCCATTGTTAAAATTGCAGTCCGGACGTTATCTTCAGATGGCAGGGAATGAGAGCCCATTCTTGAGAACAGATCAAGCAAGTCCTCCTCAGCAGTTTCATCCATGTTTCCCTGCAATGATTTTTCAACCAACGCTCGCTCATTCACTAAAAGAAATCTGGCAAATGACATCATCAAGAGATCTTCATCCACTGAATTGACTCCCTGACAACGGGCTAGAATAAAAGCTGCTGAAAGTCTGACTGGAAGGATGTTGTGGTCCAAATACCCCTTCAGCCAAACTCCTGCAATAGCTCCCCACTCTTTCTCAGAATAGTCAGGTCTCAGCCTAGGCACTCGTTCATCTTCTCCCTCACACTGTTCCAGGAAGTCTTCCCAGAAAGCAGAGTACACCTCTCTTGATACACCATCACTGTCTACAGCTTTTTCATATTTTAGCTCCATTTTTAGATTAACCATTAATATTTGGGGATCCATGAAGACATTTAGCACATCTTGAATTATGTACACTTGTCTTAATTTTACATAGTGGACTTTATTTTCCGATAAGTCTGGTGATACAGGAATACTGTTTTAAGATGCAGGTCCATCATTCAGTGTTGAATGCTGCAAGATTCGTAAAAAAAACAACAAAAAAACAATTGTCATAAACAATGTACAACAATTTTTTTTTATTACAGCATTTCTGAATTGCTAAAACACTTTTTTAAAATGTTACTCTTGCTTTCTCACATGTTAGAGACCACAGGACTATGTCTGGCCGGAGTGTTGTAGCCACTATTTCTTATCAAGGTTACTTATCAAGGTCCACTTCCAATTTCCAATCCTGCGCTGATTGCAGGAAACTTGCAACTTTTGATGTTATAGGATGCTCTGGATGTTGGCCAGCTGGTACAAAATTTGTAAAGTTGACCTGTCCTGCCAATATTTGTGGGAGGTTGTTTGTGATGGTTCTTCTGTGTTCTAGTTGATGCTAGTTCTCTAAGTACTTGGTTATGCCGCCAAGTATAGCAGTAGTAACTCTATAGTGCTATATAATCGCTGGACATGATTAATTACTTGTACATACTGATATTGTTGCTCTTTTACCCTTTCAGAATTTCTCTCAAATGGTACTCTGTAGGCTTGTTTGAGACTTATTAGGTTGCGTTTCAGGACAATTGTTGAGAGACACTGTTGATTCCTTCAAAATTTACGTTGTCTTCCTCAACTCGGTGTTGTATTTCACGCAGACAAACGAGATTATTTTGAATAACCATATTGACAATAATGATCTCCTGCTGTTGTGAGAACATACCTGTCCTTCCACCGGCATGTGGCAGTCTTTCAGTTCTATCAAATAAATTCGCAATTGTACAGACAGGCCTAATGCATTGAACTGTCACTAAATGTGTACAATACATAAAATACTATTATACAAGTATATCACTGCAAGAAAAGGACACATTTTTAGAGATGTTACAGTAATTTACTCAGACATTCCACAACTGTACATACTGTACTGCACGTTTGAGGGACCACAAATGATGGTACACTTACCTGTTCTCTTCTCTGAATGTCCTGACAATGGACGCCACAGAGAACCTGCTCATATTTGGTTGAACATGCAGTCCTTCCCTCATACTCATTCCATGAACCCGAACATGGTGTATGATTGTTGCTCTAATTTCATTGGAAATGATGGCTCTTGTTCTTCCTCATCCTACATCTCTTCCTTCTCCTCTGTCTCTTCCTCCTCCTCCATCTCTTCTTCCTCCTCCTCCATCTCTTCTTCCTCCTCCTCCATCTCTTCCTTTTCCTCCTTCTCTCCTGCCCTCCATTGTGAAAATCACACGTCATTTCAATTTGACATGAGTTTATATCCTGATTACTGATTAGGTGCAACACATTACTGATTTGAAACAGGTATGTTCAATTTTGAGTGCTTGTGTGTTACCGATGACAATAGTGTGTTGCTCGTGTTTCACTTTTGGGGGCTGTGTTTTGCTATTCTGAGTTAAGTGCACCATAATGCTACATGTGCTTTGTGAATGACAATGTGTTTACAGTTTTGGAAAAAGTTTGCTAACCATATGATAACTGTTTAAAGTTCTGCAAAGTGGCTAAGTGGTTAGCACTCCTGCCTCACAGCATAAAGGTCGTGAGTTCAAAACCCGGCCGGCTCAAACATTCTCGGCCGACTCCGGTCTTTCTGTGAGGAGTCTGCATGTCCTCCGCGTGTTACTGTGGGTTCTCTCCGGGTACTCCAGCTTCCTCCCACCTGTCCAAACACATGCATGTACAGGTTAATCAGCAACTCTAAAGTGTCCTAGTGAATGAATGTGAGAGTGAATGGTTGTCTGTCCCTGTCTGTCTCTATATGTTAGCCCTGCGACTAACTGGCCACTGTCCAGGCTGGGATAGGCTCCAGACACCCGCGACCCCTAATGGGACAAAGTGGTAGAAAATGAAGGAATGAATGAATGAGATCTGCAAACTGTGTGATTCAATCAATAAAGTGGTTTGTACACTTGGTGTAAACTTTGGTTTTGAAAATGTATTTTAGTGTTTTAGCAAATGTGAAATACTGTAATAAGTTGAAACTCTAAAACTACCTGCATAGTGTTTAACTCATCTGGTTTCCAGGGAATAGTGGAGTCTTGATCAACACCATCATAACCAGGTCCAAACTTCAGTGTTCAAGAGATGTCTGGATGCCAAGCGCAAGAAAGAAATCTGACTCTTCACTGGGCAACTTGTCTGGCTCTTGATTTGAAACTCTAAATTCTGACACATCATACACATATATTACATGACCCTGTAGATTCATGTCCCGCTATCTTTCTTTTGCAGATTTGGCCTGTTCTCAGGGTACAGGATTATTGTATCAAAAAGTGATTGCTTTCCTGTCAATAAACTAGCAACACAGCTCTCTCAATCTGACATTCCTTTTAAACTAAGCCCTTCTGGGTTTCAGTATTTGGGGTTCAATGTAGCCAGGACTTTTAAGTCCCTCTACTCTGCAAATGTTTCTACCCTCCTCACTGGGGTAAAGGCTGATTTTCAGAGATGGAGTGCTCTCCCTCTCTCTCTGATAGGGTGAATTAATGTGATTAGGATGAATGTCCTACTGAAATATTTGTTTTTATTTCAATGTCTATCTATTTTTTTTTAAGCAAAAAGCTTTTTTAAGTCCATAAACAAGACCATTTCTCATTTTTTGTGGAATGGCAGGATTAATAGAATTACATTCTGGTCAAAGTCTGGTGTCAATTGGAAGCACAGTCATGTCCATCATCCTCTTTACTTGCTTTACTGACTGATTCAGTCACAGTCAGTCCCTCTGGCCTTACCTGTAACCCAGTTGTTATCAACACTTATAAGACATGGTTCCAGTTAAGAAAGCACTTTCCCAAATTTTTGGCAGTTTTTGGAGTTATTTTGACACAATGTCTAAGGTTCTCTCAGTCTCAGCCTGTGTTTCTTCACATGTGGCCGTCTTTGACCTTCCTGAGGAATACACACAGTATTCATCAGCACAAATGGAGGTTCTTGCTTTTACCTCCCTAATTGCCAGACGTCATCTCCTCCTACATTGGAAGTCAACAACAGCCCCTTCCAACTCCCAGTGGCTCCATGAAGTCATGTTCCAGGAGTGGTTGCCTAAGTGCCAGCACTGATCGACTGAATATTTAAGGGAAAGACTTTAAGTCGCAAAACTGGTAATGTACATGCAGCCGATGCCCCTCTCTTCAGAGCATCTCTCTCTGTTCCTGGCAGCGGCTGCAACGTCCCATATGTTGGAGGACTCGATGAAAGTGTAGAAACGTACCATAATTTTGTAACATTTCATATAATTTTCTAAATGAAAGCATATTGTTCTTATCAGATTTGATATGTTATTTTAACAGGGAAAAAGGGTCTATTTCTTGTATTAAATGTTTATAAAACTCAATCAGTAAAATAACTTAAAGGCTGGAGTGGATAACAAAAATCTGATGACAGTGCTGATTCCTGGAGTATGCTCAGCCAAAAAGTCATTTTCAATGTAAGATAACCATATTCTCCTCATTGTGTTTGACTAATAATTAAACAAACATAAACCAGCAAATTATTTTACCCACTCATTTAATTTCCATGTTAAAACGAGGTTTATTGAGTTATTAAAGTTTAAGTTATTGACGGTCTCTTTTCCTTTGTGGGGCCTGATGTTCTTGTCCTGCTTTAGCGCGTCTCACTGAAGAGAACATGTTCTTCTTTTGGAGTCTGAGGCTGTGATCCATTGTTTGAGAAGAGTCCAGGACAGGTTTGTCTCCACAATGATGCTGTAGCCTTCAGAGTGTTTTGTTGTGTAGGTCATCTCTCCACAGATGTCTTTCTGGATTTGAGAAGAAATTATGAATAACTATATAAATTACACCCGCGACCCCTGACGGGACTAAGCGGTAGAAAATAAATGAACGAACAACTGTATAAATTACAATGGTTTGAATTATAAACAACATGAATACGTACATATCTTTGGTTTGATTTCTTTTTGCTCATCATCTTCACTTATTTTTCTTCCTTTTATTGTTCTCTGCTTTTCTTCACCTCATCTACAGCATGGCTCCTATTTTCACCTGTAAAACAGAGACAAATGCAGTGCAAATTTATCCAGACATGTCTGCTATATCAGACTGTCACATGTATTAAATAGATACACATTTAAAATAAATCCTGTGATGTTTAGCTTTTAATAACATCTACATCATCTCCTAAAAGCATAAAAACAAATGAGGCCAGTGAGTTTAGTCTGAGGAGAATATATCTGAACATTTGAGTTTACATAATTATTTAAAACATTTAAATACATGATAAGAAAACTGTTTTTGTTTTGTTTCTTCTTTCTTATACCCTTTACTTTGCATTCCATCTCTTATATTCTTCTTCATGTGGCGTTATTACTGTGAACTACACTTTTTGCTTAATTCCATTTTCTTTATGACAACAATATGTCTTCCATTTTAATCTCTAGAAGAAATGGTGAGAGTAAAATAAAGAAATGCACCATTCTTCATGACAGCATCAGATGGAGACATGAAGGCAGTAAAAATGTTGCCACAACTCTCTCTTGTACCGGAGACAGTCCTCTTCTATTGTGTTTAAAGAATAAAACCTTGTGCTGCTTGGTCTATTCTCTGAGTCTGCAATAATAATTACCTTTAGTGTGAATCTGACGAGTCCTGCCCCTCCTCCGCTCCATCGAACACCACTTTCTTCACTGTAAGAGAAAAGTGATAAATTCATTTATTACACTTGACTTAGACCGACCTGCTTCCTTCAAATGTGTGTTCATAAACATGATTAATACTAACATTGCTTCCACTTTTCTCTGAGCTTTCTTTCCTTTCTTTCGTGTTTCTCGATGTGCTTCAATTCTTAACGTTATTCCCTTTCTTTGTGTTTACTCTTCTCTCGTCGATTCACAAGCTCTTGGACAATATTTACTGCTGTGTCTTTACTGTCGGTCACCTTTGTAAAAAAATCAAAAGAGAAAAAAAAAAACGGCATGTGAATCTGTGAAGAAGAGTTAATCAAGTGTAGGTAATGAACACTCACCTTTTACAGGCTCACTTATTTGGGAACGGCAAAAAAATAAATAGAATTAAGTAAATTGTGTGGTTAACGTATTAAAGTGTTTTACACCTTTCATGGGTAAAACACTTAACATTTATCTCAACAAGATACTTACCTTTGCATTTTGCACAAGACAAACGACATATAACTTAACACAACCATAAAACAAACTTTTTTTTGTCTTTTTTTTTTTTTTTTTTTTTGACAAATCAAACTTAACAAGCTACTAGCACATTCAATATTTTTTTTTTCACACCATAAAACCACCACCAAACCACCAAAAAAACACCACAAAACCACCACCAGACAACACTCATTAACACAACATATTTTAAAATGTAACACAAACTTGATAAAAAGAAATTTATACTTAGCCCAGATTTTCAGTGACACAAACCTCAAAAGAAAGAGAGAGGGCATCAGATCTTAAAGAGAGTAATCAGCAGAAGGAGGAGAGAGAGGGGAGAGAGGAGGGGCAGGAGGGGAGGCTAGTTAAAGCTCAGCTTAGAGACCTTAGCAGGAGGAGGAGAGGAGGCAGGAGAGCAGGATAAGGAGCTGGAGCCACGCTTACGGCTCCTTTTAGAAGAACTAGAGAGACCAGAGGAGTGAGGGGGAGAGAGGGGAGGAGGAGGAGGAGGAGTGGGAGGAGCTAGATCCAGAGCTGGAGTCAGAATCAGAGGAGGGGAGGGGAGACGGCAGGGGTGAGGGGCGGAGGGGAGGAGCAGGGGAGGGGAGACGGCAGGGGTGAGGGTGGAGAGGGGAGGAGCAGGGGAGGAGAGACGGCAGGGGTGAGGGTGGAGGGGAGGAGCAGGGGAGGGGAGACGGCAGGGGTGAGGGTGGAGAGGGGAGGAGCTGGGGAGGAGAGACGGCAGGGGGTGAGGCGGAGGGGAGGAGCAGGGGAGGGGAGACGGCAGGGGTGAGGGCGGAGAGGGGAGGAGCAGGGGAGGAGAGACGGCAGGGGGTGAGGGCGGAGAGATGAGGAGCAGGGGAGGGGAGACGGCAGGGGTGAGGGCGGAGAGGGGAGGAGCAGGGGAGGGGAGACGGCAGGGGGTGAGGCGGAGAGGGGAGGAGCAGGGGAGGGGAGACGGCAGGGGGTGAGGCGGAGGGGAGGAGCAGGGGAGGAGAGACGGCAGGGGTGAGGGCGGAGAGGGGAGGAGCAGGGGAGGGGAGACGGCAGGGGTGAGGGCGGAGAGGGGAGGAGCAGGGGAGGAGAGCTGCAGGTCGAGGAGTTAGAGCTCAAGTTAGGACTCTTAGCAGAAGGCAGATAAAAGAAAGTGGAGCAAGGAGGGGAGCAGGAGGGAGAAGAGCAGGGGGAGGAGGAGCTGCAGCTAAGGGTGAGGATCCTATTATGAGACTTAGGGGTCGAGAGTGGGGCGAGGGGGATGCAGAGGGGTAGAAGGGGAGGAGGAGCGAGAGGAGGAACTAGAGTCAGAACCAGAGGAAGAGGAAGAGCAGGAGCTTGAAGAGGAGGAGAGGGTGTCAGAAACCTTAGCCTCAGGTGGAGGGATCCTGCGCAGGATCAGGAGTGGGCTGCCAGGTCTGTTGGGGTTTGGAGCCAGGACACAGGTCCAGCTGAAGCCCTGTGTCTCCTGTGGAGAGACAGACATTAAGGCAGTGTTAGAGGGCCTTGTGGAGGAGGCAGGTGTAGATGGAACAGTGGGTGTGGAGTGTGTGAGCAGCCTGCGCAGGAGGAGCACATCAGGACACCCGGGCTTCGTCGTCCAGGAGAGCGCTGGGCCATTTTGTGAAGATCTGAGAAGAGATAAAATTCAGTTAAAATACTGCTGCATGTCATAGTTACACAATTATTATTCTCAAATACGACACATATTGGTGTAATGCTCCATAAATATCCTTTTTATGTCTTTGTCAAAGTGTTAAACTAGTGTCACTGGTTTAAGTCAATCATGTGAATTCTTTATAGTGACAAACTCTGACAGGTTTTAACAGATAAAAGGTGCAATAGACACATTATTGACACAATCTCTTTCATAGTCACAAGGTTTACATTGAAATGCAACAAATCTAAAGTTTGACTTTCACTTATTATTGCTTTCCACGCTTGGACAGATGGGCTAGCCTAAACAATGCATTATTTTGTTACTGTTTTAATTTCAATAAAGAACAGACACTATGTCCAAGTGTATAAGACTTAATGAATATACCCAATTACATTAAAAGTTCAAATACAAACACAGTGTAGGTCTAAACATAACCTTTTGGCCTAAGCACAGTGGTCTTTACTTGTACATGTCAATCATTTACCAAACAAATCAACTATTTTTACTCATCATCAACTTAATAATTTTACATTTTCACGTTATTTTCAATGGGCTTTATAATTACTACTACACGGCCCAACATAGCGACCAATACTAAGCAAAATGAGCATTTATCAGGATTACGGTATGTTTTATAGTAAATTTACTAGAAAATGTGTCGCTTTTTATCCGCTCAACGATTAGTTAGGCTATTTGATAGGACTACAATACAGAATTATCAATTTAAAAGCAACACTGTCTTACCTTTTTTCTCAAAACAGTCTCGTAGTCCTGGTCAGTGGGTGCTCAGCAGATGTATTCGTGGAAAAAGTCCGGAGTTGAAGTCTCTTTTTCGAAGAAATCGTCAAGTAAAACTCAAAATGTGCGTTATTTTCTCACAGCTAAAAGTTTGCAAGTTTGCAATGACGCGTTTACGCTCGAACAGATGAACTTAGCAACCAGCACCTGTAGCCTACGTGCTTACGTCAGCACGTGCGCCGCTGTGTTTTCAACGGCTGCTTTATATCAAGACTTTAATATATGAATTAATAATAACATGGCCATGGTGTAAAGTGTTGAAACAGACTATGTTCTATTATTCTGTCTTGTGTCTTAACCTTGTTACCTGGCTAAAGTTTTAAAACCAGAGTGCAAATATCCAGCAGTCAGGTGTCTCTGGAAGGATTCACAATTTTGGTTTTGGGTTGAACAAGTGGATTTAATTCAAAACAGTGAAATGAGTCTTCATGTTGTAAATGATGTTCCCTTCATGTGCATTTACAATAAAGTATAATAAAAACAGATAAAAGTGTTATTCAGAGAAGTTTAATGAACACAGAAGTATAGTAACAGGTGTTCAACAACAGTTTCTAAACATTACTGAGCACTATGCAGCAGCTGTCAGACTGACAGAGCCTCATCACTGGTTGTCTTTAAAGGAAGCAGCTCTTGGAAGGTTCTATGACAAATAAGCCCAGGCTCTTGTGATACAGCGCTGATCGACTAAATATTTAAGGGAAAGTCTTTAAGTCGCAAAACTGGCAATGTACATGCAGCCGATGCCCCTCTCTTCAGAGCGTCTCTCTCTGTCTCTGGCAGCAGCTGCAACGTCCCATATGTTGGAGGACTCGATGAAAGTGTAGAAACGTACCATCATTTTGTAACATTACATATCATTTTCCAAATAAAAACATATCACTCTTAAAGCATATTACTTTTAAATATTTATTTTAACATGACTATGTATGAAATAAAAAAGAAAAAAAATCTGATGATGATTTCTGGAGTATGCTCAGCTAAAAAGCCATTAAATAACTGTATAACTTACAATAGTTTGCTATTTTACTAAAAGAACTAACCTTTGAGGCAGCTTGACTCACGTTGAAAATAAACTCCTAAAATCATGTATCATTCCCTAGAAGAATTAAAATAATAAAAGTTTAGTGTCTGAAGTTTGTAGTTTAACATCAAAACTAACATGAATTATAACAACATAAATACATACATTTCTTTGGTTTGATTTATTTTTGCTCATCTTCACTTATCGTTCGTCCTTTTATTGTTCCCTGCTTTTCTTCACCTTATCTACAGCATGGCTCCTATTTTCACCTGTAAAACAGAGACAGTAATGAAACAAATGCAGTGTAAATTTATCTAGACATGTCTGCTATATCAGACTGTCACATGTATTAAATAGATACACATTTAAAATAAATCCTGTGATGTTTAGCTTTTAATAACATCTGCATCATCTCCTAAAAGCATAAAAACAAATGAGGCCAGTGAGTTTAGTCTGAGGAGAATATATCTGAACATTTGAGTTTACATAATTATTTAAAACATTTAAATACATGATAAGAAAACATATCTTTTGTTTTGTTTCTTCTTTCTTATCCCCTTTACTTTGCATTTTAACTCTTTTATTCTTCCTCATGTGGCATGTGTGGCACTTACTGAGTGAGACTTTAAAAATCTTCCTACTGATAAAACTATTTTAGTTTTGAGTAGATGTAGCAGGTATTAGCCGGTGGACCCACTACAAGTTTAAATGTACTGGGCTGTAAAAAAAAAAGAACAAATGAGGCGGACCCACGATCAGTTCTTGTTCTCTTTGGCAGCATCTGCCGGTCTGACACGTCTGACAGAGCAGCGCCAGAAGAGCACATGCCGTCTCACAAGGGCGCTGCCACCTTGTGGCAGAAAATGGTACTGCGCCGCATCACATTTTCACATTGAATCTACATCAACGATGAAACCACACAAAAATGAAATTAAAACAATGTGACCACACATTGCTGTGTGTCAAATAGATGTAGATGTGTGAAAAACAGAGCACGAAGCCACTGTTTCATTAAGTTTAAATCAGACACAAATGCTGACTTGGATTCTGGTAAAGTTTCAATTCTGGTTTTACTGGATCTCACTGCGGAGTTTGACGAGGCAGAGCAGGAGAGAATAGATTAGAAAAATTCCTGAGAGGATCTTGACTGGTTTCAGGGGACTGAGGATAAAACGGTCTCATAAATCTGTAGTTTCTCAGCTGTAGGTTTGTGTCCTGACTGCTGTCGAATATTCTCCAGTGGAGCAATCGGTCAGCGTGCGGGACTTATGAGACAGATACCTGCAGAGTAATGCTGAGGTTGTGAGTTCGAATCTCACTTGGAGCAGCTTTTCTTAAAAAAAAACATGCATAACTTTTTGGTGACATTGGTTGGTTAGATTAGACTCAACTTTATTGCCATTACACATGTACAAGTACAATGCAACGATTCCAGTTTAGGTCTAACCAGAAGAGCAATAGCAGTAAGTTCAAGATATCCAGTGTTGCTTAAAGATAACCCTGGTATTGCACACCACGGATCATGGATCAGTTTGCACATTGTTGTGTCCAATACTGACCGCTCAGTCTTTGGCACAATTGTGTGGAATAAGTCATGAACGCACAGCCATTTCAATGCCATAGAGTCTTTATTGCTCACAACCATCACAATAAACGACCCGAGTAGACTCATCCAGCTCATCCAGCTCTACTAATTTTGGTACAGAAAATGTAAGCCTTTTATACAGTTTGGATCTGACAGTTTAGTAATAACTCTTTCTGTAATCTTTGATGAGCCTTTGAAGATCTTTATTAACTCTGTGATGTCATTCTGTAAGGCCTTGGGACTTTCCCACCTGCTAGGCCTCTCTCGTCTCTGACCTTGAGCATCAGGCTCCCATGTCTCTATCTTGGCCTTCAATATGTGTGTGTGCTTTAAACTTATCATGATTTAAACCATACTCTTCTGACATTAACTTTTCCTTTGTTTTACTTTAATATGTTTCTAAATGTATTAATATAACATGCCTTACTTGATTACACACCATGCATAAGTATAAACCTTAAACACAACATAAACTCATCATGCATAAATGAATAACTAACTAAGCACACAGAAATAAGCATTAAACATGAAAAATATACCACAATTCCCCTCTTCGAGACCCTAAGGTCTCGTTTTAGCTAAACATTACAACTGGTTCATAAAACATGTGCATTAAATCATCACAGATCCATGTTACACTAGTTCAGCTTAAAACAATTCCCATTAGATCTCCTTCTTCCACCATAATCATCTCATATGGTTAACTTGTCGTACCTTCACTTAACACAGTTACAGCAATATAAGAATATAATTACTCATATTAAATATAATAAGCATATGAGTACACACACTTGTCATATGATACATCTCATCTCAGTTCTCATATACTAGAACTAGTATCATTTTGTTATTCATCCAAGTCCCCTCTTATGTCCAATCTAAACATTTTCTAAATCTACTACATTTCCAAATCACATGTAAAGCTCACAAACAGGAACTCCTCCTGCCGTCCTGGAAACAGTCCAAGAGATGACACTATGTGGTTTTACTCTATAAACCGCTCTTCTTATCGCATCCTTGGATCTTCCTACTTCCTTGATTTTCATCTTCACGTCACTTCCTCTTCTTCGTCCACTTTGCTGCAAACCTGGAAACAACTCAGTCTTGGCTGTTCAGGTCGTCGTCCTGTAGCCTCCTCCGTCATCGATCTCTCCATGTCGATCTCTCTCTGCACAATGGCCGTCCAGACTCTCAAACTTCTCGTCCTCATCTCAACTCCATGTCGGGAGCGATGTATCTCCTCTGCCTTCTCCAAACTTCTCCAAACTTCTCCAAACTTCTCCAAACTTCTCCAAACTTCTCCAGACTTCTCCAGAACACCCAAACCTCAGGTAAGCCTTTGATGTCACAAAGCTTTGCTGGAGACCCTCATGATAGTGTAGTTGTGACCCCACGTTCCTTGGAAAGTTCCCCTCTCAGATCAGTTGTTAATCAGTTTATTCACATTAACTGAGAAAAAGCCACAAAGATTACCACAGATCATATCAAAACTATTTAATGCGGCCTTAACTTTTTATGTATTTCCCTTAATTATCTACTACTCCAAGTCGTCTGTAAATGTCAACTTTAGTCTTTAATACTTTTGATGTCTCTTTTCAATTTGAAGTTTACTATATTTTTTCTTCTCAGTGTTATACTTATTAAACATGTCTAGTCCTAGTTACTGTCAATATTTCTCTTTTTAGATTCTGGTGAACAAGAACACATACCTCCGCAGTAGAATTAACCATATTCTCTCTGTTCATTAAGAAGCATGTTTTAACCCTATTGACTATTGACTCGACATAATTCTTTTAAATTGTGGGAAAGAATTACCTCAATTTTGCATTAAACTACATAAACTCTTACCTATGTTTTTAACTAATACAATTTTGTATTTGACTGATTTTAGATAAGCCCATAAAGTCCTTTATTCTAAACCTTCTCTCATTCCTTTTACTGTCCGTCACAAAACTAACTATTCTTTTAATAAAGATCAACACACAACAAAACTTCCATTAATATAAACCTTGCCATTGCCAAAATACTAATTCCATATCAACCTTATCACAAAATCTTTAATCCATAACACAATCCTTACGTGTGACTCTAACTTAAATCTTCTCCTCTAATAAAATAAATTATCATATGGACCAACTCTTTTTCAGTCTCATATTAAATTACCTCTTTTTTCTTTCTATTCTCTAATTTAATCTTCACTATTTTTATTACCATTTCACTCATTATTGTTGTACCCTCTCTACTTCTGTTTGTGTAAACCCAATTTTTTCAAAGTAAATACGTTCATGCTTTATTATCTCATTTGCTCTCACAATTCAACTTCAATTTAAACTATTTCATCCTATATAAGTTATTTTTTGAAATGTTTCCAATGGTAAATCCTCTGCTCCATGTTATATGTAAACTTTAAACTTAACAACCATCTCCTTTGTTCAAAAGCAGTAAACTCTTCCTTATGTCCTACATTAATTATCAATCCAATTATCATCAAATTATTACTAAAGTCAAAACATCTTATCCACTAAACAATACAGTAAATCATAATTCTTCCCAGTCCTCGACTAACCAAAGGTAAACTAACTAGAGTTTTAACAAGACAACATCAGTGTGTCTCTGAGCTGTTCACAGAAACATTACAAATATCTGCTCTCTGTCACAGATCTTAGCCCAATAAAACCTTATAAAACACATGTATCTGTTTAAATCTGTTCAATAAGCCTTCTGTTGTTAACAATGATACAAACTCATTCATTCAGTTTATCTGAGTTTCACAAACTCCTCCCTCTCAGCGTTACCATGGAGATCTAGTCTTTACTCACCATGTGATCTGTATCAGATGAGCTTTATAATCTGCTGTTGTTTTACTACTGTAGAGTTTTATTCAGTAAAATAGACCTATGTAGAAGCTTATCCCAAACATCTGTGAAGGTATCATCACAACTTAATCCTAATCTAATTATCCCTCTCTTCTGTTATTTTATGTCCACTAAACCATTAATCTTAATAAAATCTAACTTCAAATACATCCCATTATACTGCCTAACATTACCCTCCCCTCTTTGATTCTGTTTAAAAGAATCATAGACAATCACCTAACCACACATTATTAATCTGTTTGATTCTCCTGTCTCAGCTGGACCTCTGTTCACTCACAGTTCTTCCTCATTTTACTAAGAGCGTCTTCTTGTTTCTAACATCCTTGGATTTACTTGGCATCGTATTTGCTTTCTTTAAAAATGTAATAGTTCATTTTTTTCCTGATTTGATGTGGACAGGTCGACAGTGTGGAAGATGACACCAGAGCTTCTCATGAGACGTTCACTGTTCTCCCATCAACCTTGAAGTTTGAACATTTCTTGTGAAGACTCCATTTCCCAGACTCAATCTGCAGCAGGAAGGTGTTGTTTCTGTAGAGTTCTCCTCAGCAGCTTTTAATCTGTTGGACTTTAACTTTGTATTTCTGTTAGATGTTGTCTAAACCAGTATTTGATCAATACATCTGTTTTATTCTCTTGGGACTCTTTGATGACTCAGTGTTCTCCATAACTCTTATCTCCAACCCTTTCTAAGTGACCTTTATGACCTCTGTGTTTTTTCTAATTTCACACAGACCTTCTTCTCTGGACAAGGATTAACTTGTCAACATTGTTTTATGCCTTGTCTTCTTCTGCCATTAAAACTGAAGCCTCACATATTCCAGAGCATATTATAAGATGTTAACTCTTAAACATTTATCCATTTCTCACTCCTGAGTCAATGATTTAAACTCAAACACTTACTTCAGACACTGCTGTAGTAGTTTGTAAACCTGTGCTGTTAAAGTATTATCTGTTTTTAGTTTTAAATTGTCATATCCTGCATGTCTCAAAACCCTAACATTAACTTTGTTTTAATTATACATCTGTTCTCTTTGTTTTAGAAAGTCTCTGTTGATTTTCATCAGTCATAGACTCTTCTTCTCTGGGCCGATCATTCTTTTATAACTGGATTAACTCTTTTACATTTCTGTTTGATTAAATTCAGTTGATGAAAGTATTACTTCTATTTTGTGTTAAGACAAATGTAGGACTATCAGAAATGTGTAACTGATGTGTGGTTTACATTATTTAAAATCCTTGGTTATCACTGAAGTCTTTTTAAACTCAGTCACAGCTGACACTAATAATCTGTAACATAGTGTTAAACCTTATTCAGTATTGTCTCATTTTAGCTGCATTAAACTATTGTTTTTATTCTACTACAGTATCTGCATCATCACTGCTGATGAGTATCCATCTCTCTCTGCTAAAGCTAAATTATTCACATGCCTTCTTTTAACAGAAAATGCTCTGTTTAACTCCTTATTCACTTTAATTCTTTATTTTAATTGAACCTCTTCTTTGGTCTGCAGTTTTTATCAGACCTCTTAAGTTGCTATTAATACAGAAAAGTTACAGTCCACAACCTGCTATAACCTGCTATTGCTAATAATCTCAACATTTGATTTACAGTTTTTGTCTTCAAAGCCTTTGTTTTAGCCTCGAAGTGAGACGGAGCAATCTTCCTACATTTCTTTCTTAACTTTTATTCTATCTCAGATTGACAAATTATAATTTTCTTTACTAACTTTGTTTCACAAATACTAAATTTGTACCACTGTGATGGAGTCTAACCCACATCCTCGTAGTTTGATCAGACACAGATCATATTCTCTCTAGATCTCTGTTCTCACTACAGTCAGGTTTACTTTAGATGAAGATAACTTTAGGTCTTTCAGGAGTCGACTGTAAGACAGACTCTTTCTCTTCCGTCTCAGTCAGAATATGTAAAACAGAAAAGGTAACATGAGTCAGAAAAATACAGAACAAATCTATTACTGTTGCCAATTTCAATTCAGGAGAATATTAGACAGTGTCAAACCCAGATCAGAAACCATAGACCTTTCATTGTTTTAAGACATTTTATCTCTACAGTTCCTCTTTCAGTCTGGACTACATCACATGCTCTTAGTGATAATTTAAAATATAGATTGATCTTTCAAAGACATATAAGGCTTGAATTTAGATATACATTTTTACTTTTACGCACAGTGCAGCTGTTAACTTTAGTTTAAGTGCCCAAGACTCCAGTCCTTCTGTCACTTAATGCAACATTAGGAGTTGAGTTCTTGTTCAGAAACCAAGTCTCAAACTGGGTTTATATAAGAGGTACCACCATAGCTTCTTGTCTTTACAATATATATTTTGTCTCATAATGGAAGCTTCTTTTTAACGCTCATAGTCCATATTATCATGTTTTTTCTTTGTTGTACGTCATTGAACAGTGTCTCTGCGTCTTCGGCCCTTGTGAAGTTTTAAAGTCTTTGTATTCTTCCATTTTAGTCCATTTCTGTATTAGTTCTGATTTCTGTTTCATCTCAGCCAGTACATTACAGATTGAATAGTCCTTTCTCTTCTGTCCTGCTGTAATGTTAACAAGACAGTCTCTCTGGATGCAGCTCCTCTGGTGTCTGATAAAGTTTAATGGGGGTTGGGCAGGACTCACCAGACGCTGCTTTAGACCTGTCTCACTCTCCAAACTGCCTCAGACCCCTCTCTGTACGGTGGACTTTCCTCTGTACGGGATCCACTGTGATCTGTTAGAATAATCCTGTTGGTGACATCGGCTCTGCTGAAGAAGACTGGAACATAAATATAGAGTTATTCATATTCTGGGGTTCTGCAGGTAAACTCTGCTCTTGTCCCAGCGACAGCTGCTGCTGTTTGTCAGTTTCAGTAACAAACCCTTCTTTATCATTCTTCTCTTTGTCTCTTTTGATCAGTTTGTTCATTTGCAGCAGTATTAGCTTTTTCAACAAAGTTTTATTCTTTTCTTCTTCTTCTGGTTTCAGCTTTCTTTAAGCTTTCCCATGATCCACAAATAATGTCCAGTTGATCTTCTTTGATTTTTCAACTGATTTCCTTTAGTGTAATTCAGGAGGTCTTCTAATTTTTAACAATCGGTTCCCACATCTTTTAATAATTTTCCATAAGCCTTTAGACTCAGGCTGTAAGAGGTCTGTTTAGGATCAGAAAGCCTAATGTTGATAATACGCTTTAATTGTGCGTCAGCTTCAGAATAACTCTTCGACTCTTGTCTGTGTTTTAACAGTTTGTCTGGCATTTCTGTTTTTATATCTTCTTGACGGGACTGACTTCTTATCATTTTCTCCAGTTGTTTGAATTCTTTTATTTCATTGTTTCTAAAGTCAGGAGAGTCTAACACCTCTGGACGGGAGTGAGTCTCTTCTCTTTCTCTTATCATCTGGATCCGGGCTGCTCTTCCCAGAGGGAGAGACGCTGCTGCAGCTGCTCTCATCTGTTTCAGCTGAGCCTTCACTCTCTGGTTCAGATAAAACCAGCTGGATTTCTTCAGACAGAACTTTTATTGGAAACTTTTCAGGAATTTCTTTATATTGAAAAGGCAATAGGGCTGAAGGTTCGGTACAAGTCTTAACAATTATTTCTGGACCATCAACAGCTGACTGCACTTGTTTTATTTCAATTAGTCCAATTAGTCTCCGTTTTGATTCGTCTCTAAACCATCCCAATATTTCATTCTCTCTCATACGTTTTTTTATTCGTGTAAAACTCAGATCTTTAGCCTTGTAAAGTTTTATATTATTCTCTAGTTCATCACCACACATTGGGTCAAAGCTGTCCGTAATAGGCCACTGTAAAGCCCCATGAGTTCTTTTGTGCCACTTTTTCATATAATTCCTGATCTGTTTCTTTTGAGTGGGTTTCTGTCCAATAATCACCTCTAAAGGAGTCAAAACATCTCCTTTTTTAATGTTTTTAGTATTTATTCCCCCCATCTTAAAGGAAAGAGACTTCCTTTTACCTTCTCTTAATTATTCATACTAATATTCTTTTTCCTTTAACAATTATTCCCATCTTTGTTGTTTTGTGGGATTCAGTACTAGTTTTTCCTACGTTTTCTCTGGGCATTTAAGTGCTCACCAGTCTCCCGTCTCCCTACAGTCATTTTCTAACAGCATTTTTCTAACAGCGGCGATGTCAAGCTGTGGATTGTAACGTCACTGGAAACTCTAAATGTCTCTAATAGAATAAATTGAAATGCTACCGGTTTGCACCACAACTAGACCTACTTTTGAGATACTACTTTTTGAGGTTTTCCTGAAACCACAGTTCCTCTTAATAAACCTTTACAGCGTTTTTAACTTGAGTTATACTTACTGCAAATTTTAATCTTGTTCTATTTAACTATTACTATTTTGCACAGACCTCTGAAAACTCTTGACTATATTTGTTCTTTCTTGTTATTCCTACAAGTTTGTTCTAACCAAAGATAGTTCATAGTCCTTCAGTTTATATTTTATTATTTCTTTCTGACGCCAGTTTTTCCTCAAATTATCATCTTTAGACCTGCCGTCGGCTCCACTGCTTCCTCAACTTTAGAGTTCTGTTTTGAACCTATTTTTAATTTTATTCTACTAATGATAATACTAACCCTTTACTAGGTTTTATTTTCTCAGCCTTAATGATATTAGTTCTTACAGCGATTTTATTTAACTTGTTGGTCAAATTTATCCTATTATTACTTTTTATTTCTCTTCACTTCTTCTTTAAATTTCCTTTTAGCTTTAGCTGTCTTTTTAATTATCATACCTGAATTTCCATTACTTTAATTCATTCATTCATTTTCTACCGCTTTGTCCCGTTAGGGGTCGCAGGTGACTGGAGCCTATCCCAGCAGCTTTGGGCTTGAGGCGGGGTACACCCTGGACAGTGGCCAGTTAGTCGCAGGGCTAACATTTAGAGACAGACAGTGACATACAACCATTCTCTCTCACTTTCATTCACTAGAGACACTTTAGAGTTGCTGATTAACCTGTACATGCATGTCTTTGGACGGTGGGAGGAAGCCGGAGTACCCGGAGAGAACCCACAGTAACACGTGGAGGACATGCAGACTCCTCACAGAAAGACCGGAGACAGCCGAGAATATTTGAGTCGGCCGGGTTTTGAACTCACAACCTTCTTGCTGTGAGGCAGGAGTGCTAACCACTGCCACGTGCACCCTTCCATTTCTTTAAAAGACCCTAAATCTAGTTTAATACTTGGCCTACTATTAAACTTTCTCCAAGGCCTTTGTAAACCACACACACTCACACACACCAGACTAGTCTTCACGCCGCGGCAATTTAGTTCAGCCTCTCTTTCCAGAGCCTTGACATGAACTCTTTAACTCTTTGTGTCCCTTAGTCGTACGTCTTATATATCAACTCCAGCACCCAGCTGAATTCTTTTAAGATAGAAAAGGAACGCTAACTATTTTTCTTCCTGCTAAGGTCCTTTAACTTGTTCCGTTTGGCGGTCAACCCCACTGTGTTTAATCCAGTCGACTTGGACAGTGTGTTACCCCTTATTAGCAGGCCTTTAATCTAAATTTTTCTTCATTTTTATATGAATTGATTTTGTAATGATGCCCCTTTTTTATTTTGTTTTGGTTTCCTATACTTAAGTTCAGCTGGAAAATAGCGTAAACTTAGGTGCCCCCTTCTGAAGAATCCTATCTTCTAACCAGGCCTCGTTTCCTCAGACCCCTGCGCTCTCTGTCAGCCAGGTTCTGTTTTTTCAAACGCGTCTGAATTCTTCTGCGCAGAGAATTAGACCGTTTCTTTAACCCTTTCTTCCCCGGGATATAAACGGCGCTGAATCGCATATAATCTATGGATAAAACCAGCCTCGCAATCTTTCAGCTTGCGCACTAATTCTTCCTAGAGTTATCTACACGAACGCCCTATTTAGATTATACCCAGTAGATTTTTTTTTTTTGATGAATCTGATTTAAATGTTGGAACGTTTGGATTATTGCTGATTGTGAGAACTAGAGACTAACACAATAGTCTGTCCTTTTGAACAGGATTGAATAATATTTTTGGTTGAACTTTAGAGCTGTTTATGGAGAACACTTTGGAACCTAAAGATAAAAGATTAAATTTTAGCATTGTTTTAAAGTAACATTACTGACTATAACTGAGTGCAATGTTGGTGAATCTGAATAAATAAAGAGAGATGTTGATTTGATTTTACACTTAATGGGTTAAGTTCCTGTTTAACATTGAGTGAAGGGAACTCTTTTTGTAGAGTCTGAGGCAAAATTAGTGAAAATGTGAAATGAGGAATGGATAAACGTTTTAAATATGCTGCGGTTAAAATTAATATGGAAAAAATGAAAAAACAAAATAGTTTATTGCATCATTTATTGAACACCTGGTGTTAAAACTGAGTTTTATAGAGACAGTATGGAACAAATCTATACTGAACAAAACTCTAAAGAAATTGTTTATTATAAAAGTAAATACAGAGAAATTTACATCGAGCTTTGTTGATTTTATGAACAGTCTTTCCTTTTAAACGACAGTCACAAAGGTGATGGTGTTTTGGAGGAAAACAATGTGAACAGAGCAGAGGCTTTGTGGTGTGTTCAAGGACCTGACAGAGGCTGCCCTGTTACAAGGTTAACTCCAGAGGGAGGGGTCTGACCCAAGAGGTTAGCTTTTTTAAATGGAATTTATTTCTAAAGGAATTAATTTGAAGTAATTGAACAATATTCTGAGAATATTCTAATTAGATTGTGAATTTGAAGTCTTTGACTAAAAGTTTGTGACGATAGAGCATGAGAAAATAGTTTAGATCTATTATCTATTATAAAATGATTTATGTTTGCATCAGCTGAATAAATTTTATTATGACTGCGGATGATACCACTTACACTTTCAGGTAAAGACCTACAACTGTGGTAAGTAAAACTAAATGGTAACTAAAATTAAAACTGAACTGAACAAAACTATGTGATTTAAATAAAACAGAGGCAACAGTGATGCTATTTGGAAAACGTAAAGAAGATGAACAATTAGAAATGATAATTGCTGACTAACAATTTAAAATTTTATTATTTTTTTATTATTATTTTTATTTAGGTTTTGAGCCATGGTTCCCAAAGCTCAAAAAAGAGAAGGAGAAGAAGATTTAAACTAACTGTATTAAAGTAAAGAGGTGCTATAACAACAGTGTTTAATTCAGTAAAAGAGGAGGTTAAATCAAAAATAAAGAAAGAAAGAAGGTTGACATGACCGTTCTGGAGAAGATTAAAGTAGATTTCCAGCAGACCATATCTGTGGAAACGGGGTTTATCTGTAGTTTCATTTTTATGGGTTAATTTTTAAGAGCTTTTATGGTTTCATATGACGAAAGCCTGGAGTTACTTTCTATGGGTCTAATAATGTCAGATAACGTTCTGATTTGTTTGTTTATTCTTTATTTGGATGGAAGCCAACCACAACAAGTACCAGTTCAAAAAAGAAAATACAATTTGACAATTAATATAGCCACCAGTAAGAGCTAATATTAAGATAGTCTTTGAACTTATAGTCATCTTGGTTTACACCTGGGAGTACACCTGTGAGCAGGGTCAGTGACAGGACGTCCTGTGACACCTCTCTGAAGTTGACAAACTGAGAGATCAGGGACAGGTGCAGTGCAAAGCAGAAGTCTGGAGGTTTTGTGAAAGTAAGACCATTAGACCAGCATTGCCTCATGACCAGAAACATGTGTCCTTAAAGGATCCTCGGTTTATTTTGTTCACATACAATGTGACGTGAGTAGAAACTCACACCTTAGGAACCAAACAGCAGTTCCATCAGGTTTATTTGAGAGCCCCATTTACATCGACGACAGGGGGGTCCTTCAAGGTGTCTTTAATGAATATAAGGCTAAAATTTAATTAGCATTGAAATTAGAATTTTACCTTTGAGACAATTTATGCAAATGTTGATTAAATTAATTAAATTTATAACCAACAAAGGGTAATGAATTGCACAAGAAATACTGTAACTGTGAATTAAAACTGGTCCAAGGACTGGACAGAACAAATAGCACTGAGCTGCTTTGAGCTGAAAAGGTGAGAGCTACAACAGGATTTCAAAGTAACACAGGTCTAGTTACAGCATAACTAAAGCCTTTAAGAAAGAGCTTCACACTCTGCAGAAGAATTGGCAAAGTATTCTGGAATAGAGTAATTGATTTTGACCTGGTTCTATAAAAATATTTGGAAATGGACTGGGATTTTAAATCTGTATTGAGATGTACTTGTGTGGCACTTCCATGTCTCATAACTTTTGTTTATGTTTATTTCCATGTATCCGGAGCTTGTTGGTGAGATTGATGGATGTGGCCATTGCTGGGTCAACATTCCTGGACATGCACCTGCCCAACGACTGTGGTCGAGGCTTTGACCTCAGATGAACACTTTGATATCTGAGGGACATTAACGTTTGCATGAACACCAACGGGACAACAGCTCCAGGACGGATCATACTACAGTCCTAAGGGCCGTATGGTTCATTGAAGTTATTATGCTTAAAATGATTGATTTTAATCATTAAGAATGTGCATAAGTCTCACTCCTGTTTATGTTTATTTTCTTACAGGGTCAGGGACTGGATAGGCAGGGTCAGGTCGAAGCTCTTGAGTTTGATGGGATGACCAGCCTAACCTCTGGCACTTGTTCTTCATTCTTTTGGAGTGATGACATGTTTTTGATTGATACACATATGGTTGAGTTTAAACGATCAGTATTACTAATCCCTGTGATTTTTCTGTTTTGAATTGTTGTGATCTTTTCTTCTGGGCTATCATTTAATCAGTTACCCATATTTTATAGTTTAGGCCTTGTTTGTGAATAGCCGCCTTGGCAGAAGGGGCGCCATGGTAATAGGCTGCAGGTGCTTGGGACAGGTGGCAGTGATGAGATGAAGGAGAGAGAAGGAAAGTGGAGCGTATCCCTGAGAGAGACGGAGTGGATCTGACAGAACCCCCTCCTCAAGGAATGGCGCCGGACGCTCCAACTGACTGTCCAGGGTGTGAAGAATGGAAGTCCCAAACTAACTGTGGATCCAGAATGTGGCGTGCAGGGACCCAAGAACGTTCTTCTGGACCATACCCCTTCCAGTCTACCAGGTACTGAATGCCTCAACCACGGCGTCTAGATCTAAGGAGCCGTCGCACTGAATATGCCGGAGCACCTCCAACGAGCTGGTCGGGAGGCAGGGGCCTGGTGGCGGGAACCAGAGCACTCTCGATTCACCCAACCTTTCATGTTGATCCTGGAAACATGAAAGGTTGGGTTTTTTTCCATTCCTCCAAGGCTAGCTTAACCGCCAGCAGCTCCCTATTACCTATGTCATAGTTCTGTTCAGCGGGAGACAGGCGACAAGAAAAATAGGCATACGGGTGTAATTTCTGGTCTGAAGTGGAACGTTGGGACAGAACTGCGCCTACTCCCACGTCAGAAGCATCCACCTCTATGACAAACTGACTACCAGAGTTTGGGATGATAAGCACTGGAGCTGAAGAAAGCTTCAAGTCCCGGAATGCTGAATACGCTTCGCTGGACCAGATGAACGTAACCTTAGATGAGGTAAGTGCTGTCAGAGGAGCTTCCAAGGTACTATAGCCACGTAGAAATGTCTACAGAAGTTGGCAAACCCCAAGAAACGTTGCAGTTGCTTTTGACTGCATGGAGATGGGCAATCCAATACTGCCGACACCTTGGAAGGGTCCATCTGAATTTTACACTGGGCGACAATGAAACCCAGGAAAGAGACGCTGGGTACATGAAATTGCATTTTTCAGCCTTGACAAAAAGCAAATTCTCCAGCAGGCGTTGAAGAACTGACTGGACATGATAAACATGCTCCTTGTGATTCTTGGAAAAGATAAGGATATCATCCAGGTAGACAAATACGAACCAGTTGAGCATGTTCAGCAACACATCATTAACCAGGTTCTGGAAAACGACAGGAGCATTAGTCAGTCCAAAAGGCATCACCAGATATTCATAATGGCCTGACGAGGTGTTAAATGCTGTCTTCCATTCGTCCCCCTCTCGGATACGAACCAGGTGGAATGCGTTGCGAAGATCCAATTTGAAAAACATTTGCCTCCTCCAGCAGTTCAAAGGCGGAGGTCAGAAGGGGAAGTGGATACCTATTTTTACAGTGATCTCATTAAGTCCACGGTAATCAATGCAAGGTCGGAGAGTCTCGTCTTTCTTCCCCACAAAGAAAAACCCGCCCTCGCTGGTGATGAAGAAGGTCTTATTATTCCAGCTGCCAACGCATCTTTAATGTAAAGATCCATGGCCTCTCTTTCAGGAGCAGATAATGAAAATAATCGACCTCTAGGAGGTGAGGTGCCAGGAAGCAAGTCAATAGCACAGTCATATGGCCGATGCGGGGGGTAAGGCTGTGGCTTTGGCCTTATTAAAGACCTCCTTATAATCCTGGTACTCCTGGGAACGTTGGCCGGCAGAGAGGATACAGGTGTTCCAGGTAGCGGGTTGGGTAATCCCGCTGACTGAAGACAAACGGAGTGACAAGGGTGACTCCACCACAGTATTGCCCCAGTGTCCCATTCAATGTGAGGATTATGGCATCGCAACCAGGGGTAGCCCAAAATTAATGGAATCTCCGAAGACTGAATTAGGAAAAATCCGAGCGTTTCTTGATGGTTCCCAGAGATCAATAGGGTCACGGGACTGGTCCGGTGGGTCACGGTAACCAGGAGGTGTCCATCCAGGGCCCGTGCAGGAACCGGTTTGGGTAGGGGAACTCATGACAACCCCAACTGAAGAGCCAAGGTCTCGTCCATAAAACTGCCGTCTGCCCCAGAGTCAATGAACGTAGTTAAAGTCTGTGGCCCCCAGGAAGCAGCAGCTGGACATGGACAAGCGGGCGATTGATGGAGGAGACTCCCTCTGTAAGACTCAACAGTACTCCTCCAGCTACTGCTGAGCCTGTCCTTTTAACGGACAGACCAATGCAACATGGCCCGAAACCCCACAGTACATACAAAAGTTCCTCCTTCGACGCCGTAGCCTCTCCTCAAGAGTGAGATGAGAGCGGCCAATTTGCATGGGTTCACTGGAATCTGTTGTGGAACTGGAATCTGTTGTGGATACAGAGAACTGTGGTACCTGGGCATCAAGAGGAAGGCAAAGAGGACTCCGGGTAGCCCACTCCCTCCGACGAGCTCTAACTTGCTGATCAACCCGGATTGACATACGGATTAAATCATCCAAGTCTACTGGAAGCTCCCGAGAGGCGGGCTCTTCTTTCATGTGCTCGGCCAACACGAGAAGGAAAGCCTGGTGCTGTGCAGGAGCGTTAAATCCACTCTGCCGAACAAGCATCCGAAACTCAATGGAATAATCCGCCACTGAACGGGATCCCTGTTTAAGGTGAAAAAGACCCCTGGCTGCCGCGCCCTCCTGATCCTCAGCGTCAAACACTTTCAGGAGTTCAGTCAATAAGGACTGGAAACTAGAGCTCTGTGGCATTCTGCGGTTTCTCCAGAGACGTGCGCGCCCCGTCAGGTGATTAATGACAAATGCCACCTTGGCTCTCTCTGTGGCGAATGTGTGGGGTTGCAGAGCAAACAGGATTTAACAGTTGACCAGAAAGGGATTACAACCACCTGCCTCTCCGGAGTAACGTTCTGGAATCCCGATCTGAGGCTCCTGGACCGGGATCGGTTGAACCACTGAGGAAACAGGATCTGAAGGTGGAACGGAGGCCAGACTCTCTGTGGTCTTCGGAATACTCGATAGCTGAGAAGTCAGGAGATGGATCTGATTTGACATGGCATGGAATGCGTCTTCCTGTTGAGACACAATCCACTGGAACCCGGCGGAAATAGTGTTCATTTGGGCAGCATGATTTTGGAGAGTTTCTTCAATGATGGTGAATCGATTTATTACTTTCTCTGCTTTGGCTGAGTCCATCTTGGCCAGATCGTTCTGTAATGTGAGACTCAGGACTCAAATGCGCACAAGACAGTGAAGGTAAGTGATTCTTTATTAAAGTACAGATAGTGACAGGAAGCTGATTTGGGGATCTGATCCTGTAGTCCGTGCTGAGGAACTGTGCTGATGGCTGAATAGAAGTTGTGAACTGGAACCAAGCCGAGGAGCTGGACCGAGATCTGGTGCCGAGCCAAGCTGTAGAGCGGCGATGAGGATTGGAGCCGAGCCGGTGACGGGGACCAAGCTGGAGAGCTGGGCTGAGAGTTGAGCCGTGGAGCTGCGCCGAGACCTGGAGCCGAGCTGGTGACTGGGACCAAGCCGAGGAACTGGACTGATAGCTGGAGTCCAAACCTGAGACCTGGACCGAGGGCTGGACCGAGCGCTGGAAACATTCACACAAAGTATGCTAAATGATCTGGCAGGGAAGAGGTGGACAGGAGAGGTTTAAATACCTCACTGATGGCAGTAGGCTGCAGGTGCTTGGGACAGGTGGCAGTGATGAGATGAAGGAGAGAGAAGGAAAGTGGAGCGGATCCCTGAGAGAGACGGAGTGGATCTGAGAGTAGATTCATGTCCTGCTATTGTGTCATTCTTTCGCAGATTTGGGCTGTTCTCAGGGTACAGGATTAACGTATCAAAAAGTGATTGCTTTCCTGTCAATAAACTAGCAACACAGCTCTCTCAATCTGACATTCCTTTTAAACTAAGCCCTTTTGGGTGTCGGTATTTGGGGTTCAATGTAGCCAGGACTTTTAAGTCCCTCTACTCTGCAAATGTTTCTACCCTCCTCACTGGGGTAAAGGCTGATTTTCAGAGATGGAGTGCTTGCCCTCTCTCTCTGATAGGGTGAATTAATGTGATTAGGATGAATGTCCTACTGAAATATTTGTTTTTATTTCAATGTCTATCTATTTTTTTTTAAGCAAAAAGCTTTTTTAAGTCCATAAACAAGACTGTTTCTCATTTTTTGTGTAATGGCAGGATTAATAGAATTACATTCTGGTCAAAGTCTGGTGTCAATTGGAAGCAGTCATGTCCATCCTCCTCTTTACTTGCTTTACTGACTGATTCAGTCACAGTCAGTCCCTCTGGCCTTACCTGTAACCCAGTTGTTATCAACACTTATAAGACATGGTTCCAGTTAAAAAAAGCACTTTCCCAAATTTTGGGCAGTTTTTGGAGTTATTTTGACACAATGTCTAAGGTTCTCTCAGTCTCAGCCTGTGTTTCTTCACATGTGGCCATCTTTGACCTTCCTGAGGAATACACACAGTATTCATCAGCACAAATGGAGGTTCTTGCTTTTACCTCCCTAATTGCCAGACGTCATCTCCTTCCAACACCCAGTGGCTCCATGAAGTCGTGTTCCAGGAGTGGTTGCCTAAGTGCCAGCACTGATCGACTGAATATTTAAGGGAAAGACTTTAAGTCGCAAAACTGGTAATGTACATGCAGCCGATCCCCCTCTCTTCAGAGCGTCTCTCTCTGTCCCTGGCAGCGGCTGCAACGTCCCATATGTTGGAGGACTCGATGAAAGTGTAGAAACGTACCATCATTTTGTAACATTTCATATCATTTTCTAAATGAAAGCATATTGTTCTTATCAGATTTGATATGTTATTTTAACAGGGAAAAGGGTCTATTTCTTGTATTAAATGTTTATAAAACTCAATCAGTAAAATAACTTAAAGGCTGGAGTGGATAAGCCAAATCTGATAACAGTGCTGATTCCTGGAGTATGCTCAGCCAAAAAGTCATTTTCAATGTAAGATAACCATATTCTCCTCATTGTGTTTGACTAATAATTAAACAGACATAAACCAGCAAATTATTTTACCCACTCATTTAATTTCCATGTTAAAACGAGGCTTATTGAGTTATTAAAGTTTAAGTTATTGACGGTCTCTTTTCCTTTGTGGGGCCTGATGTTCTTGTCCTGCTTTAGCGCGTCTCACTGAAGAGAACATGTTCTTCTTTTGGAGTCTGAGGCTGTGATCCATTGTTTGAGAAGAGTCCAGGACAGGTTTGTCTCCACAATGATGCTGTAGCCTTCAGAGTGTTTTGTTGTGTAGGTCATCTCTCCACAGATGTCTTTCTGGATTTGAGAAGAAATTATGAATAACTATATAAATTACACCCGCGACCCCTGACGGGACTAAGCGGTAGAAAATAAATGAACGAACAACTGTATAAATTACAATGGTTTGAATTATAAACAACATGAATACGTACATATCTTTGGTTTGATTTCTTTTTGCTCATCATCTTCACTTTTTTTTCTCCTTTTATTGTTCCCTGCTTTTCTTCACCTTATCTACAGCATGGCTCCTATTTTCACCTGTAAAACAGAGACAAATGCAGTGCAAATTTATCTAGACATGTCTGCTATATCAGACTGTCACATGTATTAAATAGATACACATTTAAAATAAATCCTGTGATGTTTAGCTTTTAATATCATCTGCATCATCTCCTAAAAGCATAAAAACAAATGAGGCCAGTGAGTTTAGTCTGAGGAGAATATATCTGAACATTTGAGTTTACATAATTATTTAAAACAGTTTTTGTTTTGTTTCTTCTTTCTTATACCCTTTACTTTGCATTTCAACTCTTATATTCTTCTTCATGTGGCGTTATTACTGTGAACTACACTTTTTGCTTAATTCCATTTTCTTTATGACAACAATATGTCTTCCATTTTAATCTCTAGAAGAAATGGTGAGAGTAAAATAAAGAAATGCACCATTCTTCATGACAGCATCAGATGGAGACATGAAGGCAGTAAAAATGTTGCCACAACTCTCTCTTGTACCGGAGACAGTCCTCTTCTATTGTGTTTAAAGAATAAAACCTTGTGCTGCTTGGTCTATTCTCTGAGTCTGCAATAATAGTTTACCTTTAGTGTGAATCTGACGAGTCCTGCCCCTCCTCCGCTCCATCGAACACCACTTTCTTCACTGTAAGAGAAAAGAGATAAATTCATTTATTACACTTGACTTAGACCGACCTGCTTCCTTCAAATGTGTGTTCATAAACCTGATTAATACTAACATTGCTTCCACTTTTCTCTGAGCTTTCTTTCCTTTCTTTCGTGTTTCTCGATGTGCTTCAATTCTTAACGTTATTCCCTTTCTTTGCATTTACTCTTCTCTCGTCGATTCACAAGCTCTTGGACAATATTTACTGCTGTGTCTTTACTGTCGGTCACCTTTGTAAAAAAATCAAAAGAGAAAAAAAAAACGGCATGTGAATCTGTGAAGAAGAGTTAATCAAGCGTAGGTAATGAACACTCACCTTTTACAGGCTCACTTATTTGGGAACGGCAAATAAAATAAATAGAATTAAGTAAATTGTGTGGTTAACGTGTTAAAGTGTTTTACACCTTTCATGGGTAAAACACTTAACATTTATCTCAACAAGATACTTACCTTTGCATTTTGCACAAGACAAACGACATATAACTTAACACCACCATAAAACAAACTTTTTTTTGTCTTTTTTTTTTTTTTTTTGACAAATCAGCAAAATCAAACTTAACAAGCTAATAACACATTCAATATTTTTCTGATTTTTTTCACACCATAAAACCACCACAAAACCACAAAAAAACACCACAAAACCACCACCAGACAACACTCATTAACACAACTTATTTTAAAATGTAACACAAAATTGATTAAAAAAAAATTTATACTTAACCCAGATTTTCAGTGACACAAACCTCAAAAGAAAGAAAGAGGGCATCAGATCTTAAAGAGAGTAATCAGCAGAAGGAGGAGAGAGAGGGGAGAGAGGAGGGGCAGGAGGGGAGGCTAGTTAAAGCTCAGCTTAGAGACCTTAGCAGGAGGAGGAGAAGAGGCAGGAGAGCAGGATAAGGAGCTGGAGCCACGCTTACGGCTCCTTTTAGAAGAACTAGAGAGACCAGAGGAGTGAGGGGGGAGAGAGGGGGAGGAGGAGGAGTGGGAGGAGCAAGATCCAGAGCTGGAGTCAGAATCAGAGGAGCAGAGGGGAGGGGAGACGGCAGGGGTGAGGGCGGAGAGGGGAGGAGCAGGGGAGGAGAGACGGCAGGGGTGAGGGTGGAGAGGGGAGGAGCAGGGGAGGAGAGACGGCAGGGGTGAGGGCGGAGAGGGGAGGAGCAGGGGGAGAGGAGATGGCAGGGGTGAGGGGAGGAGCAGGGGAGGAGACGGCAGGGGTGAGGGGAGGAGCAGGGGGAGGAGTGCTGCAGGTCGAGGAGTTAGAGCTCAAGTTAGGACTCTGAGCAGAAGGCAGATAAAAGAAAGTGGAGCAAGGAGGGAGCAGGAGGGAGAAGAGCAGGGGAGGAGGAGCTGCAGCTAAGGGTGAGGATCCTATTATGAGACTTAGGGGTCGAGTGGGGCGAGGGGATGCAGAGGGGTAGAAGGGGAGGAGGAGCGAGAGGAGGAACTAGAGTCAGAACCAGAGGAAGAGGAAGAGCAGGAGCTTGAAGAGGAGGAGAGGGTGTCAGAAACCTTAGCCTCAGGTGGAGGGATCCTGCGCAGGATTAGGAGTGGGCTGCCAGGTCTGTTGGGGTTTGGAGCCAGGACACAGGTCCAGCTGAAGCCCTGTGTCTCCTGTGGAGAGACAGACATTAAGGCAGTGTTAGAGGGCCTTGTGGAGGAGGCAGGTGTAGATGGAACAGTGGGTGTGGAGTGTGTGAGCAGCCTGCGCAGGAGGAGCACATCAGGACACCCGGGCTTCGTCGTCCAGGAGACGCGCTGGGCCATTTTGTGAAGATCTGAGAAGAGATAAAATTCAGTTAAAATACTGCTGCATGTCATAGTTACACAATTATTATTCTCAAATACGACACATATTGGTGTAATGCTCCATAAATATCCTTTTTATGTCTTTGTCAAAGTGTTAAACTAGTGTCACTGGTTTAAGTCAATCATGTGAATTCTTTATAGTGACAAACTCTGACAGGTTTTAACAGATAAAAGGTGCAATAGACACATTATTGACACAATCTCTTTCATAGTCACAAGGTTTACATTGAAATGCAACAAATCTAAAGTTTGACTTTCACTTATTATTGCTTTCCACGCTTGGACAGATGGGCTAGCCTAAACAATGTATTATTTTGTTACTGTTTTAATTTCAATAAAGAACAGACACTATGTCCAAGTGTATAAGACTTAATGAATATACCCAATTACATTAAAAGCTCAAATACAAACACAGTGTAGGTCTAAACATAACCTTTTGGCCTAAGCACAGTGGTCTTTACTTGTACATGTCAATTATTTACCAAACAAATCAACTATTTTTACTCATCATCACCAGTGTTGCTTTTAAATTGATAATTCTGTATTGTAGTCCTATCAAATAGCCTAACTAATCGTTGAGCGGATAAAAAGCGACACATTTTCTAGTAAATTTACTATAAAACATACCGTAATCCTGATAAATGCTCATTTTGCTTAGTATTGGTCGCTATGTTGGGCCGTGTAGTAGTAATGATAAAGCCCATTGAAAATAACGTGAAAATGTAAAATTATTAAGTCTTACCTTTTTTCTCAAAACAGTCTCGTAGTCCTGGTCAGTGGGTGCTCAGCAGATGTATTCGTGGAAAAAGTCCGGAGTTGAAGTCTCTTTTTCGAAGAAATCGTCAAGTAAAACTCAAAATGTGCGTTATTTTCTCACAGCTAAAAGTTTGCAAGTTTGCAATGACGCGTTTACGCTCGAACAGATGAACTTAGCAACCAGCACCTGTAGCCTACGTGCTTACGTCAGCACGTGCGCCGCTGTGTTTTCAACGGCTGCTTTATATCAAGACTTTAATATATGAATTAATAATAACATGGTCATGGTGTAAAGTGTTGAAACAGACTAGGTTCTATTATTCTGTCTTGTGTCTTAACCTTGTTACCTGGCTAAAGTTTTAAAACCCTAAGAGTGCAAATATCCAGCAGTCAGGTGTCTCTGGAAGGATTCACAATTTTGGTTTTGGGTTGAACAAGTGGATTTAATTCAAAACAGTGAAATGAGTCTTCTTGTTGTAAATGATGTTCCCTTCATGTGCATTTACAATAAAGTATAATAAAAACAGATAAAAGTGTTATTCAGAGAAGTTTAATGAACACAGAAGTATAGTAACAGGTGTTCAACAACAGTTTCTAAACATTACTGAGCACTATGCAGCAGCTGTCAGACTGACAGAGCCTCATCACTGGTTGTCTTTAAAGGAAGCAGCTCTTGGCAGGTTCTATGACAAATAAGCCCAGGCTCTTGTGATACAGCGCTGATCGACTAAATATTTAAGGGAAAGTCTTTAAGTCGCAAAACTGGCAATGTACATGCAGCCGATGCCCCTCTCATCAGAGCGTCTCTCTCTGTCCCTGGCAGCAGCTGCAACGTCCCATATGTTGGAGGACTCGATGAAAGTGTAGAAACGCACCATCATTTTGTAACATTACATATCATTTTCCAAATAAAAACATATCATTCTTAAAGCATATTACTTTTAAATATTTATTTTAACATGACTATGTATGAAATAAAAAAGAAAAAAAATCTGATGATGATTTCTGGAGTATGCTCAGCTAAAAAGCCATTAAATAACTGTATAACTTACAATAGTTTGCTATTTTACTAAAAGAACTAACCTTTGAGGCAGCTTGACTCACGTTGAAAATAAACTCCTAAAATCATGTATCATTCCCTAGAAGAATTAAAATAATAAAAGTTTAGTGTCTGAAGTTTGTAGTTTAACATCAAAACTAACATGAATTATAACAACATGAATACATACATTTCTTTGGTTTGATTTATTTTTGCTCATCTTCACTTATCGTTCGTCCTTTTATTGTTCCCTGCTTTTCTTCACCTTATCTACAGCATGGCTCCTATTTTCACCTGTAAAACAGAGACAGTAATGAAACAAATGCAGTGCAAATTTATCTAGACATGTCTGCTATATCAGACTGTCACATGTATTAAATAGATACACATTTAAAATAAATCCTGTGATGTTTAGCTTTTAATAACATCTGCATCATCTCCTAAAAGCATAAAAACAAATGAGGCCAGTGAGTTTAGTCTGAGGAGAATATATCTGAACATTTGAGTTTACATAATTATTTAAAACATTTAAATACATGATAAGAAAACATATCTTTTGTTTTGTTTCTTCTTTCTTATCCCCTTTACTTTGCATTTTAACTCTTTTATTCTTCCTCATGTGGCATGTGTGGCACTTACTGAGTGAGACTTTAAAAATCTTCCTACTGATAAAACTATTTTAGTTTAGAGTAGATGTAGCAGGTATTAGCCGGTGGACCCACTACAAGTTTAAATGTACTGGGCTGTAAAAAAAGAACAAATGAGACGGACCCACGATCAGTTCTTGTTCTCTTTGGCTGCATCTGCCGGTCTGACAGAGCAGCGCCAGAAGAGCACATGCCGTCTCACAAGGGCGCTGCCACCTTGTGGCAGAAAATGGTACTGCGCCGCATCACATTTTCACATTGAATCTACATCAACGATGAAACCACGCAATAATGAAATTAAAACAATGTGTCTGACCACACATTGCTGTGTGTCACACACCCCTACAAAATAAAAGATGGCTTTTGACATAAATCAAAACTACTTTTCCCCAGTCCACTCCCCCGTAGTTTTTAAATCAATAACAGTCTATAAACTAACCACCATGAGTGACATGTATACAGTTGGACTTACAAGCGTATGGTAAGCATAAGGTAAGTATGTGACTGGTAAACTATATGTATCAGGTGAGTATGGCATGTAGAGAGGTGGCATATAGGTCATTAGTGGATATGTGTTTTGGTTGTGCATGAAGTGTTCATTCATCGAGTTAACTGTTGTCTGCGGGCGAACTGAAGGCTCACCTAATGACTCATATGTGAATACCTGACGAGGCTTTTTATCACGTGTAGACCTTATAGCTTCCGTGTGCTCTAGATGGAGAGTCTCTAGTCTCTGCCCTTGGTCAGGTTCTGGGTTGTCATCAGGTTCCTCTTCCTCAGGATTGGTAGGTGTAGGTGGGTGGTCAGTTCCATCCGCTCCGTCCTCTGGGGCCTCCTTACGCCGCGGCAGGTGAGGAGAGGTGGGGGAATCTCGAGTCTCTTCTTCAGGTGAGTATGCAGATGCAACAGGTGTGTATTCCCTTGGAGTTGTCACAAGTAAATCTCTCTTTGGTTTTGCGGTTTCTCTGTCACGTTCTAGTTCTGTACTTGGCTGGGATGTGGGCTGTTCCTCTCTTGTAAGTCTTTGCACTGTTCTTCGACAGGTATTCTTAACCAGTAGCCTGAGCTGCTTTCCTCATCCGGGTCACTCTTAGAGTAGTCACTTCAATATGTCTGTCCTTGTGTCTCTACAACATTCCTTTTTGTTTGTGTGCTTTCTCTTACATTTTCATTATGTTTTGCTTTTCCAAGGGGTGTGTTTATTTGGACTGGTAGGTCATTAACTAACTTCAGGAGATTGCGGTGCAGTGTCCGAGTCTTTCTCCTGTCTCCAGTCTCAGGACAAACAACATGCACTGGGCTTTGTGCAAGCTGCTCTTTTACCATGTAAATAGTCTTTTCTTAATAGGATCTCAATTTTCCGGGCCCTCCGTGCTCACTGAGGTTTCGGACTAGAACTCTGTCCCCTGGCTGTAGTACAACACCTTTTACTTTCTTGTCATACGTCACCTTGGGCTTTTGACTGTTTTCACCAGCAATGCGGTACGCCTCCGAGATGCGCTCAGCCCATTTTTCTGCATATCCTGTAGCAGAGTATGACTCTTCTTTTCCACTTAATACAAATAACAAATCAACTGGAAGATGAGGGTTTCGGCCATAGAGGAGAAAAAAAGGTGAGTAACCAGTAGCTTTATGGCGCGTACAGTTGTATGCATGTACAATGCGTGGAAGATGGTCTTTCCACCGCAGCTTTTCAGTGTCTGTCAAAGTCCTTAACATCTGCAGGATGGTTCTATTGAACCGCTCGGCTGGGTTGCTTGGCGGGTGGTGTGGGGACGTGCGTGAATGGCCCACACCAGTGTGCCATTGCAGTGTCTTAAAAAGTTCATTTTCAAATTCGCCCTTATCATGATGTAACTTTTGGGGATACCCAAACCGGGGGATGAAATCATGGAAAATGCGCTCAGCTGCTGTGCGACCGCTCTTGTTTTTTGTGGGATAAGCCGAATCTGGTGAAGTGGTCAACTACCACTACAATATACTCATAACCTCCACAACTAGCTTCTAGGTGTAAATAGTCAATACACACAAGCTCTAAGGGAAAACTAGATGTTATGCTGCCCATAGGAGCTCGAACGTGTGTCACTGGTTTCTTAGACATAACGCAGGGACATTTCTGGGTAACACATGACTCAATTTCTTTTGCAATAAAGGGCCAATAGAATCTTTCTCTTGCAAGATGAAGTACTCTTTCGGTACCAACATGGCCCATTTCATTATGTAACTGCTGTAAAGCTAGATTTCTGTATTTTGTTGGGAGAACTAGCTGTTTTCTCTCTTTTGTCCGTCTGTACAACAAGTCGCTTTTGAGAAATAACTTCCAGTTATAAAGTCCATTCATGTAACAGTTTATGTGCCGCTCCGCTTACTGTTTTATGTACCTCTTCTGTCAGTTTTGTCTGTGATTCTTTCTACTTGATGACTTGGCTGATAACAGAATCTTTTCTCTGAGCATTTACCAGGCCACTGTGGCTGATTCTCCCCAGGTTGGCTTGAGGTGGTGGGTGTGAATCTGGAGCAGTGGTTTTAAGGGCAGCCACCCAGGCTACGTCTTTCTGTCTGGCTACATGGCTCTCGTCCCATGTTGCTTGTACCGCCTCATCTAAAAAAGTTTCTGTACATTCTGAAACATACTTTTTAATGTCAAGTGGAATACGTGAGAGTGTATCGGCATCAACGTTAGTTTTTTCTGGTCTGTATTGTATGTCAAATCTGAAATCTGAGAGTTCTCCAACCCATCTATGGCCAACTGCATTGAGTTTTGCTGTACTAATGACAAAAGTCAGTGGGTTGTTGTCTGTGTATATTGTGAAATGGGGTGCATAATACAAGTAGCCTCGGAATTTTTCACACACAGCCCATTTCAAGGCAAGGAACTCTAACTTCCCACTGTGTAGGTGAAAGTTGCGTTCAACTTATGTCAAAATCCTTAAGCCTTTTTGACATCCTTATGACATTTTTTTTTTAATTTAACCTTTATTTAACCAGAAAAGATTAAAAAACCGAGATTAAAAACCTCTTTTTCAAGGGGTCCTGTCCAAGAGGCAACAAACGTTTATACAATTATAAACATACAAAGAAACATTAAATTAACACAGGTTATCAAAAACAATGCACATTATTGACACAGTGTCCATTGCTTTCAGCTTAGTTTTAAAAATGTTTAAGGACAAGAGCTCAGTCAGTTTCCAGTCTTTCTGAAGCATATTTTAAGCAAAAGGAGCCGAGTAGACAAAGGCTTTTTTCCCCGACCCAGTGCGGGCAAAAGGAACAGAGCGCAACAGCTGATCATTTGATCGCAGGGAGTAAGAGTCAACACTTCTCTGTGAGATTAAAGTACAAATGTATGAAGGCAGTAATCCAAGCATAGCTTTGAAAATAAAAGTGTACCAATGTCCCTGCCAAAGCTCATGACTATAGGTGAGAGTAGGAACGTAGATTGACCGGTAAATCGAGAGCTTTCCTTACAGCTCAGCTCCTTCTTCACCACGACAGACTGCTACATCGACCGCATCACTGCAGAAGCTGCACCGATCCGTCTGTCAATTTCACGTTCCCTCCTTCCCTCACTCGTGAACAAGACCCCTAGATACTTGAGGCAGGATCTCTCCACTAACCTGAAGGGGACAAGCCATCCTTTTCCAACTGAGTACCATGGTCTCAGACTTGGAGGTGCTGATCCTCATCCCAGCTGCTTCACACTCGGCTGCAAACCGTCTCAGTGCACACTGAAGGTCCTGGCCTGATGGAGCCAACAGGACAACATCATCTGCAAACAACAGAAACGAGATCCTGTGGTCCCCAAACCAGACTCCCTCCGGGCCCTGGCTGCACCTAGAAATCCTGTCCATAAAGATAATGAATAGGACCGGTGACAAAGGGCAGCCCTGCCGGAGTCCAACATGCACCAGGAACAGGTCTGACTTACTGCCGACAATGCGAACCAAGCTCCTGCTCCGGTCGTACAGGGACCGGACAGCCCTTAGCAAAGGGCCCCGGACCCCATACTCCCAGAGCACCCCCCACAGGGCACCACGAGGGACACAGTCGAATGCCTTCTCCAGATCCACAAAGCACATGTGGACTGGTTGGGCAAACTCCCATAAACCCTCCAGCACCCTGGAGAGGGTATAGAGCTGGTCCAGTGTTCCACGACCGGGACGAAAACCGCATTGTTCCTCCTGGATCTGAGGTTCAACTATCGGCTGCATTCTCCACTCCAGTACCCTGGCATAGACTTTCCCGGGGAGGCTGAGGAGTGTGATCCCTCTGTAGTTGGAACACACCCTCCGGTCCCCCTTCTTCCTCAGGAGTCCCACGAGCCAACCAGGCTCAGTAGGTCTCCTTCTTCAGCTTGACGGCGTCCCTTACTTCCGGTGTCCACCACCGGGTTCGGGGATCGCCACTACGACCGGCACCGGAGACTTCACGGCCACAGCTTCAAGTAGACGCATTGACAATGGAGGTGGAGAACATGGTCCACTCGGACTCACTGACTCCAACCTCCCTTGGAATGAATGAAGAATAAGAGCCTGGAGTGTGGGAGTCTTTTTGAATTTTCTGTGATACTCCAACACACATTTCAGGTGTACAGAGAGCAAAACCCAAAGTACAGTCACCAAAAGTCTTTAAAATAACTCAGAAGGTTTTAGACAGTTTGGAAGAATACTGTAGATTCAGGACACAAGCTTTGACCAGGTTCGTAAGGTTCAGGGGGAGAGGTGGTACACATCACCCAGCAGGTCAGATGTTTGCGTCCACCCTGGGAGGAGGCAGAAAAGAAAAAAAAGTGCTAAATACTTCTGCAAAAATAGGCGGGTGTAAAAATAATATGAGTGGTTGAGTGTGTACCAACAGCTACAGCCAGTGTGAGTGTGTACCTGTTATAATAATTTTTATTATTATATTGTGTATATTGTTTTAAGTGAATGGGTGCTCACAGTTCTCTTCAGGTCATGTCAAATTTACATCCTTCTGGAACTAGACTAGCCATGGCTTGCCACGGGACTTCTACTCTCTGCAGCTGAAGCCTTCAGGGGGGTATGTATGTAAGATATGCCCCCTTCAGCCTCTACTGCAATAATATAAAATATAATGTTTTCTTTTTTTCCCAAAAAAAACCTCACTCTGTTCCCTTGATACATGTTTGTGTGTTTGCTTCTTTTTGCAAGAATTAAACCATGCCTTTGCTTTTAAATAATACTGTTTCTCTGGATAAATATAAAGACAGAAAATTCTTATAACAGTACCTACAGCTACAGCCAGTGTGAGTGTGTACCTACAACTACAACCAGTGTGAGTGTGTACCTACAGCTACAACCAGTGTGAGCGTGTACCTACAACTACAACCAGTGTGAGTGTGTACCTACAGCTACAACCAGTGTGAGCATGTACCTACAGCTACAGCCAATGTGAGCGTGTACCTACAGCTACAGACCAGTGTGAGTGTGTACCTACAACTACAACCAGTGTGAGCGTGTACCTACAACTACAGCCAGTGTGAGTGTGTACCTACAGCTACAGCCAGTGTGAGTGTGTACCTACAGCTACAGCCAGTGTGGGTGTGTACCTACAGTTACAGCCAGTGTGAGCTTGTACCTACAACTACAACCGGTGTCATTGTGTACCTACAGCTACAGCCAGTGTGAGTGTGTACCTACAGTTACAGCCAGTGTGAGTGTGTACCTACAGCTACAGCCAGTGTGACCGTGTACCTACAGCTACAGCCAGTGTGAGTGTGTACCTACAGCTACAGCCAGTGTGAGTGTGTACCTACAGCTACAGCCAGTGTGAGTGTGTACCTACAGCTACAGCCAGTGTGAGTGTGTACCTACAGCTACAGCCAGTGTGAGTGTGTACCTACAACTACAACCAGTGTGAGCGTGTACCTACAGCTACAGCCAGTGTGAGTGTGTACCTACAGGTACAGCCAGTGTGAGCGTGTACCTACAACTACAACCGGTGTCATTGTGTACCTACAGCTACAGCCAGTGTGAGCATGTACCTACAGCTACAGCCAGTGTGAGTGTGTACCTACAGTTACAGCCAGTGTGAGTGTGTACCTACAGCTACAGCCAGTGTGACCGTGTACCTACAGTTACAGCCAGTGTGAGTGTGTACCTACAGCTACAGCCAGTGTGAGTGTGTACCTACAGCTACAGACAGTGTGACCGTGTACCTACAGTTACAGCCAGTGTGAGTGTGTATCTACAGCTACAGCCAGTGTGAGTGTGTACCTACAGCTACAGCCAGTGTGGGTGTGTACCTACAGTTACAGCCAGTGTGAGCGTGTACCTACAACTACAACCGGTGTCATTGTGTACCTACAGCTACAGCCAGTGTGAGCATGTACCTACAGCTACAGCCAGTGTGAGTGTGTACCTACAGTTACAGCCAGTGTGGGTGTGTATCTACAGCTACAGCCAGTGTGAGCATGTACCTACAGCTACAGCCAGTGTGGGTGTGTATCTACAGCTACAGCCAGTGTGAGCATGTACCTACAGCTACAGCCAGTGTGAGTGTGTACCTACAGTTACAGCCAGTGTGGGTGTGTATCTACAGTTACAGCCAGTGTGGGTGTGTACCTACAGTTACAGCCAGTGTGAGCGTGTACCTACAGTTACAGCCAGTGTGAGTGTGTATCTACATCTACAGCCAGTGTGAGTGTGTACCTACAGCTACAGCCAGTGTGGGTGTGTACCTACAGTTACAGCCAGTGTGAGCATGTACCTACATCTACAGCCAGTGTGAGTGTGTATTTACAGCTACAGCCAGTGTGACCGTGTACCTACAGTTACAGCCAGTGTGAGTGTGTATCTACAGCTACAGCCAGTGTGAGTGTGTACCTACAGCTACAGCCAGTGTGGGTGTGTACCTACAGTTACAGCCAGTGTGAGCGTGTACCTACAACTACAACCGGTGTCATTGTGTACCTACAGCTACAGCCAGTGTGAGCATGTACCTACAGCTACAGCCAGTGTGAGTGTGTACCTACAGTTACAGCCAGTGTGGGTGTGTATCTACAGCTACAGCCAGTGTGAGCATGTACCTACAGCTACAGCCAGTGTGGGTGTGTATCTACAGCTACAGCCAGTGTGAGCATGTACCTACAGCTACAGCCAGTGTGAGTGTGTACCTACAGTTACAGCCAGTGTGGGTGTGTATCTACAGTTACAGCCAGTGTGGGTGTGTACCTACAGTTACAGCCAGTGTGAGCGTGTACCTACAGTTACAGCCAGTGTGAGTGTGTATCTACATCTACAGCCAGTGTGAGTGTGTACCTACAGCTACAGCCAGTGTGGGTGTGTACCTACAGTTACAGCCAGTGTGAGCATGTACCTACATCTACAGCCAGTGTGAGTGTGTATTTACAGCTACAACCAGGAATTTATGTGCATCAACTTTTGTGAAGGCTCTCTTTTGACATAGCCTCTGTGAATCAACAATTGGAAACAACTCTAAAAACAGAGCTAGATTTGTTCACAACAACCAAAGCTGAACTTCTTTTGCCACATTCAATCACTAAATATTATGAACATGGTGATAAAGTTACGTCAACAAGCGGCTTCCCGTTTAATTCCTCGCATTAAAGATGAGTCAGGCACGCGTTTGGAGGAACTAGCTCTAGTCAATTCAGTTTTCTCATCTTTTTACGCATTTGTTGTAGAGCTCTGAACTGGCATCAGATCCAACAGATATTCCACATTTTTAGGTGACCTTGATTTCCCCAATATGTGGCCAGAGGTGGTTACTGAATTAGACTCAGTTTTGACAACACAGGAAATTTCCCTGGCCTTACGTAACATGCAGAGTAATAAGGCACCAGGTCCAGATGGGTTTCTGAGATTTTTAGACATTTTCAGCCAAACATCCCATATTGCATTCTGTTTACACTGAGGCACTTTCACGGGCCTCTCTTCCCCTACTTTGAGACAGGACTCCATTAGTATCCTTTAAAAGAAGGACAAGGACACGGAACTTTGTACGTGCTATAGGCCTATATCTTTAATGAATGTAGATACTACAATACTTGCAAAAGCCTTATCCCACCGTCTGGAAAAGGTGCTTAAACTATTATTTCTAAGGAGCAGACTGGATTTATTAAAGGGCGCCGTCTATAATATACAAACTCTACTTAATGTAATATATTCTAAAGAAACTACAATAACACCTGAGGTAGTGATATCGATCGACTCAGAAAAGGTGTTTGACAGAGTTGAATGGGATTATTTGTTTGCGGTTTTGTCTAAATTTGGATTTGGCACAGGGTTTATATTATGGATTCAACTCCTATACACACTACCATGCACAAGTATAATTACTAATAATTTCAAGTCTGATTATTTCTTCCTAAATAGAGGCTGCAGGGAGGGTTGTCCCCTGTCCCCTCTATTTGCTCTCGCGATAGAGATGTGTCTATCTATCTGAGGTCCTCTTCTATTTTTAAAGGTATTTCCCGGTTGCGTACAATGTTCAAACTTTCACTATATGCAGATGACTTATTAATGTACCTGCCCTAGTCCTGCCACAACCCTAACATGCTCTTGTCCTTCACCACCACCCCCTTGCCTGTCAGTAATTGTCCTTGATGACAAAGAAACCTGTAGACCGCTTAAATAATGTTTTCAAGAGTATTTTCATTTATCTTGTCACAGTAATTAGGAGTTTATGGTCAGGGGCAACAAGGCACATGCTAAGGGCCAAGACCGGCCCTTATAATATCTTTGTTGGCCTCTGGGTGTGAACTGGAGAGTGAAGTAAGAGGCTAAAGTACATGTCTTCTGTAAATAATACATTGTTAAATAAGATCAAGAGAAATGTATTCCTTTTGTGTTTTAGGTGGTAAATGGATTTCTTTATTTACTAGCACAGCAGAATGGTGCACATTTAATAGATTCCTTTGCCATGACACAGGCCTGGCAGGGATGCACCAAAAAGTTTAAAAAGGTATAGATCATTGTACTATATCAAATCTTCTTTAAATACTTTCTAGAATTGCTCATTTCATCTTTATTGTAGCTGGATTTGGCCAGATTCAACATTGCATAGGGAGCAATATATGATGCACGAATCTGGACACTAGAGGTAAGTTGAAATATATTAAAATACCATGTTTTATGTATTGTTCTGATTTAATAATGCTCCTCAGATAATATATCCAAATGAAAAGAGGTCATTTTTCATTTATCCTTTGGTGCCACTGACTCCACATTTGTAAGATACTGCTTTAATTGTGTTATTAGCTCCCACAGCGAGACAATTTTCAACATGATTCTCCTGCATTAGCTTGCAGAATTGATTCTAAAGGGGGATGATGTCCAGTTCACTGTCAGTGAGGAGGGGGTTGCCAGGCTGAGACTGGACATTGCAACCTGCCTGCTCAGAGAATCGAGTACATACAGAGAAATGCTGACATGTTTGTTTTTTTTGTTTTTTGACCGCCTTTACTGTTCCTGATGACCTGTCTGACTTCTGAGCTCAGGTGCAACAGTTGATAAATGGGTAAGATGAATGGATTATTCAGGGTGATAGGTGAGATTCTAACAAAATGGCTGAATGTGGTAAATTCTCATTTTGCTCTTGAGATCTCTTGAAGCCCAAAGCTTCTAAATTCTCTAAGGACTGAACCTGTAGGAATAGATCTTTTAGAGCAATGTCAACTTTTTGTTCTACAATCAACTCATGTCTCTCAAGTGATTGAGAGTGCAAAGTCAGACAAAGGAAAACACACATTTGGCTGTATTTCAGAATTGTTAACTGATGGTTCTACAGAGTCTTGTGCATTTTTACTCTGTGCACAAGTAACAACACATGCTGGAGAACTATCATCTTTAGAGAACTCAGAAACAATGAAGCCTTTAACCCACATTTGAGATCCTGCCAGGTCATTTCCCAGAATAATCTGTACTCCATCCACAGGTAGACTAGGACAAACCCCTAGAGCAACCACATCAGTGACGAGGTCAGAAGACAACATTACAGTAATGGGACAGTCAATATATTTAAACTCATTCCCCTGAATTGTGCAAATCCATAATTGGGGGTCGACATACAAAACTTACTTAAAGCATATATTCGGTATAGAGCTCCATCAAACCCATTGTTTGTAAAATAATAACCAACTCGGATTGCTCTACTCAACGGTGCTCTATAGCAAACAAGGCCTTCTTGCTCAGCGAATTATTCTCAAAGGAACACCTTGACTTTATGTTTTTAACAGAGACCTGGCAGCGTGAAAAAAACTCATCTGAACGAGCTGTGCCCTCCGGACTGTTCTGTGTTTGGGACACCGCGGGTCATAAATAGATCCACAGCTGAGAAATTTTTGGAGTCATTTGACCCCAGGGTTTTTGATGGCTGTAGTGAGCCTGAATCTTTTATGCAGTCTTTTAATAACCACTGTTTGTCTGTTTTAAATAAGGTTGCTCCACTAAAAAGTAAACACACCTTCCCTAAAAATCCCTGCCCTTGGATCAGAGTAGTATGTGAGCGGTGCGGAGTTGGAGCGGAGCTGTGTGATTTTGCCCGGTGCAAGGAGCAGATTTTTTAAATGTTGGAGCGTTGTGATTTTCTCCCGCTCGAAACGCTCCACTATCGCTCAATTACCAATCACATGCCAGGAGTCCCAGGACCAAACCACTGTCAGGAGACGGAGGGGTTTGGGGCATTATTATTATTATTATTATTATTATTATTATATATTGAGCGTTAATTTATTAATGGTTCAGTGACAGAGTCAATTATATTTTTTATAAATATCATGTCTAGCTCTTCACAGTCAGTTGAACTTTTGTTTCCACAGTTTTTTCAATATTTCATCTTTTTCTTTGCTGTCATGGAAAATGCTCTTCACAATATGAATAATTTTATTTTGGGTTGTGTCTTTAACTTTTGAGTTCATGTCCGCAAGACTAGGACCCACATTTGCAAAATATTTACAATTCTTTTTCTAATTATATATGTTGGCATTTTCCTTTACAAAGTAGTTTGGAAATGTAGTTTTAGCTCTGTTACTTTTAATTACACATTTTGCATAATATTTTTTATCTATTTGTTAATAATCCATAATTATTTTATTTTTTTATACTTAAACTTGTGTTTTTTGTTTTGTATAGAATACCTGAATACATTGTTTTTCCTATTACAAGCATTTTTTATTCTTTTATTGGCCAAAAATCCATGGTTTATCTAGATTTTTATAATTTTTTTGTATTTTTTGGCAGTTTTATTTGTACAATTTTCTATGAAGGATTTATATTATTATTTATTTATTTGATTGGGACAGTGCATGTTAATGAACATATGTGAGACACAATCACATGAATGTAAACATGCAAGATTGTAGCCTGTGAACAGGCCTTAAGGATAATTTGCATTCATTGTCCCAACATTGACACACCAGTGCTGTGTCACTGGAGGCAAGGAGGGTTAGTGTCTTGCCTAAGGACCATAGATTGTAAATAAACATAGATGTAATCCATTCATTGGTCCCCTATTCACCGATATTGTCATTCCGGTGGCAGAAGCTTAGTAGGTAGAGCGGTCAGCCTTCATTCGGAAGGTAGGGGGTTCGATTCCCGCTCTCCCCATAGTTCAAACTGTCGTTGTGTCCTTGGGCAAGACACTTAACCCACCTTACATGAATAAATGTAAAATGTAAATTACGACAGGGCAAAAAAATGGTGGTTACATCCGGGATTTTCAACTTTTACTCCATAGTAAAACAATAGTTTTTAGACAGCATAAACAGACATATTAATCAAAAATTTGTTGTCATGTAGTAAAAACTTAGCTCTAGAGACCGGAGCCATCTTTTGTACCAGGTTGTAAACATGATTTTTACACTTGTGAAGTCACCATTGGGTTTTTCCTTTAATTTACGCTTTTGGAGCCTGCCCTCTGGTAAACTATTGCTGTATTTCGCCGTATGGTGGCGCCCTTACCCGAGGACCATTATGGAGGTTCCATGAGTGACAACAACAATATGAACTGTGGGGAGAGCGGGAATCGAACCACCAACTTTCCGGTTATAGGACAACAGCTCTACAAGTCGTTGTAAAACCACTGCGCCACTAAATATGTGCTCTTATCCATAAACATACAATCCTGCTTTTTGTATTTATTATGTATTTTATAGTATTTATATTTATTATGTATTTATATATACAGCACTTGATCCTTCTGTAACTCTTATCCATATTCTGCAGTTTCAAGCCCAAGTTGCAACAATATAATTTTGCTTTCTTAGTTACCTTGCTTCTCTTGCCATGTCTGAATTTCTTTTCGTCAAATGTTAATTTACAAATACATTCGTGCCTTTTAGTGTCTTTCACTGTCTCTATCACTGTTTTGGGATAGCCCATTTTTAAATACGGTTCTTATAAATTAATTCTTAAGTAATTCTAAATGTGTCCTCTAAAAGGGGTTCAAATATGTGCCAAAATATAGAACCCTATTTAAAAAAATAGTTTTGAAATCAGTTTGGCACAACAAAACACACCACCAAAAACATTAACAAAGCTATGGTGGGTTAACAAAATGCGCGAGTGTTGTTTGTCCCTCGTGGGTCGCCGTAAGTACAAGTCAATGTTGTTACTAAATGAACGTTTGTCGGTGAAGAGCTAAAACGAACACACGTGGAGCTGTTCAAGCCACCAACTTCTCACGTTTTGCGTTTAATTCATTACTACGTCGAACAGAACGCCTCGAGTTAGCTCTGTTCCGACCCAGGACAAGCTAAAAGACCGCAGTAGCCGATTTTGCTAGGTCGTCCGGAGGCTCCAGTGCGGCATGTCAGGCGGACAGAGCGAGCCCAGGAAACGGAGCAAGAAGCGCTATGTGGGCGGCCACGGGAAGCGCTGGAAGGGCTCCCGGGAGCTGGAGGTGGGCATGCAGGGGGTCCTCATCACCTGCAACATGAACGAGAGGAAGTGCACCGCCGAGGCCTTTAACCTGCTCAACGAGTACGCGGAGAAGCTGTACGGCCCCGAGACGGTCAGCGCTGCCCACTATTAAAATACATATTTATTTATACTTTTATCACTTTTAGTTAATAAACAAAATAGAATTCAACTTTCCCAATCCTTGTTTTAATGCAGTTTATATCCTCTTAAAGTTTTCTTAAGTTTTCAGGTGCTTTAACGGGTATTTAATAATTCAATAACAAATTAGGGAAGTTAGTGATTGGTCCAATAAAAGACTATTTGGACATATCTATTGCCCCGTCCATTCTCTTTTCTTATTAGTCACATGTGACTCAAAACTCCAATTCTACCCAAAAGTTCCCAGACCTCCGTGAAGTTGGCCCTCATGAAACGCGATTGACTCCAAAACTATCTGCTGTGTTTGTGTAGTAAACATTTTCTTTTGTGCTGTTGTAGTTTTAAAGATATTGATTCTTTTATAGTTTAAATAAGGTCACCCAGTCCCCGAATGTTTTAAAATGCCCCCAAATGGTGTAATTTGTTTAGGCTTCGTTTGAGCTGGTTTTTGCTGTGATATATTTTAGAATATAATTAATCCTTTTTCGGTAATATAGGCGTAATTTCCGGCGAGCTGGCGCTCATATCCGGCCAGCTTAGAGATGGCTTAAACCATATGGAAGGGTGAAAATACATTATATTGTCTGTGTCACGTAAAATCAGTTTGTTCTCTGGACATATTTTAAGAGACAACTATTAGATCAAAGTTAAAACCTTTTAAAACATGCTATAGATGATAACCTGACCTGTTGCTGATCCAGCTTAAGTCTCAAATATGCCAAAATTCAACAACTATTTAAAACTGACCTGACAATGTTTCTGAAGATTTGCAATAAAGAACAATTTTAACTGGATTTGTATTTTTTTTTTAAATAATGCGTAGAAAAATAAACCTTTTAGTATACGTATAAAATAAAGACAAACACATGAAAAAGTATGGTCTACAGCTTATTTTTTGTATTAACATAAAGACAGCAATTAAAATATAGCTTTACAGTGCTAAAGAAATACTAAATAACTTGTATATTTTTTTTCCATGCATTACTGGATTTTTTTAAATATTTATTTATTTTTTATAATTTTTTTACCTTGTTTAGCTCTTAAGACTGAGATATGTAAGTGACAAAGTTATCATTAATATAATATAGACCTCTAGCATATTGTCAGAATGGTATGCTAACTTAATTAATATAGCTAAGTCCCCATTGCCAAATAAAATTTGCTATAGTAAAAAAATAAAAAACATAAATGTCATGTGATTTAAATAAGTTATTTTATTCATTCATTTTAACTGCTTTGTCCCGTTAGGTGTCATGGGTGACTGGAGCCTATCCCAGCAGCTTTGGGCCTGAGGCAGGGTACACCCTGGACAGTGGCCAGTTAGTCACAGGGCTGACATTTAGAGACAAACATTGACAGACAACCATTCACTCTCACATTCATTCACTAAGGACAATTTAGAGTTGCCAATTAACCTATACATGCATGTCTTTGGACCCAAAGAGAACCCACAGTAACACGTGGAGGACATGCAGACTCCTCACAGAAAGATCGGAGTCGGTCAAGAATATTTGAGTCGGCCGGGTTTTGAAATTACGATCTTCTTGCTGTAAGGCAGGAGTGCTAACAACTCTGCCACGTGCACCCGTGGCAGATTTAAGTTATTATTTAGCTTTTTTAAAAAAATTTTTTATTACATTTGATGCCGAAAAAACCTGGAGTGGAAACGGGTACTGATCTTGCCATTCTGTGTGTATCAAAAGAGGCACAACATCCCGTTAGCTTTAGGGTTTAATCAAAACAACACAGTTTAAAATAATCAAAAGGTGTTTACAAGTAATTCCTAAAGTGATGATGTTGTTCATGAATCAGGCCATGTCTAGACGGTTGTGGAAGGAGACATCCAAAGAGCTGTGTGAGGGCAGGTTAGAGTCATGCATCCCTGCCATTACAGGCAACAAAAAAGATGGATTTTGGAGATCCTGAGCCAAGTCATTTGCCCAATTTAGAAACACTACAAAAAGCAAAACAAGAGAGGAATTCACATGAGTTACCCGTCTTTCTCAACTGCTTAGAACGAATGACAAATCTGGACATATATTCCTCTATCAAGGTGTTATGACAGGCCAAAACCATGGTAGTCTCCCAGTAACACAGATGTCTGGAAAACATGATGCAAATGCAATGTCTAACTGGTTGAGAGAATGGACGCAGTGCACATGGACCAAAAGAAGTGTTCAGTGATTTCTCTTTGGCCATTCTGGAAACACTGGTAAAGGCTTTTACACCCCACCCTGATATTAAGACTTACCTGAATGAATGCTTCCATGTTATGCTTGGAAACCATTCTGCAAAACTGCCACTGTGTTATATCCGCGTTGATGTTGCTCACTGTGACCAGTCAGAGATACATTTTCATTTATTCATTTAGCAGACGCCCCTGTGTCAAAATGATTTGCCAGTGGGACTGCCTGAAAAAGACAAACCATGTTAAAGATTTCTTTATCAGCTCTTTAACACAGGTAATAAAATCACAGAGTCATGGAGTCACATCATGGTTGTGGCACTCAGAGAAGGAGAGGGAAATGACAATGCTGCAATCCCAGTCTCATCACAACAATTCAAAGAATACCTGAAGGCCCAAATAACTAGAGAGACTTCTGTGTTTGCAGAGGATGATAGTGCTGGAACAGAGCAAGCAAATCCAAGTTTTTCTTTTGAGACCAATTTACAACAGTGGTTAAACAGAAAACATCTATGAGGAGGGCAGCATGCTTTTACAATAGTTGGTACACATACACACTTCCTACCAGAGATAATTTAAACATAACGCTTGCAAGTAGTTTGGCACTTTGAGTAATGGTCCCCTTTTTCAAAAGTCCCAGCTTCCTTGCAGATTTTGTCCATTTGTGACAATCCCTTTATTACCCGCCACCTTTCCTTTATTGAGCAAAACATGCGGATATGATCAGCCAAAAACACTGATGAGGAGGAAAGAGATGTAACAGAAATTAACACAGGAGCCCATCAAGAAAGCATTAATAAAAAAGGCTCACCCTTCTGCAGTCATGTCAATGGATAAATGTTCAACTCAGAACTTACTCTGGAACTCTGAGTTTGTTCAACTGGCTTCTAGCAACAGCCCACTCTTGTCTAAGCCAGAATACAATTTATTTCTGTACATTTAATGAATTAGCCAACATTTGCCAACATTTGTTTTTCCATTTATAATACAATATAGTCGTCATTAAACACTTTCCTTTCCTCTGCTCTAGTTCCAAGCCACTGATGGCAGCAGCAGTGAGGAAGAGGAGGAGGACGTGGACGTGGCTCTGAAGAAGGAGGTGGCACAACTGCGGGGCTCTCAGGTCAAACAGCAGAGGCGCTTCCAGGCTCTGGACAGTGGAGCCAACAACGTCATCTTCATCAGGACATACAACCTGGGTCAGCCACATGTACTGTAACTACTATCACACTGTAGATAGTTTTATTGAACAATTTTCTTCTTGTAGAATCTGACAAGCTGGTCCATCACATCCTGTCTGACCTCTACACCACCAAGAAGAAGAAGTCTCGTGTCATCCTGAGAATGCTGCCTGTAAGACGCTGGCAGACACAAGACTTGGTCACACTTACACATCTGTAATGTATTTTACAGTGTCACATTAGTGACACAGCACATGTTAGTCAGGACAGATAAGTCTAATTGGACTTGTCTTTGTTTGAGTTTCCATGAACAGGAGATACAAACAGCATCTGCTCAGAATAATGCTGCATCATGTGGTCTAGTTTATATTCAGCCTTTGTTAAAAGAGGAAACTTGTTTGTAGTGTTAAGCACTGCTTTTGAATGTAATCGTTTGATTTATTTATGAATAGCAACATGAACTTTTAGATGAAGCTGACTTCCTAACTCGACAACTGCACTTTCCGGGGGCACATGATTGCGTCATTTGCTACAATAACTACCCTTTTACATTTTTTTTTATGTCTAATAGACTAAAACAAATGAGAAATCTTGGCCAGCAGCAGAGCAACCTAAACCACAGTGGTGGCTAAAATATTAGGAACACAGGTTTCATTTTTTTTTTTGTTGAATTGTCCATTAAAATACCCACACAATAAATGAAGTCATCATTATGCTCTTAAAACAATAGAATAGAGCCATCATAAGGAGGTTTAGGTCATTTTCTTTACAAAAAAACACTATATTGAAATATATTGACCTGGTGCCTGATGTGCTGCTGTAACTGGTGCAAAAGGTTTTAAACTTTGAAGTTTGAAAGTGGATAAACCGGTAGGACTCAACCTTGCGCTGCCGCTGGATTCTTGCAAGATTTGAGTTTCCAAACTCGGGTAAATCCATCAATCGCACCAAGCAAACCACATGAGTTGAACACTGGGCTCACCGGGCTCTTGTGACCAATGAGTTGGCAGCACAAACGGAAACGGGACGGGCTTTTAATTTGACAAATGCAACAAGCATTGGCTAAAACAAATCTCATAGTGGGCGGACTAGTTGGTGCTTGATCCAATCGCCAAGTTTCTGACAGAAGGCAAACGCTTTGATTGGGAGCTTCCCACATAATATTGTAAAGCAGATTATGTTCTGTGAGCAGTTCTAGCTGACAGTCAGGTTAAGGTTTCTCTTCATCTGATATTAATTGTGTTCAGATCATGCTTTGTTCAGAAAAATTGTCAAATATTGTTTTTAGTCTAAATATGTTTATTGTGCAGGTGACAGGAACCTGCAAGGCTTTTCAAGACGACATGGTCAAGTACCTCAGCACATTCCTGGAGCCTTGGTTTAAAACTCCAAACTCTGCAACCTACCAGATTGTTTTTAAGGCTCGCAACAGCAGCCACAACAAGAGGGACGAGATCATCAAGTCCATCGCAGGTAGCCTCCTGAAATAAACTGACAAGATGTGTCTTATTTGAAAAATGACTTATCCTTCTGCTCTTTGACTCTCCCAGGGCTCGTGGGGAAGCTAAACCCCAAAAACAAAGTGGATCTAACTAACCCTGAGCTGACAATCATCGTGGAGGTCATCAAAGCTGTGTGCTGCCTCAGTGTGGTCAGGGACTATACCTTATACAGGAAGTACAACGTCCAGGAGGTGGTCAAAGAGGACACTCCCAAACCTACAAAGAGCACAGAGAAAACCGATTCACCCACCGACCCAGACCCTCAGGAGCAGACAGTACCAGGAGATGAACACAAAACAGGAACAGGGGACGAGGACAAAATGAAAAAGCAGGACAATACTGAGGAAGACAACAGCCCTGCAGAGGGACAGTGACAGACAGGCATCCTACAAGTAGAATAGGATGAAATTTGATTTTAGTTAATGTTTTAGAAGTGGATGATTGAAGCATGGGTGTATTATAAAAGATCTTGAGTAAAAAAACACAACTAGTTACTACATCTTCCTTAATTGTACTGGGTATTTACTATTTTCATACCTTGGACTTTTATTGTCTGTTCAACATTCTGTAATTAGTTAAATAACTTAATGCCGTTGCACTGTCCTTCCTTGAGACCCGTTGGTCAGAGCAGTTGGTAAAATACATGCAGAAAGGCCATAGAGCACCTGACTTAGGCAGGTGCAGTATAATGAAGAAATCCAACATGTGCCAGTTTAAAAAACAGCAATTATGCAGTTAAAGTCTCACAATGGCTCAAAGTCTTTTCTAATATTATTGAGTCTATGTGCTCAGATGGACAGACCAGGGACACTAGTGACAACTGTTGAAAAGAGTTTACCGCTTAGCCTGAAAAAAAAACTTCTTTGAAGGAATGGTGACTTATAATGCCACAACAATTTCCAGTTTTCTATTTACATGAAATCAAAGGCTGCCTCAGGGTCAGGTGTAATAACATCAATGAGCTCAAGAAACACTTTTAACTATGTTTAAAGACTATTGCCTCTGTTTTTAGTTTTTGCTTAGGGCTTGATGAAACTAAGATTCCCTTCTGTATACATTCACCAACAATTGCGCTACTCTCTTTGACAACAGCCTTATTTTCAGTTATTTCAGGACTTTCTCTTCACTATTTGCTGATGGTTTAGTTTAATGTATTCTGAATAAAGACCTTGGCACATCCCTAAATATGATAGCTTTAAAGATATTTGACAGCAGGACTATACAATCTTGGGAAAAATGTGCAATATCTCTTTAAAATATTGCAATAACACTAGAACCTGCAGTATATAAATGCTATTTGATTTAAAAAGTAAATACGAAAATCTAAAGGAAATACAATGTTCTGGACCAACATCCACTAGTCAAAACAGCCGCTAAATACATTTTAAAGAATAAACCGGGACTAAATGTAGGAATGAGCCTGGTCTAACCCAACTATTTCATTTGGATGCTCAAGTCCAATATTAAATGTGTAATGTTTTGTGGAGCTCTATATGACAGCATCATAGGACTAGAAGTGGTGAGTCTAAATGTCCAGCCTCAATCATGGCACATCAGGATATTTGGGTAATTTTTCAACAACCTTTCAAATACTTCTTTACATTGGCGTTTTTTCTAGAGGGCCTACATGTCACAGAGCACATATATGGTTTTAAAAAGCAGCAAAGTATGAGTTTAGAAAATGTACAGGACCCTCGGAACATAAAATGACCAGCTCTGGTAAATGTAACGCCTGTAGTGTTTTAGTTATAAAGATAGATTCAAGCAGACTCTGGTCATAACTTTATGTTAAAAAAAAATTTTATGTCAAGAACTCTTCATTTAAATGTTTTGTTCAAAAAGTCTGTATCTCTTCTGCCCAACTGGCTGAATCCAGCCTACCGTCTGTATTTTGTTATTTCAAAGAACAGTACCAGAAATAAATGACTTGCTGGTTCAATAAAGTGTAATATTTGCTCTTATTTTTCACAGGAATGTTGTTTAATGACAATGCTTCATTACACTTGCTTTTTGAACATTGTTTTATTTAAAAGAAGCTAAAAACAACAACATGGGGCAGATGCTTGTCAAAAAGCCAACAAACTGGACAGGACCCAAGACACGCGATCGAGGCCATGTCCCCAGTGGAAAAATACAAAAGATGACATTCATTAACACAGGATTAACACATCTGTGATCAAAGATGGTTGGTAAATAAAAATGGTGTGTGGAAAGTAGGATGGGTTATCAAATAGGTCATGACTCTGTATCTTTGCTCCAGAATCTGCTGTTGTCTGCCATTTTATTTGCTCATATTTGAGGATTTAAAAAGAAATGTAAGCTTGAAAAGCTTTTTTTTATGTATAGAGGATATTATGAGAATTTTTTTTATTTTCCTATTAAAAAAATAACTACAGGTTTAAGACACGCACGCACACACACAAAAAAAGCCATCCCAAAAAACAATTAGAACCCTGCGCAGTAAGGACAAGATTATGTAATATTTTTAAGGACTTCATAAAATTCTATAATATCCAATTCCCAGTTTTATTATTAAACATGTTTTTTCATTTAATATTATGATTTACTAATTTATTACTTATTGTACACTCAGTCCAGCATTTTAGCTGCAGCTGCTACACTCCAGTCACTGAAGCAGCAGGACGTGTAGACGTACAGTTCAACACCTTTATTTAAACAGTAGAAGGGCAATTAGTCTTGACTTCAGCCTAAAACCCTTCTGGTCAATGTTTTATATTTAATAAAATTATTCTGGTCTTTGGTTTATTTTATGACTTTTATGGATAGATTTTTATTTCGTCCAGGACATTTAAAATACATACAAGGATTATATAACTTTAACATTACTTGTATATTTGAACCTTAAATCTTCCATTTGGGATGATCATTTTTGGAGTTTACAACCCTTAAGGCTTTAGGTTTAGAACTATCTAAAATAATGACTTACACATTAATACCAGTAATAGACAAGACAATTCATTCAGAACTTTAAAAAAACAGTTCCACGGTGCATTTACACAGCTAGCTAAATGTACGTTTATTATTGCCTTACAACATTTTGTATTCATTAATAAAAATAAATACACTTTTAAGCCAGCTTCTATAATACAGCCCGAAATTATTCATACCCCTGGCAAATTTTGAGTTAAAGATACTTTTTTTCAACCAGCAAGTTTTTTCTTTTTTGTAAATGACACAGGCGTTTTCCAGAAGATAATAAGATGATGTACAAGAGGCGTTGTTGTGTAAATAAATATTTCTCAGCTTTTATTTACATTTGAACCAAATGTGGCATGTCCAAAATTATTCATTCCCTTTCCAAAGTGTCACAGTCTTTGGGCAAATCCAAAGTTCTATATCATTCCAAATAGTCCAAGCTGTTCTAAAGCCTCCTAATTACCCTGATTCATTGGTTAAAGTGGTTTTAATCAACTCAACAGAGGAAAAACAGCAGCTCTCTGCAGTTGGATTGTGGACAGTCATGTCTAAGACAAAGGATCTCATTGAAGACCTGTGGCTGCCTACAAGTCAGGTAAGGGCTATAAGGCCATACTTAAATGTATTATTAAAAATACAAGACATTCCACACTGTAGAAAATTTCAAAGGGTGTAGTCGGAAGTTAAAAGTGACACCTGTGCTGGCCAGGAGGATAGTAAGAGGTGAAAAAGACGCCTGTGTCATTGAGAAAAATCTTGCTGGTTGAATAAAAGTAACTAACTCAAAATTTGCCTGAGGTTTGAATCCTTTCAGGCTTGACTGTACATCATTTGTGTTTTTATTCACCAGTCAGTAAAATGTAAATCAATTTTTTTCAATCAAGTTTTAACATGTACAGCCCTTTTAGAGTCTCTTGCTTATGTGAACATAAATCCAGTCTGTCTCAGTTAAAAGCTCTTCCTCACTGATAAACTCCTGACACTAGTAATACCCTGACAGAGTGACACAGATGAGCGCGCAGCAGCTAAAGCCACAGAGCTGTCCCTGAGCATGGCCGACTCCCATTTAAAAAACTCGCACCCCTTCTGGACTCTGCTGCCGGAGCCTGAACGCCTCACCGAGCAGCAGAAAAACGCCCGACCGTGGTTGGGACCCCCGTTGGACACCAGCTGCCGTTTTGCACGACGACCACACAAGCAGAGCGGAGAGGTAATTCTCTGGGCTCCTTTAACCGCACCCACCTCTATACGATCCAGAGAGGTGTTGGAGGACAGAGTGGAGAGGACGGTCCTGGAGACAGACCGAGAACTGAGCGAGGTGGAACAGCACGGGTCTGAGGTGTGGCTGTAGATGCTGAAGGGTGGCTTCGTCGGCCTACTTTTTGTGACTGGTGCTAAAAAGGATGCACTTGGTGTATTTGGGACCAAAACTTGTGGCTTCACTAAAACCCTAGAGTTCATTTCAGAGTTTAGTAAAGGTGAAAAAGTCTGAAGCTTTATCTTTGTGAAATGGTTAGATTTGATAGCTTTAGTGACAGGTTTTGGGACTGCAAAACAGGTTTTTGCTTCTGATTTTGTTGAGTTTGGCTTTATTATATTAGACTGATCTGATTTGTTTTTTCTGTAACTCATAGTTTTAGATGTGGTCATTATTTTAGCTCCAGTGTCAGTTTTTGTTGTAGTGTGCAGTGAAAATTCTGGCTCTTCTGAGAAGTAACTCCCTGAAACATACCCCGTCCCTGTCACATCGTCCAACACAATGTTGTCGTATGAACCACATCTGTCCTCCGTTTCCACCAAGATCTCCTCAAACAGAGCTTCCTTCATGTTTAGTTGTGACTGTGGAACACAGTCCACAGATGTAGAGCAGAGTGAAGACATATTTACACTGACAGAAGAGTTTGTTTTACATGCTTCTTGTATTATCACTGTTCCATTCAGCAGTGTCTTTGGTGAGACCAGACTCTGATAGTTCTGAACCAAGCTTTCTGCGGTATTAAAAGTCAGTGCTGATTTGGTAAAACTCCTGGATGTTCCAGCTTTGGTTGAGGAAAGTCTGTTCTCCATTTGATCATTGTGTACAATGGGTTTGTTTTTCTTGATTTCAGCAGGGGCAGTGGTCAGCGGTGTCTGAAAAGAAGATGATATATGGTTATCAAACAAAATCTCGGCCATATAAAGAAGTGAATTAGGGGCTGCACAATGCTAGAGAAATCTTGTACACAAGCTATCCAATAAAAGCCTAGAATGTGTGTGCAGATCAATCAGTTTTTCTTATATACATAACACCACATTTAGACTGATACAGGTACTTGGTTTTGTGAGCATTTTAGTGCCTGGGTGTCGTTTTGGGTTGGAAATTATTTGTAACTTCAATCTAGACAACTGGTTTATTATGTTTGCAATTGGATGAAAATATCTTTGACTTACAACAGGTCTACCCTAACTATGACCTCATGAGTTTAGACTTGGTCCGAGACTGTTAACTAAACTTCAAGGATGTCTTAAAGGCTCCGAAACTTGGACACACCATTCTTTCCTTTTTAACTCAGACAGGTCTTTGCGTTTGTGTTGGAGCAGATAGTGTAATGTTAAGTCACTCATGCTACACATTTCTTTGATTGCCTTTTTAATCACCTATAGAACATTGCAAAAATAATCCATATCCAGTCTCAGAAAAATTATTCCATGCATTAATTGCTTTCCGTCTTGATTTTTCTCAGTCATCCAAGACATCTTGAAGAAAAGGTTTGAGTAAAAGCATCTGGACTAAGTTTTCAAGGTGAAGACATTTTGTCTCTAGTTCCTGATGGACCAGGCTGTTCTGGTCTCATTGTTGTTGGTCATGAAAGGGAAGTGTGACTCCTGATGTGAGTGTCATTAAGGCTCAGGAGAGTTGTTAGTGACACTGCTCCTTCAGGTGCAGGGTCGTTATTGTCATAGTTCTATTCAGGTGTTATGTTTGTAGTTCTAAGGTGAGGCTCTTTTATTTTAGGTTTAAGAACACTGTTGTAAATACTAGGCAACATGGCCACCTCACGACGGTGAGAACAGAACCTGGTCCATCAGGTTTGGTTTCAGGGGAAACTCCTCCCTCTAGAGATATAAGTTCAGCTCTCTTACAGTTGATCTCAGACTTGATAAAGTCTCTTGGAATTAGAGACGAAACGTCTTCACCTTGAAAACTGAGCCAGATGCTTTTACTCAAACCTTCCCCATTAAACTTTTAAAAACTCTCCAGTCAATCCAAAAAGCTGCCACTCATATATTCACTATGACTAATATTAGAGAGCATATTTCTCCCGTCAGCACTGGTTACCAGGCAAATCCAGAATACGCTCCTTTTCTCTTCCTCTACATTCAAGATTAAACCTATAATCTGCCGGGGGGCTCTCCCATGATGCACTGGATCTCTTCCAACTCTCCCTCCGTTATAAATTGTGTCTTTTTTCTCCTCCAGCTGTGCTTATATTTATATCTATGTTCCATTGATGCATAATGCAAAAAAGTACTTTTCTAATGAATAATACATCATTATATATCACGTCTAAACTTTATCTGGATCCCCAAAATGTTTTGGGGTTTCAGTCTCAGTGTGGTCTGGAGTATAACATCACTATACAGTTGTGCTCATAAGCTCCAATTTTCCCTGGTATTTTCTGATAACATTCATGCATTCATCTTTTTCTGTGCTTTTGTAGTTTCACAGTAGGAATGGTGTACCTTTCATCAAAGGCCGTGATGAATCATTTCCAAATGTAACGTTTATAGTTGTGGCCAAAAATTAAAATTTTGGTCTCGTCACTCCAAATGACTTTGTTCCAGAAGTTTTGAGGCTTGTCTCTGTGCTGTTTGGGGTATTGTAAGTGGCATTTGCGTAGTAATAGCTTTCTGCTGGCAATCAACAATGCAGCCAATTTTTCACTCACTGACCTGAACTTGTGTGCATTTTATCAGGCCAAAAGGGTATGTAAACTTTTGATCAGGGTAATTTGGGTAGTTTCTGTTGTCATTATGTTATCATTCGAATGCCCTGAAAAAAGGCCCATTAAAAATAATCACAAATTCTGCCAGGGTATGTATAAACTTATGAGCACAACTGTATATTATGCAGCCCCACAGAATAAGAAAAAATACAACACATACTAAAAGTTGAAAAAAAAAAAGATTGTAGCATATAATATGACTTATAATGCAATTATTTATTATAATTAAAACAACAGTAAACTTTGAGCAAAGTGGATTTCTGAAGTTCCTCCTGGTTGATTGACAGCTGCAGGTTTAGGGGTTCTTTGGGGCCAAAGCACTCACCCTGTGGAGGCTCCTGGTGATTCTCATCACACAGCCGTCTCTCATCATCCTCGCTGCCAGCTGAGCAGTGTTCCGGGCATCGTCCAGCCCTGAGGAGAAAACGCTTCAACTTAGTATGTTAACGACACTACTAAGATCTTTAGAGAAAAATAAATTTCCTAAACCTGAATGTTCTCGTCCTTCAAACTGTATCCCCAAATCCTGCAGTGCACCATTCAGGCCTTTGGGCTTTCTGTTGTAAAACAGCTAAGGATCACACCACATAGAGGAAAAATATTTTTTATCACAATCAAGGTTGACATAAGTGAATCCATCAGTAACACCATTATTTAATGGAAGCATGAGCAGCGCACCCTGTATGTGCTCCTCAGGTCGATCCAGCTGTTGAGAACTGGGGGCTTATTAATCTGTTTGCGTTTACATTCGTACTGCAGACACACTCCCAGATCCCAGTCTGGAAATGTCACAAGAATATAAAAAGGTTAAAAAGATGTCAAAACAATTTAAAAAGTTACTAACCTAAATATTAGCATTTTTGTGGTCACTCTTAATCCTATGACAAGTCACATTTTTAAGGCGATAGTATTAGATAATAATGCTCCACTAACATTAAATATTATTAAACATTAAATATTCAGCTTAGCCTGTTAGTTAGTGAATAATTGCTACCATTATGTGTTTGTCTACAGTTCCGTGGCTACAGATATGACTGGGAGTTGGGTTGGAGCCAATGTGGGTTACATTTCTGAAAGCAATGAAGAAAAATGTATAAAATAAATTGACATAATAGATGCCATTATTTACGTTCCTGTAGGTAGATTTGTTTTGCAGAAAAATACTGCAATAAATGAACCCATTTATTTAAGACAGTACATATTAACTATACTTACTAAACAGTAAAATAAAAAAATATGTTTCAATGCAAATAACAGCATTCCTGACACAAAATGAAATCCTGAAAGTCTGCAGAGTGAACAAATTTCCCTGGTTTTCCACAAGGGAGCTGCCTGGGTCCTTTGCTTACCTTGGCCTACCATTAGGCCACATTATCAGGCAACACAGATGACACCCGCACTTGAATGGAGCAGTGTCACTAACGACTCTTCTGAGCCTTAACAACTCCCACATCAGGAGTCACACCTCCCTTTCATGACTAACAACTATGAGACCTGGTCCAATCAGAGTTAGTTTCAGGGGAAACTCCTCCCTCTAGAGATATAAGCTCAGTTCTCTTACAGTTGATCTCAGAATTGATAAAGTCTCTTGGAATTAGAGACAAAATGTTTTCACCTTGAAAACTGAGTCCAGATGCTTTCACTCAAACCTTTTCTTCAAGATGTCCTGGATGACTGAGAACCTCCACAGACACTCAATTATACACAATACTCCACAAAGCCACATGGAACAGAGGCTATATCATCTTTCACAATCTGCTCGACAACAGTAAGCAGCTGGATGAATAATAACCTTTTAAAAAGGCAAATGAAAAGAAATCTGAAATTATATTATTTGTCAAAAACAAATCAAATAAAAAGAAAAGATTTTCTAAAACTTATGAGACTAGCTCCTTGATGAAACCTTAAGTAACAAGCCTAGGGTTAATTAGGGGTGAGCCAGCGATAGCTGGGATGGACTTTTGTTTCTGCTCGTGTTATCATCATCATTATTAATCTTTCTTCTGCTCTTTGATTGCAAATTTGAACAAGTGAACATGGGGCACCGCGAAAGTTGACCCACATTTCAAGCTCGGTGATAAATGTATTTATTTGAAGTCCATCCATCTATCTTCTTCTGCTTATCAGGCAGAGACAGCCCATACTTCCCTCCAGCTCTCCCGGGGGAATACTGAGCCGTGCCCAGGCCAGCCAAGAGACATAGTCACTCCAGTGTGTCCTAGGTCTTCCCCGTGGTCTCCTCCCGGTGGGACATGCCCGGAACACCTCCCCAAGGAGGTGTCCAGGATGCATCCAAAACAGATGCCCGAGCCACCTCAGCTGGCTCCTCTCAATGTGGAAGAGTAGCGGCATTTTGGCCTCCTGTATCCGGTATCTTGTTCATTTGGTTATGACCCCAAGCTCATGAACATAGGTAAGAGTAGGAACATAAATTGACCAATAAATCGAGCGCTTCGCCTTGCAGCTTCTTTACCATGACAGGCCGGTACACATTGACTATCACTAATCACTGCAGAAGCGGCACCCATCCGCCAGTCAACCTCATGCTCCCTTCCCTCATTCACTCGTGAACAAAACCCCAAGATATTTGAACTCCTCCACTTGAGGCAGGATCTCTCCACCAACCTGAAGGGGACAAGCCACCCTTTTCCAACTGAGAACCACTGCCTCGGACTTAGAGGTGCTGATCCTCATCCCAGCCGCTTCACACTCGGCTGCAAACCGTCCAGTGCACACTGAAGGTCCTGGCCTGATGGAGCCAACAGGACATTATCTGCAAAAAGCAGAGACGAAATCCTGTGGTCCCCAAACCAGACTCCCTCCGTCCCCTGGCTAGAAATCCTGTCCATAAAGATAATGAACAGGACCGATGACAAAGGGCAGCAGCCGGAGTCCAGCATGCACCAGGAACAGGGCTGACTTGCAAACCAAGCTACTGCTCCGGTTGTACAGGGACCGGAAAGCTCCCGGAGCACCGCCTACAGGGCGTCACGAGGGGCACTGTCAAATGACTTCTCCAGATACACAAAGCCGATGTGGCCTTGTGGACCAAGGTGAAAAAGTTAATGGGAATAGGAGATATTTGTTTTAGAAACTCGTAAAACTCGTCACACACGTCATACAACAGATCAGGATCAGAAAACTTCATGGAGATGACGCTCTATCACACCCAGGAAGATGGCCATTTTAAACAACATAAAAAAGTAAATATTTGTTAATGTCATTTGGACCCGCATTGACTTTTTGATTGTGCAGCCAGCTTGTTTTTTTTTTTTTTTTATTATTATAAAAGGATCTGTCCTTATTTTTTTATTTCATTACTTATGTCATGTCTTCTGCCTTGTGTAAAGCAGTTAGTACTGCAACATAATATGCATAAAAGGTTCTATGCAAATAAAATCATACATATACCGTACAGTTGTGCTGGCATACCCTAGCCAAATCTGTGTTTTTTGGGCCATTTTTCAGAGAATGTGAATGATAACACAAAAAAAAAAATCACTCAAAGTGAGTGGTTGGGGGAAGCAATTTATTGTCAAACAATTGTGTTTGCTCTTTAAATCATAATGACAACAGAAATTACCCAAATGACCCTGATCAAAAGGTTAAAGCGAAGGCATCAGGACTGCCAGGCTCTTTTGGCTCTTACCTGACCATGTGAGGAAGGTACAGAGTTTCTGATCGGCTGAGGCCTTAACAGTCTCTTGCTGTGTGTTCTGAAAAACTATCCCCTTCTGATGCTGGAGGTTTTGCAGCCACCGACTGAAGCGGAAAGGCAGATCTGGAGAGGAACTCCTGCTTCAACTTGCATCTGTGAGACAGATCATATGTGCTGTCAAATAAATATGAAACACAAGTATCCATAAAGCACTGTGGATATGAACGAACGCTGTACCTGTGTGATGCCTGTGAGCTCAGTGCAAAACTCTGACAGAATGGGGTGCTCCTGAGGTTGAACGTATGTGTGGAACTCAGACTCCACCTCTCCTGTGGATGTGTTCAGCAGGACCGCAGGAAACTCAACTGGACATGAGAAAAGAATGATTCACTTTCCAATATGTTGCCAAAAGTTAAAAGACAGGATCCAAAAACACTTACTTATTTCTTGGCCATAGTTATTTTTTTCTTTCCAGCAAGTGGACTCAAAGTCTATGACGATGATGTAAGAGAAAAGCTGATCTGCAAGAACATTAACATTTGACCACATAGCTGTAGTGTACATAGAACTGTTCCAGAGAGATAATTACAATCTGAGACATTCATTTAAAAATCATGTACTGACTGGATACAGAGTGTTTCTTTGACCCGGATGAGCACCGACTGCGCTGCCTCAGTAAACCCAGTTCTCTGTGATGTAAAAAAAGACAGAAATTGGGTTCAAACTCATAAAACTACTGTAAAATGTGCTAAAATCAGCTGGCTTCTGCGTCCTGAGGTATTTCAAAACTAGGAAATATGACAGTTTCGTGTATTTAGAACAAGGAATAACATCCAAATAGACTAGGTTAACTCAGCCATATAACCTTAAGTTATTGTTCATTTAGCTCTCGTTAGCTAGCTACAGTCGTGCCTCTATAGTCTACGGTCAAATAACATTACTCACTGAGCCAGTCTTTTTGTAGACATTCTTCAGGTTTGAAGAACGATTAAAAAACTACACTAATAGACGACTACAACGTTTCTATATTAGTCGACTTCTGCTTCTTCTTCAGAGTGTTTAACAGCGGATGGCATTAGCGCCTTCTACTGCTCGGGAGTATGGGTCAGAGACCGAATCATATTTATGAAACCGGTTTGCATAATGTGTGTTAGAAATGCTTTGCAACTGTGTATGATCTGCTTAATGTCAAACTGATAGACTCTTCTTTCAAACAAATAAAACATATGAAATAGTTTCTTCCAAAAGACACTGCTCGCATACTCTTGTTTGGTATGGTAATGATGTTTTCCAATTACCCCGCACTGTCTTAAAAAAAGTCTCCACAATCGATTCTTTCAGTCTCCAAGTCCGAAAAAACACAAACCGAAAGAGTTAATCGATCAGTGAAGCAACCGAGGCTACGGAAACCACTACGTAAACTACTTCCGGGTTTACACAAATAAAAGCAATTAAACAAAGTTGTTCAACGCAGAAAAGTTACATGATGTATTCATAGTAATACATTAAACTTTTATTATTTGGCTGTCTATTACAATATTGTAATTTAATCACTGTCATATTCGGATAACCTTAATAGATTTTCAAACGGAAAAGATTTTTGGCCGGAAGTGGATTGCAATGTTGTGTCGGAGTCATAGGTTTCATCCACATCGCGTGCTACAGCTGTTCACTGTAGCCATGTGTTTTGCTAAAAACACCGACTGGCAAAAAAGAAGTGACTGGGAACTTATTGGACTAATGTAAGATTCCACTGATTTTTATAGTCTTTACATAATTACTTATGTTATGGTAAATTCTTTCAGCCGTAGCCTATGAGCCAGAAATGTATAGCTTAAGTTATTAAGTCTTTAGCTAAAACATTGTGCTGTTCATGTCACTTGATGCAGTTTTTAATAGTCAACCTACCTAGCGTAACCGTGCAATGTTTCATTTAAATTTAATGTGTTTAATTTAACCTTAATGATAACTACTTTAAAGGTGTGAGTTAACACTAGTAGCTAATATTCTGCTAAAACTTTGTACAGTCAGTGATCACTTTGTAAAATATAATTCTTAAAATAATAGTCCAGTGTAACTGAATGAATGATTATTTCTTATTGGTAACTCTAAACTTTATTAAGCTGTTAGCTTTTAGCTAAAATATCTTTAATTTCACTTTTTACACCCAACTCACTTATTTTAGAGCCAATAACAAAAAAAATATATGATCACGTTTTTTCTTGTTGGCTCTTTTTGTTTCTCAGTTTCCCATGTAGTCCAGTCACTTTCTGGATAGTTCTATAACCCACAGTCATCATTTCTGAGATGGACGCCACATCAGCCTCATGTAACAGTAATAAAAGGAAGGCCTATACTGTCACTGAGGAGGAAAGAGCCAAAAGACTGAAAACTGAGCCAGAAAGTGAAACGATACGAGAAAATGGCCAACTGGCACGCTCACTTGGGATCTCAGTGGATCCTGAGCGGCTGCAACGACCTGTCACTGTGGAGGAGCTGGTGGAACTTCTGCATTACGCTGCTTTGGGTAGAACAGGAAGTGTTAAAAAGCCCAGGTAGGAATACAGCACCCTTATGTAAATGTAGTGTAAAGTTTGGTTAAAATTTAATGTAATCTAATCCTGTTTTCATTTCAGCTGGTGCCGTCTCCACAAACAGAAGATGGTGAAGGCTGTGAATGTAGCTCTTGTGGAGGATGTAACACAGAGTGACTTTTACCAACACTACCTTTCCCTGACAAACCTGAGGACCAAATACTCCACAGTAAGTACTGCAAGTCAATATTATCCAGATGACACGCATTTATTTTGGAATAATAAACATTTAGAAACTGTACATTCCAATAGAACGCAGTGGAGGGGACACACATTGGAGTACGGAGTACTCACTTATGAACTAAACTGACTTCAACATTTGCAAAATCATCACCATACCTATTTCCACTGACTTTTGTTCACTAAAAATAAAAATAAAACAACAGATTCCTGCATCCCATGCTCCAAAAAGGAATGTGTAGAATTGCGATCTACACTATCACCACTAGATGTCTTAAAAAGAAAAGTTTTTAGACAGCATTTTGTGTGTTCACCTTTTTATAGTGGTTTATGAGTTATTTTGTATAGAAGACAAGAAATGAGTAATGGGAAGATACTGAGTGAACAAACCCAAGTGGGATTATATTTAGGTGTGCCACTGAGGTAGCCCTAAAAGCTGCAGATATCTATTATGTTCTTTATTTAAGACATATGAAAAATGGTTTAATTTGTAACACTGATATTTATTTCTGTTTTTATTCTAACTAAATCTCATGTTACAGAGGGTAACTTTCACTTCGTCCTCAAAAAACCTGGCATCAGAACTCTTCAGCAGTGAGGTGTCTAAAGTGCACAGACCACATGCTTTACAGAGGAAGGAGAAGGGAAGTAATAAACTGCACAAAGGTACATTTTATTGACAATATACAGTTGGGTAACACATAAGAGCTGTTTGGCAGGATATGGCTTGTGTCGTTTGAATATATATTTTTGTTATACTATTGGGATAAGGAAAGTCATCTACCTGCTTTGACCCAAGTGATTTTCCAGATATTTACACACACACACACACACACACACACACACACACACACACACACACACACACACACACACACACACACACACACACACACACACACACACACACACACACACACGAGCACACACAAAAGCCTGGCATTTTTTACTATATCGTTGTATATTGCACATTTTTAAACTTGGTTTAAGTCGGACCCTGAGTGGTTTTACACTTACACTGTTTAACTCACTGTAAATCTCCCGATGTGGAGGACAGGTTTGTATGGTTTGACTTAGGCATCAAAAAGGCCAAAGTATCAACCTTTATTTAGACAGGTTTAAAGAGGTTTAACTTGGGCCTTAAAAGGCAAATGATAATAATGCAGGAATATTTATAAATCTATCTTTTATAATAGTTATCTTTCATTCTTTATATTATTTTACTGGATTTTTAAGGACAGGGAGAATAATTTCAGAACTAAAAATTGTCTCTCTTGTTATGCAGCACTGAGATGCCATCCCATAATTGCTAAGTTTGGGACAGAGAAGAGAGGCCTGACAGCGTACCTCCTCAGCCTGGATGAGATGAACAAATACAATTACCCCATCCAAGGTACAATCTCTCTTTATCTCACTGTATAACACTGGTCTTCTGCAAACGTTCACCTGGTTGTTGTGTCTGACTCAGGTCGAGCCGGCTGTGAGGACTTTGTGAGCACTGACAGTGATGATGTTGTGACTGACAGCAGCCCGCTGTACGGCCTTGATTGTGAGATGGTAAGACACTTGCTTAAAAATAGTTTCTTTTTTATACAAACATAATGTGTCTTTTGGAGTTTGCTCTGCACAAGAAGAACACACTTATGTGAGCCATGCCTCGCCAAAAAGCGCTTTCAAGGGAGCTATGATCATAAATTGTTGCTTTAAATAAAGCTGGAAAGGGTTACAAAGTTATTTCAAAGACTTTAGAAGTTCACCAATCTACAGGCAAACAATCTACAAATGGAGACACTTTGGGACTACTCTACCAAGAAGTGGGCGCCCAGTCAAAATGACACCAAGAGCACAACAAAGAAACAACCTCGAATGACAGACAAAGATTTGAAGGCATCACTGGAACTACAATACATAAAACACTAAACACGTAGGGTATTCACGGCAGGACACTACTAAGGAGTCCGCTACTTACTAAAAAGAACATTGCTGCACATCTGAATTCTGCAAAAGAGCACATTGACATTCCACAGCGGTATTGGCAAAATGTTTTGTGGACTGATGAACTAAGATTGAACCATTTCGGAAAAAAACACACAGCGCTACATCTGGTGTAGAAAATTGTAAAAGTATGGTGGATGAAACATCATGATTTAGGCCTGCTTTGCTGCATCAGGGCCTGACCAGCTTCAATCATTGAGGGAAGATGAATTCCCAAGTATATAAATTATATATAATTATTCTTCAGAATAATGTGAGGATGTCAGTCGTCAGCTGAAACTGAGTAGAAGGTGGGTGATGCAACAGGACAACGACCCAAAACAACGGAGCAAGTCCACAACAGACAGGCTTCAGAAAAACATAATCCTCCTTTTGGCGTGTCCAAGTCAGAGTCCAGACCTCAACACAATAGAGATGCTATGGACTGACTTGAGAAATCCAAAGAATATGACAGAGCTAAAGCCAATCTGCAGGAAGAATGAGCTAAAATTCCTATATGTGATCTGGTCAATACCCTTGACCAGATCACATTTTCACAACTCCAGTTATATTAAGTAAACCCAGGAATTCCAAAAGGTTTATATACCTTTTCTTGCCACCGTACTTGGGTATAGAATTATCTGTTGCATAAGCTGTTATTGTGGTAAATGAAGAGCAATACAAATGATGTTCTATACTTGAATGAGTCTGTTGGAAAAGGATTGTTTAATGATATATGATGATTTTATAGCAGTTTTTGGTTGCATGTACAGTTTTGGCTCATCCCCAGAGGGTAGTAAATTAGAGGGGTCCACAATGGTTAATACATTACAATATTTTTGTCATATTTTAAAGAATAATTACTGGGCAAGGGGTTAAGTTGGGTGAGAATTTGTCATAGAACAAGAAAATACTAAATATTATCACTGGAAAAGCTGTAGAAAATGTTCTCCATATCCGAGTATGCATAACTTTTTCGTCTCATGTTTCAGTGTCTGACGGAGAAGGGGAACGAGCTGACCCGCGTGTCTCTGGTGGACAGTAATGGGACCTGTGTCCTGGACGAGCTGGTCAAACCTCAGAACCGCATCCTTAACTACCTTACCAGGTAGTTGTCCACTCCCCTGAGCTGAGTCTTTTCTGTTCAGACTCTCCATACGCCCATAACGGGTCCCACCTACCAGTCCAGGCTTTACTCATTACTGTATATCACAGAATCTTACTCAATCATGTTTTTTGAATATTTCCATGGTAGGTTCTCAGGGGTCACGGCCCAGATGCTAAAACCTGTCCAGACCACTCTAAGTGAGATTCAGACCACGATCAGGACCCTGCTGCCGAGGGACGCTGTTATTGTGGGCCATTCTTTAAACAACGACTTAGTGGCTTTAAAAGTAAGTGACTCTGGTGCACTACTCCCAGACTGATTCTTGCGTTTGGCTGCTGTAGGAGCACTGACTTATTATAGCTTTAATGTGTCTGTGTAATGTTGTGTGTTAGATGGTCCACCCTCATGTGATCGACACCTCGCTGCTCTACAGGAAGGAATTTGGACAGAGGTTTAAGCTCAAAGTCCTGGCTGAGACTCTGCTGCAGTGAGTTCCTGATTCTATTCTCTTTCCAACATGTCCTGAAGAAAATCATGTCTTTGTTCATACAGGCATCAAATGTCAGGACAGGACATTATGCAGGTCTTGAAACTTTATAATTTTACTCCTACCTTGGGCATGTGATTATAAATCAAGACTGACCAAGACAACAACTGGTTCACTTGTTCACATATGTTTTTTAATTGTATATTATTTTACCATCTTATCTGTTCTCACCAAACTCTAACCCTTCCACGAGTTTGTACTTGGTCTGTTGTATCAGCGCTCCTGCTTCACTGCAAGAAGGTCATGAGTTCAAATCCCAGCCAACTCAAACATCCAGGGTACACTCCAAACACCTCCCTCCTTTAGCAAACGGGGGCAGGACCAAAACATGTGAGGGAGGGAGGCCTTATCCCAGCCACAGCTGACCCATTTTGCTTTTGAGATGGATGCCCTACTGAACAACCCAGTAGAAAAGATTATTATAGGTTTATTTATTTATTGTGAACAGAATCATTCTAGTTCAATATATTATTGAAATAGAAACAGGAAATGGAAAGCACAACTGTCCTGTCTCTATGACCCACACTGAGAGTCACTTCTCTGTTGCAGGAAGCAAATCCAGACGGAGGAGAAGACGGGCCATAATCCCACAGAGGACGCGGTGGCTTCTTTAGAACTGGCCCAGTACTTCATCAGAACAGGACCTCGCCAGGTAACACCTCCATCTGCAACACACGCTCTAAATCATAGGAGAGAATAACTGAGGGATGTCACTGTCAGATCCTAGAGCTGCATCTGGAGAAGCTGTGGGGATACACTGTGGAAGAAGAGACCACTCAACATGTTCCTGCTCCACAACCAAGTATGAGGTACAAGTGTGAGGGTAAACCTGTCTGAAACAGTTTGTGAAACACTAGAAGGATAATGTGTATAAGAACAGTTTAATAAAATGTGCATTTAATATATTCCTCTTACATATAGAATATACCATGTTCAACAGTTCAGACAGCTGATAGGTTCAGTTTTGTTGAATATTAATTGTATCCTTGATATTCCCTTAGGGTCATTATCACATATTTGATAATAATTTCTAGTAATATTATGAAGTTTGTATTAGCTGACATACACAGAAAGGACACTTTTAAGTTTACAACTTTTGACAGTTGTCCAAGAGGAATTTCTTCACAGTCTGTTGATAATGTTCCTGACCATTAAGCACTTATTTTATAAACTGCTTTATAATGTTTTTTTGTTTTTGTCAGGTTTGCTGATCTGCTCCAGGCGTTTGGCCGGTCAATGGCCTTTCTTGGAAAACGCTCAGACATCGCAGTGGATTTGTCCAAACAGCAGTGGCACATCTCAGACAAACAGGTAGAATATGAAAATGGAACAATTTGTATTGTCATTGTATAAGTGAGAATCTATTTCTTTCTGTGTAACATCCAATATAATTGAGGAAATTTCTCTACGGTCCGTCCGTCTGAGAGCACCCGGTTTCCTCTGGGTTCCTTTTTCACTGACAGACAATAGAACCCTTATGTGGCCAGGACAATCCCAAAAGGACTTGCCTGATCGAACAAAGCTTAAAAAAATCTTTATTGTGGATTTCCCCACCAAAGGTGGAAATGTTTATCAAACACACGTGTGTTATTTTTTTTTATTCAATTTTATTTGTATAGCCCGGTATCACATCAGCAGTTACCTCAAAGGGCTTCACAAAAACAAAAGACTATAAATATGCAACAGGTTGAACAGGAAAACATCCCCTGTCCTTAGATGCTCCATCAGGGTCAGAGGAAAAAAATAAAAAGCCGAGGGAAAAAGAGAAAACTCAGGGAGAACCACAGAAGGAGGATCCACTCTCAGGACGGACAGACCATGAGAAATGACAAATTAATGAGAATAAGGATGACTATAGACCATGATAATCATCAGGACCAGTTGATCCATCTGAGTGAGAGCAACTGAGGTCAGGAAGGGTCCATGGTTTGGGACAGGATCACAGATGGAGCACAGCTAAGGTCCAGTCATCACTGGGATGTCAGACAGCTGGCCGAACATCTGCAACAGTATCCTCCCTCACAAGAGGAGAGTGGGACAACTTGTAAATTGCAAAGAACTAACCAGAAATGTAAAGTATATAGTAAAAAGAGTGAAGTCAGACGGAGCCAGAGGATAGAAGCTCAGTGTGTCAGACGTCCACCAACATCTAGGCATAAGTTTTTTTGTTTTTTTTTTGGCCAATTTTCAGAGAATATGAATGACAAAAACTTTTCTTTCACTTGTAGTTAGTGGTCAGATAGTTGTTTACTCTTTTTAAATTATAATGACAACAGAAACTATCAAATGACACTGATCGATGATTTTGACCTGATAACATGCACAAGAGACACAAACAGGTTTGAATGGTTACTAAAGGTACCCATCCTCACCTGTGATCTGTTTGTAATCAGTGTGTGTATAAAAGGTCAGAGGGCTTCTGGGCTCCTGTTCGGGTTCGGGTTCGAGAAGCTCCAGACCCCAGAGGTGATCGGAAAAGTATTGCAGAGCAAGACCGGCCTGGAGGTGTTTGGGTCTTTCTCCGCTTTAGCTTCATTCATGTCTTTGCTGAAGGCTGAGGACTGTAGCGCTGAACCGCATTTGAACATCTCCGGAGTCACCGTGGTCAAAGAGAAACGGCGGAGGAAGAAAGTCCAGCAGATCGGCAGCAGCGAGTTAGATGCGCTGGTGGCACAAATGAACGCTGAGCATCTTTCATCCAGGGCTGCACTGACATTCTGTCTGAGTCATGGGGAAAGCAAAAGAATTGTCAAAGGATCTGCCAGAAAAGGTAATTGAACTGTATCAAACAGGAAAGGGATTTAAAAGATATCCAAGAAATTGAGAATTCTGGAACAAAGTCATTTGGAGTGATAAGACAAAAATTCAAACTTTTTGTCCACAACCATGAATGTAACATTTGGAGAGGAGTCAACAAGGTCTATGATGAAAGTCTGAAGGTTCTCAGTCATCCAGGACATCTTGGAAAAAAGTGAAGGTTCTGGACTGGCCATCTCAGTCTCCTGACCTCAATATCATTGAGCCACTTTGAAGAGATCTCAAACGTGCAGTTCATGCAAGACAGCCCAAGAATTTACAGGAACTGAGGCTTTTTGCCAAAAAGAATGGGCAGCATTTTGAGAACAACGGACGGTATGGCACTGAGGGCTTTAAAAGTAAGGAGAAGGATTTTGAAATTACACTGTGTCCACAATAATTAGGCAAATTGTATTTTTGTTGTTAACAAACCAGGTTTAAGTCAGGTTCAAGAGCAAACGGCAGCATGCACTGAGCAAGTAGCATCACTGCAGACATTTATGTGAACACCATTAGAAATGTTCACCACTAAAGCATATTCTTTTTAATGGAGCTTTAAAACGGAAAAATGAGAAAACATTAAATTACTGCAGTTTTAGGTAAATTTGCTGCTTAAAAGACCACTTCCTGCCATGCTAATGCATATTAATGTCCCAGGCAAAATTGTAGATTTTTTTGAGACTTGGTAGACCCCAAGTCACTACTACACAGGCTTAGAGCTTCAATGAGGGATTAGCACTCCTGCCCCACAGCAAGAAGTTCCTGGGTTTGATTCCCAAAGCCTTTCTGTGTGGAGTTTGCATTGTCACCCTGTGCCTGTGTAGGTTTCCTCCGGGTACAACTAAAAACATGTACAATATAGGACTACAAATGGAAATGATCTGTACGACTTAATGTATGCACTGTATGCTGTCCCAAAAAAAACGAATGAAGAGCAGCTAAAACTATAAAAGTCACTTTCAGGATTAATAGACTTTCCTTTTATTGTCATCATGTATTCATATGTATACTAAACAAAATTTGAGCTGCGGCAAACTTTACTTGTGTCTAGCTTTGACTTGTTTACTTGGGGAACTAACTTTTCTGGTATTTCTTCTGTTTCTTCTGGTGTTTTCAGGTGCTGGCCAGTTTTCGAGCCCAGAGCAGGTGTCCTTTCTTCTCAGTGCTTCAGTTGTTCTCAGGACAGATTAGTGCTCCTCGTCTCCGGGTGAGGACATGCATAGAACTACAGGAGTCTTACAGACAGAGGTTTATAGTGTTAACTGTCTTTGTTCTGGGTCCAGACATGTGCTCCTCTCAGAAACATGTGTGTGGTGTTTGCTGGGCCGTTTCCTGCAGCGTTCTCTGAGAAAGAGGTGAAGCGTCTGTTCCGCTGCTGTGGACCTGTTCACTCAGTCCGGCTCATCGACACCAGCCTCAGGGTGAGTGCCTTTAACAAACACTTCTGTACATATTCATGTATTGGACTGAAGAATAGCTGTAGCTTGAATACTGTATCCAAATTATACAATGTTTTTAATATTTAGGCTTTGTCAGCATCATTGATTTGCTTCAAGATTACTTGAGTTAGAATGATTTCTATGGTTACTAAAAGCAAGATACTGAGATCCTTTTCTCTCACATATTTATATTTAAATCATTTATACCATAACATATCATATATTATATAAACTTGCCCGTCACACTTGTGTCAGTGGACTTTAAATGCTCTGATAGAGGTTCCTCTCTTGAACTGGCATGTGCCTCCCTTTGGCCACTTTATTAAGAATAAACTAAAAACATGCAACCTCTTCTTTCTTTCTTCTTCACCTGATCCTTACTGTTGACCAACTGTTTGTAAAAGGGTCAGACTTGGTGCCTGGTCCTAAGATTTGACATGTATGGAGTAGGTTTCTCTGCAACAGGGTTATTTTTATGGGCTTTGATAAAACAACAAGCACAACCCTAAGAAAACCATTTACTGGACTGTTCATAAAAAAGAGTGAGAATTGAGAATTGAGTTTCCATTTGATATAATATACTATATATAAAGACCCTAACAGTGTATTCCACAGCATATTTCTGATTAGAAATACAGTACATCTTACTTTTTTTGCTTTTCTTTCATTTTTACTAGTATTGGTACAAAAGTGTTCTCTTAGTCCCTGTAGGGTGTGGTTTATATCGTCTCGTGATCTGACATTTGTTCATTGTTCAGGTTCATGCAGAGGTGGAGTATGAGCTGCTGGAGTCTGCTCTGCTCGCGCTCAGAACACTGAATGGAGTCAAAGTGCAGGGACAGTCCCTCAAGGTATTTTCACAGCCCGCATTCATTTACCTTATTGTTTATTGCTGTCATTATCCCATTATTTCTGTTGTCTGCTGCCATGTTTATTACAAATAAAATATTAAGTCAGAAGTTCAGACACCACTATTGACAGGATATTCCTAATCTTGCAAATGTCATACAGATGAAAAAAAACACACCATATTGTTGAAACCTTAGATTTCTGGGGCCTATTGATTTACATTTAAAAAAAGTACCTATTTGGCAAATATGTCTTACACCAGGAGACGGCTGATCTTCCAATGCCAAAGTCTGAATGTAGTCTATGTCAAAGATGGTGTGGTCAATTGTATCAAAAGCTGCACTAAGGTCTAACACCACAAGGGCCAGTGCATTATCTGAATGCTGTTCAGAAAATGGACTTGTGTTCAGTTAACCCAGACTTAAAGTTATTTACAATATCTGAAGGTGGCAGCAGAACTGTTCATTAACAAGTAGTTTTAATTTTTGATTTGATAAATTTATTTGATTGGGACAGTGCATGTTGATTGTAGACCTCTGTCTATAAGTTCCTCAAACACCAGGATTGAGTTGTTTTTTTACCAGCAGCGGCCAATTGTCAATAAAGAGGAAGATATCGTTAAAGAATCCAGCTGGGATAGGGTCTAAGAGACAGGTTTAGCAGACAAATGACGGACATGCATGAACCCTTCAAGAGTCTATTACATCTCTTTCAGCACCCACTAAACGATAGAAAATAAAATGTCAACCTTTACTTAATTTAATATGTCTATCTTATTTAACGGCAGTTTTAAAAGAGCGTGTCTGTGCACATTTTAGGTGCAGAGGCCTGTGAATGAGTCTACTCTGGACCTAGACGTCACATTGGAAACTCTGACGAGAGACCCTCTGAACAGCAGTCTCCTCTATGTAGTCAAACTAAAGCCTGCCATGGCTGAGCACCTGCAGACCTCCACAAAGCTCAATGGACACACATTAGATCCTAAAGGTGTTCCAAACTGTTCGGCCCCAGTTCAAGTGAATGGGCTCAGGGACCATCAACCTTCTTGTCAGTCTAACCTCGCTGAAGAGACTCTCCTCAAAACATTCAGCTGCTTTGGTCCAGTCAACAGAATCATCACGCCTTCCAACATAGGAAAACACACCAAGCATGCTTATATACGTGAGTATATACAATCAATAGGGTTAGTGGAAAACCTGGTAAAGCTTTGAGAATACCTGACCAGTTTTCTAGTCAAAGCAAATTTAACAGCAACTCAAAGTGCTAAGTAAAACAGGTTTAAAATACAATTATCAATAAAATAAAATGTATAATTTAAAATAACTAAAAGAGAAGAGTGCAAATAAAATACTTTCAGTTGTCATGTGTTTTGTGAAACAGAACCATTTTCTGACCCTGGACACCAGCAGGAGACATGTCCCTGAGGAATGAACCCTCAGAGTCCCAGATGGTTTATATGGGACTAACATGTCAGAGGTGGACTTATACACAGCAGAGTTGCTTTAAACTCTGTCTCTGACAAGAAGTGTAGAGCCCTGAGCACAGGGCTAATAGGGTTGTACTTTCTGGTCCTGGTCAGGATTCGAGCAGCAGTGTGCTGTTTGTACTGCAGCTGTCTTACAGATCGCCCAGTGAGTCCAGTGAGCAGAACATTGCAGTAGTCTGACTTGCTAGAGATAATTGCATGGATAAGTCTCTCTAAGTCGGCCTTATTTGACACAATATTCTGTTATTGCTTTAATGTGGCTGTTAAAGTTCAAGTCTGAGTTCATTATTGTCCCCAGATTTCTAACTTGATTTTTAGGGTTTAAGGAAAGTGACACTTTCACCTTTGAGTGTGTGGGCCAAAGATAATGACTGCTGTAATGTCTGGGTTGTTTGCAGAAAGTTGTTTTACATCCACACAGTGACAGTGTTGCCTGCCATCAGTGAGATGTACATCTAAGTGTTGTCTGCATAGTTGTGGTAGGACACATTGGAAGCATGTACAGATTGAACAAAAGGGGTCCCAGGATGGACCCCTGCGGGACCCCACAGGTCAAGGCCATTGAGTATAAGACGTAGTTTCCAATTTCAACAAAGTACTGCCTGTCTTCAAAAAGGACCTGAACCATTTAAGGGTAGCACCTGAGGCCACCCAGTCCTCTAACCTCTGTAACATGATCACATGATCAACTGTGTTAACCGCTGCACTCAGATCCAGCAGAACTGAGACTCTGCCTGCGTCAGTGTTCAGACAAATGTCATCTGTCACCTTGGAGCTCAGTAATGGGGCCTAAAACCTGACTGAAAAGCTTCAAAACAGTTTTTTTCAAGGACTTTTCCTAAAATAAGCAGGTGTGATACGGGTTGATACAAGTTATTTTGTACCATAAAGACTGCTCTTCTCAAGGACAGGTTTAATGGCAGCATTTTCAAGGCCTGATCAAATGCTCCAAACTGTAGTGAGTTCACTAAGTGAGTAAGCTGTGGTAGCAAACTGCTCAGCACAGATTTTAGAAATCTAGTGGGTAACAGCATGTAGAAGATCTCAGACTGGAGATGGTCTTTTGGACTGTTTGCTCAGTGACAGGACTGAACGTTATCATTAAAGAACAGAGCAAACTCATTGCCCTTAGATGTGGACATTAACAAGTCGATTAACACAGACAATGTAAATGAACTTCAGAAGAATGTGAGTCTCTGTGTATGCATGTGTCTTTTAGAGTTTGAGAGTCTGGAGAGCACACAGGCAGCTCTCAACTCCTCCCGGGATCTCCTGAACCAGAACTATCTCTTCTGTCCGGCTCTTACACCGCTCCATGTGCCTTCATGGGCGTCTATGTCGACACCTATGGAGACGGTAGATACTGAGAAGAACAATGCAGCAGAGGATGGAGAAAAGAGCCATATTTCTGATATTTGTCTAGTATGTCTCCGTTTTAATTTTACTATTATCCATACATTAATTCTGTCAGTGTACTAAATGTAATGATTTCACAGATGTTAATGTACATTATCCTCTTTACATCCATCTCACAAATCTAACCCAAACTCTGAATTTAAATAATACTAATGGTAGTAATAGTACAAATAGATTCACAAGATTCACTTTTTATTGACGGTCAAAGTACTAAAACCTAATTGTGTTAAATTATTTTAATATACCTGTACTTAAATTACCTACCTGTAATACCTGTACTGAAATTTCTTTACATTTTCTGGTAAACTTGCCAGAAATTCACAACCTTGTTAGGGTCCATTTGTTCACACCTCAGCCGATACTGGACCATGTGTCAACCAGAAATGGTCCAACATTTTTATTTTATTTTTTAATTTCTATAGCAGACAATAGAATAACTAAATTAATGCTGGCTCTGAAATTACCTTGGACTGTCCCTGCAATTTGACTTCATACACTGAAAAGACATTTAGTCTGTTAATAGTGGCTAACAATAATGATACAAACTGATAATTGCTTGTTTGTGATTTTTGCATTTAGTCCTGTTTTTCTTCTTCCCTCAAAAGGAAATGGGTCGTAAGTTGAAGAAGTTGGACCAACATATTGGGAAACTGTTCAGATGTCTTCCAGACGGCACTTTATCGGTTGTCATTCTCAAGTGAGCACTTATTTGACAGTCTGCCCTTTAAAAAAGTGTATACTTATATATATATAGTTATTGTATTCTCATTTTCTCCTCAGAGCTGGCAACAACATTCCTGGTGTGTGTTTTTTGGAGCTCAAGCAGTGATCCTGAAAAGAAGTAATTTGTAATCATACAGCAGCTCTCAAGATTTTAATAAAGAATACAACAAAACTTTTGACTACTTCATGTAGTCGCTGTACAGAAGAGATTCAGATGTATTAATTCTGATCAGTGTAATTAGTACACTGGAATTACAGTGAGGAAAATAAGTATTTGAACACCCTGCTATTTTGCGAAGGTCTACCACTTGTAAATCAGGGAGGGGTCTGAAATTTTCATCATAGATGCATGTCCACTGTGAGAGACATAATCTAAAAAGAAAAAAATCCAGAATGTTTGATTTTTAACTATTTATTTGTATGATATGATACAGCTGCAAATAAGTATTTGAACACCTGAGAAAATGGATGTTAATATTTGGTAAAAGTAGCTTTTGTTTGCAATTACAGAGGTCAAACGTTTCCTGTAGTTTTTCACCAGTTTTGCACACACTGCAGGAGGGATTTTGGCCCACTCCTCCACACAGATCTTCTTTAGATCAGTCAGGTTTCTGGCCTGTCGCTGAGAAACACAGAGTTTGAGCTCCCTCCAAAGCCACTCCTTGGTTATCCGGGCTGTGAGCATCGGGTCATGTTGGAAGACACAGCCTCGACCCATCTTCAATGCTCTAACTGAGGGAAGGAGGTTGTTCCCCAAAATCTCACAATACATGGCCCGGTCATCCTCTCCTTAATACAGTGCAGTCGCCCTGTCCCATGTACAGAAAAACACCCCCAAAGCATGATGCTACCACCCCCATGCTTCACAGTAGGGATGGTGTTCTTGAGATACACTCATCATTCTTCTTCCTCAAAACACGTTTAGTAGGTTTATGACCAAAAAGTTCTATTCTGGTCTCATCTGACCACATGACTTTCTCCCAGGACTCCTCTGGATCATCCAAATAGTCATTGGCAAACTTAAGACGGGCCTGGACATGTGCTGGTTTAAGCCATGCATGATTTCAAACCAAGTCGTCCTAGTGTATTACCAACAGTAACCTTGGAAACAGTGGTCCCTGCTCTATACAGGTCATTGACCAACTCCTCCCGAGAAGTTCTGGGCTGACCTCACTTTTCTCAGGATCATTGAGACCCCACGAGGTGGGATCTTGCATGGGGCCCCAGTTCGAGGGAGATTGAGTCATGTTTAGCTTCTTCCATTTTCTAATGATTGCTCCAACAGTGGACCTTTTTTCACCAAGCTGCTTTGCAATTTCCCCGTAGCCCTTTCCAGCCTTGTGGAGGTGTACAGTTTTGTCTCTATTGTCCTTGGACAGCTCTTTGGTCTTGGCCATGTTAGTTGTTGGATTCTTACTGATTGTATGTGGTGGACAGGTTTCTGACCTCTAATTAATAAATGGAGGTGGACATTTTAAAGACAGACTAACAGGTCTTTGAGGGTCAGAATTCTAGCTGAGACAGGTGTTCAAATACTTATTTGCAGTAGTATCATACAAATAGTAAAAATAAAGTTATTTCTGGATTTTTTTTTTTTTAGATTATGTCTCTCACAGTGGACATGCACCTACAATAACAATTTCCTACCCCTCCATGAATTCTAAGTGGGGCAATCTGCAAAATAGCAGTGTGTTCAAATACTGATTTTCCTCACTGCAAGTCTCAATGTATAAATAAATCACAACACAAGTAATAAGAAACATTCTTTAATTTGTTTCCCTTTCCAAAAGAAATATTTAAGAATTTTTAAACATTTGATACAAAACTTTGTCTTGTCACAGTTTACATTAAAACAGACTGTTGCAGGATACAGTTACAAAAACATTGGACAGAAAAAAACAAAAACAAAATCTATACAAAAAAAAAAACAATTCTCATGACATGTCAAAATACCACCAATAAATATTAAGCTATCGCTGATAAACACATTTATCTGATAAAACTGGAATAGATAATGGGACCATTCTTAAAAAGGGCAAATATCTGACTATTAAAATACTAAATAACCCTGACATTGTAAACTAGGACCTATCAAGTTGCATTTATCTTACAGATTCACAAATACAAGAAAACACCTTCCAAACATGCACAAACTCACTCAAGACCAAAGACCATGTCCAGGTCGATGAGCACTCTTGCAGAAGAGTGGCCTGCTCTTCAGTATAACATCACAATATGGCAGCTGTTATGGCTTGTGTTCTCTCCAGCCTCAGACTGTCAGCTGGAAGGTAAGTATTTGGAGTGGACTTTCCTCCCAAGGTGGTGCAGTTTCTTTTTTTTTTTGGAGGATGATCAAGTGCTCAGTTCAGACGTGCCTCTGCTGCTACCAGACCTCGGGGACCTCAAACAGAGATGAAGAGGCAGCTCCTGTCAGAGGCACACAACTCATTAGTACTTTAACCCATCAAAGGGACAGTAAATGACAATTATCTACAGTAGCATATAAAGATACCCATCCTTAAGTGTCTCTTTTACAGAATGGACAATTTCTTTGAACTATCACTCAAGGTTTTGTTCTGGGTGTGCATGAAAAATTAGTTTCAAAAGATGTTTCCAACCATTTCACTGTTACTACTCTCATTTTACTCTCACTGTTACTACGACTCATTTTAAATTTGACTTAATGACAATAAATATCCAAGTCTGTAAATTTGCAACTGAAGTACAGAGATATCTAAAAAAAAAGACAACCGATAAGATTTGTGCTTCAGTGTGGGTGAAGCACACATGACATCAACTCTACTTTACCTTCATTAGTGAACTTTCTAAAAGTCTCACTCAGCCTTCTACCTCTTCACATGAAACAACAACCTCCTCTGTGCCCCGAGCTACACACTGGAAATGTGAAGAAGTACAAATCAATTATACACGTCACCTTTACCGTCTGAAAGTTCTTTTGCTGTTGTGTGTCAAGATGTAGCTGTTAATATTCCTCCTTGTTTTTCTCAAATGCAAAGAGAAATCAAGTGGAGGATTATGTAGGGCAGAGTGATAAATTGGTATCATACTGAAAACTCTAAAGATGACATGAAAAATTTATTAGAGATTCAGTGATGACATGGTCTGTTGATTCTACTAGACGGAGCCATAAACTACAGCGTTGCTCAACCTGCCTCTGCCACAAACCAGAGGCATATCTAAAAATATCATTCTGCCACTCACCTTCAGCCTTTTTCTTCTTGTGCTTTTGACTTTTCTTGCTGTGTCTGTTGGGAGCTTGCTGCCAGACGCCGGTGCCCTCAGTGTCTGGACCCTCTGGACTCCCTTTATCAGGTTCTGGACTTGAACCTGGTAAATCAGATGCTTCTCTGTAGGGCACAGACACCAAACGGAGCTTTAATCGCTGTAAACAGACAGCACTTACTTTACGAATAACCACAGTCCATGACTTACCCCGTCTTCAGCCAGCCCTCTGTTGTCTTGCTCTCAATGGCTTCCGAATTTGTTCCTGCTGACAAGACAGATGGCAAGTATTAGCTCTCAAACAAAACAAGAAACCCAGTCTTTTCCACACTCATTGCTCTGACTGTTGACCCCCAAGAACTTAAAATCCTGCACCTTTTTTTACCTCTTCTCCCTGTAACCTCACTGTTCCACTAGGATCCCTCTTAGTCAAACACATGTATTCCATCTTACTGACTAACCTTCATTCCTCTCTCTCCAGAGCAAACCTCCACCTGCTCCTTGCTCTTATTACAGATCACAGTGTCACCCGCAAACATTATAGTCCATGGAGATTCCTGTCTGACCTCATCTGTCAGCCTGACAATCACCTCCGCAAACAAATAGGGCCTCATAGCTGATCCTTGATGCACCTTCACCTTGAACTCCTCGGTCACATCTACCGCACACCTCACTACTGTCCTACTGCTCTCACACATATCCTGCACCACTCCAACATACTTCTCTGCCACTACAGACCTACTCATACAATACCACAGCTCTTCTCTTGGCAGCCCGTCATAAGCTTTCTTTAAATCTATAAAGTTCTTTCTGACCCTCTCTGTACTTCAACATTCTCAAAGCAAATATTGCATCTATAGTGCTCTTTCTTGGCATGAAACCATACTGCTGCTCACAGATGCTCACTTCTCCACTTAGCTTCCACTACTCTTTCCCACAACTTTATTGCCTGGCACATTTCCATTTCTATCTTTAATCACTAACCTGCTGCACATTCCTTCCATATGTATTCCTCCATCGGCCTATATTCCTGTCTACTTTCCTCAGTCCTCTCACTGTCCCACTTCTTTCTAGCCAACCGCTTCCTCTGGATACTCTCCTGAATTTTCCTCATTCCACCACCAAGTCTCCTTGTCCTCTTTCCTCCTTCCAGATGACACAGTACCAATAAATAACAGTGCTAAAAATATATAAAAGGTGTTTTGTAATCAAAGTTGGTTTCATATGTCATTTATCACTTGTTTGAGTTGCATTAAAGCTTGATTGCTCTGGTCACTTTATTGTTTTTCCCAATTGAACATAAACCTTTGATTAGCAGCCTAATTAGACGTGCAAAGGGAGAATTCCTGGCAACACTTTATAGCACAAAGTATACATTCTGACACCGCTGGAAAATGAAACTGTTCTGAAGGGAAACTGTAATTGCTCAAATATTTCCTCTGAGCAGAAGAAAACAAATGCATGTACATGTTCACACACCATCAGTTTTCATCTTCTTGTTGCCTGCGATGTCTGCGTATGAATAGTCACTCCAGCCGTCTGTGGTTACGGGCTTTCCAACTCCCTGATCGGGTTGAACGGGACTGATGCTGCGTTTCCTCATTCCCCTAAAAGCAAAACAAGTATGGCCATGTGAAAAAGGGGGTAGGCTTTCTTTGATGGCAACAACATGGTAAACTGTTCTGAAAATAAGGTAATTATTGCCTCAGGTATTCAACAACAACACCACCTCTGCTAATGACACATTTTGGATTTTTTTATTTGGTTAGGAAAAGTTTTAGTAGTTTTCTGATTTAGAGCATTCATAAGTATGACTCTACAAGTCAACAAAAAGACTGAACCATGGCTTGGTTGGAAGGATCGCAAATAACTTTTGTCAGAAAAGATCGTGGAGGCGCAGCTGATGTTTAAAGCGGCACCTGAACTAAACAGGACAGATCCGACTGAAGAATTGTTTGGCCAAAACAACCAGAACATTTCACAGAAACCCCTCATATGTACAGTTGAGGCCTGGGGATTTGGGCTGGTTTAAAAAAACGAGGCCCTGGGGCATACAATGATAAGGGCCCCTCACTGGCAACATTAATCTAATTCTCGAGTAACTTAGATTTCACACTCTGACAAAGCACCTGAACGCACCGCTAAAGTGAGTGACATTTATCAGTGTCTGATAGTACTTATATTTAATAAAAATGTAAGTAGGGCATTTGTTCATGATGATGGCATTACTCCTTGCTTGTCTTCAAAAGAATCCAGTAAAACAATGATATAATTTTTACATTGGTCAAATTGGCAAGATTCATTTTTTTTCCTACCGCTTTGTCCCGTTAGGGGTCACGGGTGACTGGAGCCTATCCCAGCAACTTTGGGCCTGAGGCGGGGGACACCCTGGACAGTGGCCAGTTAGTTGCAGGGCTGACATTTAGACACAGACAGTGACAGACAACCATTCACTCTCACATTCATTCACTAGAGACACTTTAGAGTTGCCGATTAACCTATACATGCATGTGTTTGGACCCAAAGAGAACCCACAGTAACACGTGGAGGACATGCAGACTCCTCACAGAAAGACCGGAGACGGCCGAGAATATTTGAGTCGGCCGGGTTTTGAACTCACGACCTTCTTACTGTGAGGCAGGAGTGCTAACCACTGCCACGTGCACCCCAGATTGGCAAGATAAATAGTGTATTTATCAGCTGAAAAAATATAATAAAAATCATATTGGCCCAAACCTAGCCTACATGCCATTCTAAGAACAACTGAAAGACATTACCTGGTGTATCCAAAGCTGGTGGAGGTGTAGTGAGACTTTGCCCAGCTGTCCTCACCCCAGGACTTTACAGGATGGCTCTGCTTCTCCTTCTCCTGCTGCTTGGCCTTTACATACTCTGCATATGTCTGGATCCTGTAGCTCTCTGCGTAACGGCTGGTGTTCATAGCTGCACAACAATTAAAAACCATTTAGAAACCGCTCACCTATTCCTTCATGTGCCGCTAGTGCATTCACTCACCTATTTGGACCTGGTCGGTCTGACTCAGAGACACAAATGCTGATGTGTCGTCTATCCAAGAAACCTGAATGTTTCCTGAGAAAACAGTGGTTAGTGATGGCATGTATTCATTTGTAGACCTTCCACAATACCAAAAGCTTACCGAAGGCACTGAAGAGCTGGTACAGGTCACTGGTCTTCCATTCTTTTGGAAAGGTGACATACAGGACGTGGTCTCTTTTTGGTTGCACTGCAGAAAGAACCATAAAGAGCCAATCTAAATGTAGTATTACAGATTATGCACAGTTGTCAATCTCAAGGCCACATCACCTTAGTCCTGGCCTCTTTTCACTGTAAACAACTGAGTAAAATACTTTTGATTTGTTCTTATGAAAGCACATTTTAACCCTCTACTGCATTTCATCATTGTCACTGAGTTTTTTTAAACCAGCATGATAGTTTTATACCGTTTATTTTCCGTTTTATTTATTTGATACAAAATATCTTTTACTAAACCATTTTTGTGCAACTCTTTGGTCAAACATGGTTGTAATACACATAAAGCATAAGTACAATCCACAATCATGCTGATGAGTAATGCAGTGTGGTTTGCGGGGCGAAGATTGGCCTTGTCCCTTGTCATGCTACCGTTGGCCCAGAGAGCTCAATGAAATACTAAAGCCAAAACACACTGCCAAACAGAACAACATTTAACTGCCCCGGAAACAGCATTACAATTAAATATAGCTGCACCAGAAATAGCCAAACAAAATTACAACACCACATCAGCATTACAAAAGCATTTTTCCTTCACCGAAACATACATCACTAGAAATCAATCAATAGATCTGTGTCAATGTTTTCCCTCTTTAAAGATCTGCTTAAATTTGAGATGTTGAATCTTTTATGTATAGAATAGGCCACACACACACACGAGCACACACAAAAGCCTGGCATTTTTACTATATCGTTGTATATTGCACATTTTTAAACTTGGTTTAAGTCGGACCCTGAGTGGTTTTACACTTACACTGTTTAACTCACTGTAAATCTCCGATGTGGAGGACAGGTTTGTATGGTTTGACTTAGGCATCAAAAGGCCAAAGTATCAACCTTTATTTAGACAGGTTTAAAGAGGTTTAACTTAGGCCTTAAAAGGCAAATGAAAAGAAATCTGAAATTATATTATTTGTCAAAAACAAATCAAATAAAAAGAAAAGATTTTCTAAAACTTATGAGACTAGCTCCTTGATGAAACCTTAAGTAACAAGCCTAGGGTTAATTAGGGGTGAGCCAGCGATAGCTGGGATGGACTTTTGTTTCTGCTCGTGTTATCATCATCATTATTAATCTTTCTTCTGCTCTTTGATTGCAAATTTGAACAAGTGAACATGGGGCACCGCGAAAGTTGACCCACATTTCAAGCTCGGTGATAAATGTATTTATTTGAAGTCCATCCATCTATCTTCTTCTGCTTATCAGGCAGAGACAGCCCATACTTCCCTCCAGCTCTCCCGGGGGAATACTGAGCCGTGCCCAGGCCAGCCAAGAGACATAGTCACTCCAGTGTGTCCTAGGTCTTCCCCGTGGTCTCCTCCCGGTGGGACATGCCCGGAACACCTCCCCAAGGAGGTGTCCAGGATGCATCCAAAACAGATGCCCGAGCCACCTCAGCTGGCTCCTCTCAATGTGGAAGAGTAGCGGCATTTTGGCCTCCTGTATCCGGTATCTTGTTCATTTGGTTATGACCCCAAGCTCATGAACATAGGTAAGAGTAGGAACATAAATTGACCAATAAATCGAGCGCTTCGCCTTGCAGCTTCTTTACCATGACAGGCCGGTACACATTGACTATCACTAATCACTGCAGAAGCGGCACCCATCCGCCAGTCAACCTCATGCTCCCTTCCCTCATTCACTCGTGAACAAAACCCCAAGATATTTGAACTCCTCCACTTGAGGCAGGATCTCTCCACCAACCTGAAGGGGACAAGCCACCCTTTTCCAACTGAGAACCACTGCCTCGGACTTAGAGGTGCTGATCCTCATCCCAGCCGCTTCACACTCGGCTGCAAACCGTCCAGTGCACACTGAAGGTCCTGGCCTGATGGAGCCAACAGGACATTATCTGCAAAAAGCAGAGACGAAATCCTGTGGTCCCCAAACCAGACTCCCTCCGTCCCCTGGCTAGAAATCCTGTCCATAAAGATAATGAACAGGACCGATGACAAAGGGCAGCAGCCGGAGTCCAGCATGCACCAGGAACAGGGCTGACTTGCAAACCAAGCTACTGCTCCGGTTGTACAGGGACCGGAAAGCTCCCGGAGCACCGCCTACAGGGCGTCACGAGGGGCACTGTCAAATGACTTCTCCAGATACACAAAGCCGATGTGGCCTTGTGGACCAAGGTGAAAAAGTTAATGGGAATAGGAGATATTTGTTTTAGAAACTCGTAAAACTCGTCACACACGTCATACAACAGATCAGGATCAGAAAACTTCATGGAGATGACGCTCTATCACACCCAGGAAGATGGCCATTTTAAACAACATAAAAAAGTAAATATTTGTTAATGTCATTTGGACCCGCATTGACTTTTTGATTGTGCAGCCAGCTTGTTTTTTTTTTTATTATTATAAAAGGATCTGTCCTTATTTTTTTATTTCATTACTTATGTCATGTCTTCTGCCTTGTGTAAAGCAGTTAGTACTGCAACATAATATGCATAAAAGGTTCTATGCAAATAAAATCATACATATACCGTACAGTTGTGCTGGCATACCCTAGCCAAATCTGTGTTTTTTGGGCCATTTTTCAGAGAATGTGAATGATAACACAAAAAAAAAAATCACTCAAAGTGAGTGGTTGGGGGAAGCAATTTATTGTCAAACAATTGTGTTTGCTCTTTAAATCATAATGACAACAGAAATTACCCAAATGACCCTGATCAAAAGGTTAAAGCGAAGGCATCAGGACTGCCAGGCTCTTTTGGCTCTTACCTGACCATGTGAGGAAGGTACAGAGTTTCTGATCGGCTGAGGCCTTAACAGTCTCTTGCTGTGTGTTCTGAAAAACTATCCCCTTCTGATGCTGGAGGTTTTGCAGCCACCGACTGAAGCGGGAAAGGCAGATCTGGAGAGGAACTCCTGCTTCAACTTGCATCTGTGAGACAGATCATATGTGCTGTCAAATAAATATGAAACACAAGTATCCATAAAGCACTGTGGATATGAACGAACGCTGTACCTGTGTGATGCCTGTGAGCTCAGTGCAAAACTCTGACAGAATGGGGTGCTCCTGAGGTTGAACGTATGTGTGGAACTCAGACTCCACCTCTCCTGTGGATGTGTTCAGCAGGACCGCAGGAAACTCAACTGGACATGAGAAAAGAATGATTCACTTTCCAATATGTTGCCAAAAGTTAAAAGACAGGATCCAAAAACACTTACTTATTTCTTGGCCATAGTTATTTTTTTCTTTCCAGCAAGTGGACTCAAAGTCTATGACGATGATGTAAGAGAAAAGCTGATCTGCAAGAACATTAACATTTGACCACATAGCTGTAGTGTACATAGAACTGTTCCAGAGAGATAATTACAATCTGAGACATTCATTTAAAAATCATGTACTGACTGGATACAGAGTGTTTCTTTGACCCGGATGAGCACCGACTGCGCTGCCTCAGTAAACCCAGTTCTCTGTGATGTAAAAAAAGACAGAAATTGGGTTCAAACTCATAAAACTACTGTAAAATGTGCTAAAATCAGCTGGCTTCTGCGTCCTGAGGTATTTCAAAACTAGGAAATATGACAGTTTCGTGTATTTAGAACAAGGAATAACATCCAAATAGACTAGGTTAACTCAGCCATATAACCTTAAGTTATTGTTCATTTAGCTCTCGTTAGCTAGCTACAGTCGTGCCTCTATAGTCTACGGTCAAATAACATTACTCACTGAGCCAGTCTTTTTGTAGACATTCTTCAGGTTTGAAGAACGATTAAAAAACTACACTAATAGACGACTACAACGTTTCTATATTAGTCGACTTCTGCTTCTTCTTCAGAGTGTTTAACAGCGGATGGCATTAGCGCCTTCTACTGCTCGGGAGTATGGGTCAGAGACCGAATCATATTTATGAAACCGGTTTGCATAATGTGTGTTAGAAATGCTTTGCAACTGTGTATGATCTGCTTAATGTCAAACTGATAGACTCTTCTTTCAAACAAATAAAACATATGAAATAGTTTCTTCCAAAAGACACTGCTCGCATACTCTTGTTTGGTATGGTAATGATGTTTTCCAATTACCCCGCACTGTCTTAAAAAAAGTCTCCACAATCGATTCTTTCAGTCTCCAAGTCCGAAAAAACACAAACCGAAAGAGTTAATCGATCAGTGAAGCAACCGAGGCTACGGAAACCACTACGTAAACTACTTCCGGGTTTACACAAATAAAAGCAATTAAACAAAGTTGTTCAACGCAGAAAAGTTACATGATGTATTCATAGTAATACATTAAACTTTTATTATTTGGCTGTCTATTACAATATTGTAATTTAATCACTGTCATATTCGGATAACCTTAATAGATTTTCAAACGGAAAAGATTTTTGGCCGGAAGTGGATTGCAATGTTGTGTCGGAGTCATAGGTTTCATCCACATCGCGTGCTACAGCTGTTCACTGTAGCCATGTGTTTTGCTAAAAACACCGACTGGCAAAAAAGAAGTGACTGGGAACTTATTGGACTAATGTAAGATTCCACTGATTTTTATAGTCTTTACATAATTACTTATGTTATGGTAAATTCTTTCAGCCGTAGCCTATGAGCCAGAAATGTATAGCTTAAGTTATTAAGTCTTTAGCTAAAACATTGTGCTGTTCATGTCACTTGATGCAGTTTTTAATAGTCAACCTACCTAGCGTAACCGTGCAATGTTTCATTTAAATTTAATGTGTTTAATTTAACCTTAATGATAACTACTTTAAAGGTGTGAGTTAACACTAGTAGCTAATATTCTGCTAAAACTTTGTACAGTCAGTGATCACTTTGTAAAATATAATTCTTAAAATAATAGTCCAGTGTAACTGAATGAATGATTATTTCTTATTGGTAACTCTAAACTTTATTAAGCTGTTAGCTTTTAGCTAAAATATCTTTAATTTCACTTTTACACCCAACTCACTTATTTTAGAGCCAATAACAAAAAAATATATGATCACGTTTTTTCTTGTTGGCTCTTTTTGTTTCTCAGTTTCCCATGTAGTCCAGTCACTTTCTGGATAGTTCTATAACCCACAGTCATCATTTCTGAGATGGACGCCACATCAGCCTCATGTAACAGTAATAAAAGGAAGGCCTATACTGTCACTGAGGAGGAAAGAGCCAAAAGACTGAAAACTGAGCCAGATGCTTTTACTCAAACCTTCCCCATTAAACTTTTAAAAACTCTCCAGTCAATCCAAAAAGCTGCCACTCATATATTCACTATGACTAATATTAGAGAGCATATTTCTCCCGTCAGCACTGGTTACCAGGCAAATCCAGAATACGCTCCTTTTCTCTTCCTCTACATTCAAGATTAAACCTATAATCTGCCGGGGGGCTCTCCCATGATGCACTGGATCTCTTCCAACTCTCCCTCCGTTATAAATTGTGTCTTTTTTCTCCTCCAGCTGTGCTTATATTTATATCTATGTTCCATTGATGCATAATGCAAAAAAGTACTTTTCTAATGAATAATACATCATTATATATCACGTCTAAACTTTATCTGGATCCCCAAAATGTTTTGGGGTTTCAGTCTCAGTGTGGTCTGGAGTATAACATCACTATACAGTTGTGCTCATAAGCTCCAATTTTCCTGGTATTTTCTGATAACATTCATGCATTCATCTTTTTCTGTGCTTTTGTAGTTTCACAGTAGGAATGGTGTACCTTTCATCAAAGGCCGTGATGAATCATTTCCAAATGTAACGTTTATAGTTGTGGCCAAAAATTAAAATTTTGGTCTCGTCACTCCAAATGACTTTGTTCCAGAAGTTTTGAGGCTTGTCTCTGTGCTGTTTGGGGTATTGTAAGTGGCATTTGCGTAGTAATAGCTTTCTGCTGGCAATCAACAATGCAGCCAATTTTTCACTCACTGACCTGAACTTGTGTGCATTTTATCAGGCCAAAAGGGTATGTAAACTTTTGATCAGGGTAATTTGGGTAGTTTCTGTTGTCATTATGTTATCATTCGAATGCCCTGAAAAAGGCCCATTAAAAATAAAAAATTGTAATAAATCATTGTGATCATGTGGTGAAAATGCACATGAACCCTTGCTGAAATTGAAACAGCTCAAACTCGTGTGAGTCAGATGCAGGACATTCTGTGTTGACATTTTAATTATCCACATGGAGGAAAATTTTTCATATCAAATTTTGTGATAGCACAACTAGATTTTTGTCCTTATAGGCTTATTTAGACTATATACAAAAAATAAAATAAGAAAAAAAATGTATTTACATTTATTATTTTAACATTATGTTAACGTTTTTAATAAGCTTTAATTTCTTGAACCGCTACAAATTGCTAGCTACTTTTGTATCAACTCATTTGAAGATAACATTAGCACATTTTTGTCATAGCATCCAGCCTTCTTTTTTTTTTTCCTTATTTTGAATGCTTTGACTTTCGAGCTGAAGACACCAAAGGCGGAAGAACATACTTAGTGATAAGAATTTACGAGGACCAAATGAACGCACCATAAGAGTGTATAGGGAAAAGCAATTATTCATAAAAATCTCTAATTTGCTGAAAAATATACCAAATTGTTATGCCAAAACGCAAGTCGTTCATTCTATCCAGCTATAAGCAACCTAGTTTAACGTGTCCTTTAAAAGAAAAAGCAGTGGAGCAGTTACCTTAAAAGGTTGAGTAGAAGCCATTAATTTTGTATCTAGAAGTCTGCAGGAAAAAGAAAAAAATAAAATAAAACAAACTAACAACCAAACAAAAGCAGACCTATGTTCCTATAAAAAGGTAACCCCATTTAGTTGTCCATTACCTTGGAAAGACACACATGTTGACTTCTTTAAAATCTTGAAGATCCTAAACAAAAGGAACACTGGGCTATAAGACACACATGTAACGATGGCACAAGCTTTCAAGCTTTAAAAAGGCTTCACTCATAAAAAGATGGGTACCTCCGGCAGTGGGCAGTAGAACTGGTGAATGGTGTGCATCACATCTAACAGCATGTTGTGACCCACCACCAGCTTACCCTGATGCATGAAAGGTGACATTTTAAAAGTTCAAAATACTTCAAACACTGGCAGTCATTTGTTTGAGAGGCTCACTTACAGATTTAGAGATGGCGTGGATCACTCTGGAGAAGCCCACAGCATCATTTAACTCCTCCTATAAATAAGAAAGTGAGAACATTAAATAATGCCTCACATTCTAATAATTTATTATAAAACAAAAAATATAGACCATAAGAAAGCTTTGTGCAAAAATATTATTATTTCATTGAGACAGCATGTTGCCAGACATGCATGAGAGTGTAGCATTAGGATCATTTCCAACACACACACGCACGCAGAGCCCTCACCTGTTCTTTTTCCAGTTTTAGTCGCTCCCTTCTCTTCCTCTCCTCATCATCCACTCTACTGATTTGGATATAGCGCTCCTTCTGCAGAAAACACAGGAAGGTTTTCTTTTAGCAACATACTTTAGGGTATATATCCAGACTAATGCATTTTAAATTTAACTACTACAGTGTTTACAAATACAAACCAGGAAAGGTTTTAAATCCAGCCAGAGTGTGGAATGAAAAAAAATAAAAATACTTAGTCAAAAGTTGTCACTGTACTTTATCATTACCTTTTCTGTTTCCATGGTTTCTATGTGAAGCCCCTTTGGAAACCTGCCAAAATAATAGTTTATTTATCTTATGAGCATGAGCATCCAATAACAACAACAACAGTGTAGAAACACTCACTTCCAGTTCAAAGTCTGGTATATCAATTTCCTCTGAAACCTTTTAAAAAAAAAGGAAAAAAATGAATTTGTTAAAAACATTATTGATAAGGCAACAATCCATGAATGTATACCCACATTACCCTGTACATGGGTCCAAGTCAAGAGTCTTCTCTGAGTTGCTGATGAGGGCCTCAACTTTCTCTCTACAAGAACAAAATAAATTTGGGTCACAACACTAAGCAGCTGTTCCCATTGTGTACGTGTCTGCAGTTCTTACACTGTTTTGTTGATAAAGTCTTTGTGCTCCTCAGGCACATGGGCAGGGCTCTTGGATGGAGAGATGAAAGATGGTGTCCCAACACCATTAGCGTGCTGATTCCTCCTCTCCTCTGTCTGTTCCCTCAGCTGGGCTTCCTCTTCTTGATTTAGGTATGGGATTCCTTTAAAAACAAATTAAAAAAACATCAGATAAGGACTTGTGATGGTTTCAAAACTAAGAAATATTGTGAAATAAAAAAAGGAGTAGCTAAGTAGAGTGGCTTTAGAGTCAGTTACCCTGTTCAGATAAACAATGAACAGAAACAACACTGTTGTTTTTGCCCCCAGTTTTCATGAGCTAAACTCACAGCTTTAAAAACATTTTCAATGTACACAAGAGGTCTATTTCTCTCAAATATTGTTCACAAATCTGTGTTAGGGGCGGCATTAGCTCAGTGGGTAACAGCAGTAGTCTTTCAACCGGAAGGTAGGCGGTTCGATTCCCACTCTCCCCACAGTTCATACTGTCGTTGTGTCCTTGGGCAAGACACTTGGTAATTACTGTAGAACAATGTAAGTCGCTTTGGATAAAAGCATCAGCTAAATGAATAAATGTAAATGTAAATATCCTATGCCAAGATAACCCATCCTCCTCAAAAGGTGTAGCAAGATGCTGATTAGAATGCATGTTTTTTGCACAGGTGTGCCTTGAGCTGGCCACAATAAAGGCCTCTCTTGTACAGTTTCACTATATTGGCGGAGGGGCAAAAACCACTCAGCCTCTGGTGTGACAATTCGGGAAGCGAACACCTCTCCAAAGTGCCAGATGCCATCAAATGTGAGCATTTGCCCACTCAAGTCGGTTACAACAACAAACTGCAGTTAAGACGCCGAGCTTGCCTGAGACGGTTTCTGACAGTTTGTGCAAAAATTATTTGGATAATCAAAACAATTGTTAAAGCAGATGTCCGAGTGGCTGGTCTCAGAGGATCTTGGAGGTGAAAATGCTGGTTGTGGAGGTACTGGGCTGGTGTGGTTACACATGGTCTATGGTTGTGAGGTTAGCTGGATGCACTGCCAAATTACCTAAAACCAGTTTGGAGATGGCTTATGATATAAAAATGAACATTCAATTACTGGATATAACAACGGGAAACAGCTCTAGTGGAAATTAATGAGCAGTCAGCAAGCTAATAGCACGCTCCCTCAAAACTCATGACATCAGTGGCATTGACCTGTCTGGAAAAAAACTGCACACACCTCTACAGCTGGACACTTAAATTGTAGAAGCCCAGGGCTAGCCCTCAACTGATAAGACTTACCATGACAAAAAACTTTATTGAAGTCAAACCCCTGGCTGGCCAAGAAGTCAATACTGGAACTCTGAAATGAGCACAATATCTTGTATTTATACCTCTTTGTTAATAAATCACATTTTTCTCATTCTGAGAAAGTCATCAATAAAATATGTAGTATTGTTAAATATTGCAGTGATAATTGTAGTTCAAGTAGTCTTCAGCAATTTAGATATTGCAATAATAGTTTATAACATAGGTTCTGTGAGCACACATAAGAGACCACTACTTACTTGACAAATAAATTTTATGTCAGGAGACGAACGGTTGAAGGGCTTGGGGAACACATAAAAATTAAAAGGCTTTGTGATGTACCTGAAAAGTAATACAGAAAAGAAAAGGTTTCAGTTGTAGAAATGTTGTTGCAATGTGGCAAGTTGCTAATATTTTCTCAGACAGAAAAAAACAAATAGCGTAAACTTGAGAATCACTCACTTTGACCGTGACTGATCATACTTGAATGTACATAATCCAAACTGGAACAAGAGGAACTCCATAGAATGCTTGAGAACAGAAAAGGCAAAATTAGCTGCATTCACACAGCGGTATCCTTGAAATGGCGGTAGACTGGAACAGCGGTGCAGACCTTTTGAGCTTAGTGTAGCGCTCTTCTGGAGTGTCCAGTCCGTTGGTGAGTGCACTGACATTAGGACCATCACTTATCCCTGAAAGCACATCATCATTTAGTTTCACAGCAACACAACGCCGGGTCTTATTTTCTGTTTGGCGTTTTAGTTAAAATAATTACCTGAAAATTCTCCATCAATAGCTAGGAAGTCAGCCTCCTCTATGGCTCTGTATACCGTTTCCAGACTGTCTTTAAAATCTGGAAAAATGTCGCACACTCGGCATGAGGCTCGCGGCCACAGCTAACCAGCTAGCAACACTAAACACTTTACAATGGGGACTTTTGCTTAAATTTCACAATACAGCTACACATACTTTGGCTTTAATGTAATAGGAATATACAAAAAGACAGCACCATATTAAATGGAATTAAACAGTGTACTCACTCCCGCGTGTCACCTCCATCCCTGCACAATGACAGAACCCGGCAGAAAGCTAACGCTAGCTAGCCTTTTAACAAGCAAACAAACACTTCCGGGCTGCAGGCTACGGATGCTGCGCTTCTGGCTGCGTGACAGTTTTTAAATCGAAAATAAATACTGTACAAAATACATAATAAAATATACATATTATAAGATGTATTGTCGAATTGACCTACAATAAAATATTATTTCTAAGGGGTTTACAAAATGTGTCGCCAAATACATCGTTACATCGTTACCCATAACACTGCGGAGATCTTTATGACAAGAAATATAACATGTGTCTGGGCTACCAAAGCTACTAAACTATAATTTATTGTTATTTATTTAAACCAATTTACGGATACATCCCATGTCCTAATCTAAGTAATGTAATAGGTAGTTAGGCGTGTGTGCTCTGTGAGCCTGGCGCTTTACATGATGCTTTTATTCTCCCCATTCACACAGCCTTCTCCAACCACCACCAAACACACCTCTTCAGTCACACACATTCATACACCAGAGATGTATTATCTTTCTTGCCCAAGGACACAACGACAGTATGAACCGGGGTAATCGTAACACGACGACCACTCTACCACTGAGCCACTGCAATCAGTGTGGGGGTGTCTGCTCCTGATGGAACCAGCTGGAGCCAGAAAAGGGAAAATACACAAAACCTTTGCGGTTTTGTGTATTTTGTACCAAAACCTGTCTGTAGTCTAAGTGCGGTTCTCTGACTGTATCCTGAAATGTTCCTGAACCCAATTTTAATATCTAGCCTACATACAGACTTTGACATATAGGCTAATTTCATATTTAATGAGGAGTTTGCAATAACTGTGTGAAATAAGGTGTTAGACCCATTCAGAGTGTATCTGCAATATTTGTGTTTTTTCATTTATTAAAAAAAAAGCATATGAAAAATATGATGAAGTGTTTTCACAGTGAGGCATTTCTTTGATGAAAATGCATTTTGAAAAGGCCTCAGTGTGATTTGAGATTTTTGTCAATATACAAAAAAATACATATGTGAGTCATTCAATTGACAATGTGACTATGGATACCTTTCTACAAGCTTGGATTTATAATAAAAAACATTGCATTGGTTAAAAAAAAAAAAAAAGAAAAAATAAGGAAATTGATAATAGCCTGTATGCATAAAGAAGGAATTAGGAGTACACTATAAGAATACTCATTCCAATAGTCCAATCAGACTGAATGTTTAGGGGCAACTAGAGTTTAACACTGTCTGAACCTAAAAAGTTTAATGCTTTATATTGCCATATGAGGGCGCCATCATCCACAATATATAAACGAGTCATCGATGTGCACTCTTGAGATTGTTCCAACAGCTTCTCCAGTGCTTCCCAGTACACTGATGTGTTTACATTCTGGAGCAGCAAATACACAAAGAAAGAAGGGATGTAGAGATGGAGTGAGGGATGAGGTGGAGAGGACAGAGGTCAGTGCAGCTGTGTCTGGTCAATCTGTCTGTGTGTTTTTCTGTTTTTTCACTGATAAGCGGGAAATTTCAGATTTCAACTGCAGCAGAGCCTCACATCTGCACCAGGTGTAACAGACTTTAGCATCTTTAGTCAGGAATTTGTGACACTTCATTAACAGGCTTGTGGACGTTTTTAGTCAGACAGGTCATCATAAACTACAAAAAGGTTTTGAAGTGCTGGACAGGAACTTTTCAGTCCGACCTCCACATTTGATACATACAACTTCATTATCGTGGACATTTTGATGTTTATACTTACTTAGTTAATAAGGAAGAATAACCATGATGTTGTACCGAGTCCACCAGATACAGTTGTAAGTTTACATACCCTGGCAGAATTTGTGATTGTTCGGCCATTTTTCAGAGAATATGAATAATAACACACAAACTTTCTTTAACTCAAAGTTAGTGGTTGGGTGAAGCCATTTATTGTCAAACAATTGTGTTTACTCTTTTTAAATTATAATGACAGTGGATACTACCCAAATAACCCTCATAAAAAGTTTATATACTCCAGTTCTTAATACCGTGTATTGCCACATTTAACTTCAATGACAGCTTTAAGTCTTTTGCGGTAGTTGTGGATGAGGCTTTTTATTTTGGCAAAAAGCCTCCAGTTCCTGTAAGTTCTTGGGATGTCTTGTATGAACTGCACGTTTGAGATCTCCCCAGAGTGGCTCAATGATACTGAGGTCAGGAGACTAAGGCCAGTCCAGAACCTTCACTTTATGCTGCTGTTGCCAATAGGTCGCCTTGGCCTTGTGCTTTGGATTGTTGTCATGTTGGAACTTCCAAGTACGTCCCATGCACAGCTTTCGGGCTGAGGAGTGCAACTTTTCCTCAAGTATTTTCTGATAACATGCTGTATTCATCTTTACCTGTGCCTTTGTAGCTCACACATTCCCAAAACATCCCAAAAACCTCCACTTTCCACATTAGGAATGGTGTACCTTTCATCATAGACCTTGTTGACTCCTCTCCAGATGTAACATTTATGGTTGGGGCCAAAATGTTCAATTTAGGTCTCATCACTCTAAATGACTTTGTTCAAGAAGTTTAGAGGCTTGTCTCTGTACTGTTTGGCATATTGTAAGCCGGATGCTAGTAATAGCTTTCTCTTCTTCTGGGGAAGTCTCATATATAGATTTGTTGGCATAATTGTAACTGTTCATGAAGACATTAAAATGTGGTTATCATTTTCTAAAGCACAAGTAGTTGATGTAAAGCCGGGGCGTTACTGTGATTATAATAGTGACTCTTCTATAATATTGACTTGAAATATGTTTGTAGTTTATTTGTTCTGAACATCACACACTATTTTGTGACCAGACCAAATTGAGTTTTTTTGTTTGCTATTACTTTGTGTCTGAAATAAAGGTTGATTATGCTAAAAAAATATATGTAACTAAGTCGTGGCTACGTGATAAGCTAAGTCGTGGCCACGTTGTATACGCTTGGCTGTGTTGTTCCACGAGATACGCTAAGTCGTGCCACGAGATACGCTAAGTCGTGGCCACGAGATAAGTAAATATGAAAGCATGCACGCTAACTTCTGCCCATAAGGCTCATACATACAGCCAGATGGACCTAAGCCTACAACGCCCTCTGCTGACGTTTTATCGTAGGCTACACAGACATGCTTTTCCAAAATGTCAAAGACTTTTCAATAATTAATAAACCAGTCTGCACACTACTATAGACTATCTTAAAATCACAATCAGAAATACTTTATTGATCTTTATTGATATCGATAACCTTTGTTATTTAAATGGACCCTGCAATATTATCTGTTTTAATATTCAGTGTAATATAGTTTGCTGCAGTTCTGCTTCTATTTATTTACTAGTACTGTTCATCACAATCAATTCAATTCTGTTAATACAGTAATGTAAATCTTGTAGGCTGCATATCCATGGTCCTTTATATCTCTTCTTCATATTTTATAGCATATATTTATTTAGCATATACTTTTTACATGTGTATAGGCTACTTGTTTATTTACCAACTTATATTATTTATATTTTTAAATGTCTTGATGTGCACATCAACTGTGACACAATTATGTCCCTGGGTTATCGATATCAATAAAGATCAATAAAGTATTTCTGATTGTGATTTTAAGATAGTCTATAGTAGTGTGCAGACTGGTTTATTAATTATTGAAGTCTTTGACATTTTGGAAAAGCATGTCTGTGTAGCCTACGATAAAACGTCAGTAGAGGGCGTTGTAGGCTTAGGTCACGGTACCTCCATCTGGCTGTATGTATGAGCCTTATGGGCGGCAGAGTTAGCGTGCATGCTTTCATATTTACTTATCTCGTGGCCACGACTTAGCTTAACTCGTGGCCACGAGTTAGCGTATCTCGTGGCCACGACTTAGTTACATATATTTTTTTTTTTTTACATAGTGAGACCAGAGGGGCTCCGTAGTTTGCTATTACTTTGTGTCTGAAATAAAGGTTGATTATTGCTAACATTCTTAAACTATAATAAGTGAGTATAATTGGGGCCGTTGTATTTGACTTGTCTGTGTTGTTCCTGTAGGAGGTGATCCAGACAAACCTGACTAGTGCTGCTGAAGACCAGACTCCAGCCACTTCTGTCATCTGACTTTTTACACACCAGAGAATAACAAGCCCTTATTCATGTGCATTACTCAAATGCTATTCTGATTAACTTTACAAAACATATTTTTACACCAGACTTTTCACATGTGTAGTGTCTGTTACATCCTGTTGTTCTTATTTTAATCTATTTTAAAACACTTAGCAGTAGTTAAAGGCATAAGTTAGGATGTGTTAATAAATAGTACAAACAAGATTTAAAAACACTTTTTTGTTTTATTTAAGAAAATAAAAGGGGAATAATGCATATTAATGAACATTAAAACAAATAAAGACTTCATTTGCACACAAACATTTGATGGACCTGTGCACTATCCATAATATATACTTAATCAGACTTGTGTACCTACGTAGATTCAGCGGAATACAGATGTAATTGTAAATCATATTCATGTTCTTGTTCTGTGTCTTCCTCTTATTAACTTTTCTTTCTTTCTTTCTTTCTTTCTGCCAGGGGGTCTGCAGATGGAAATTAGCCTAGGGCTACAATCTGGCATATTTACATTGTTTTAATGTTCATTAACCCTTTATTAACTGCCATATAAACAATTCCGCCAGAGCATTTCTTACATTTTTACATGCTGTTGGGCCATTTTTTGGAGTATTCTAACAATCTATACATCAGTACAATCCCCAAATCCCATATTTTAAGACTATATGTGCAGTAAGTTTATAGTAACTAAAGAAATTGATAAAAAGTGCAACAAACCAAAAAAAAAATTTAAATCGTTTTTTTTTTTTTTACAGATTTTCCCCAAAAAATGCATTTGCCTAGCTTTATCCCTCAAAATTATGAGTATAAAAAATGTGCAGAAGATCATTTCAAACTCCATAAAGTTTATTTGAAGTGTTTATGCAATTCAGTTTTTGAGATAGACCTATTTTTATAAACTGTGAAAAAACGATAATTTTCCACAATTTGCAAAAAAAGACAGCATGTACAACAAAATACTATTTACAAAACTACAATCAAATTTCTAAGTGTAACAGAAACATAGGAGCACACTTAGCTTTGTATAAGACCATGTTCATTCATAAAAGTACGATAAACAATCAAAAAGATAAATTGTTTCAGCGAATTGGAGAGGTCTACCTCAGCCATGAACTGTTGTAGTCCTTCACAGCTGATGGCCACTGGTGTCTACTTTCCCCCAACCTCTTCCAAATCCCAGGATACAGCATGAGCCTAATGTACTGGTACAGCTCATCTTCTCTGAGCTCTGCCCATTTGAATTTTGCAATGTTGGAGAGTTCTGATGGATAAGGCATGTGCACACATTGTTACAGGTGGCTGCACACCTGGCTGTCTTTTAGGGAGGTAATGTGGGATGGGGTGTGGTAAGCTATCAGGCTCCTCTTGGCTCTTCCAGCTCCAGGAAGTGCATCTGAATGGGAGCGACTGCTCTTGCTTCTGTGTGCCTGCTGCAGACTCCCCTCTGCCTGTCCTCAGTGAAGTAGGTGGGGCAGAAGACCCCTTCTCCTCCTCAATTACACTGCAGACAGAATAAGACAGACATAAATATGAAACACAACAGTAATATACACACTACTGTATAACTAGAGCTAAACCTAAAACTATCAGTAAAACTAAATCTCAAGAGTATGGTCTGGACCTGGTCTAACTGGGATTTATAATAAACAAGTGCAGTTGAATTGAATAAAAATGACTGACAAGTTTGTCAGTGGCATTATCTATCATTTCAACACAACACACATGAAGTTACAAGTATTATTAGACGTATTATTAGACGCATTACGCACGACAACAATAAAACAATGATGCGCATTTGGCGCGGCTTTTCTCTCACTCACACTCACAACATGTCATGAAATATATACTTACATGTCACGAAAGGGATCTATTTCTTCAGTGAAGTGGACTTATTCCTAACTGTCGGCACTATTTGGGTCAGACGATGAGTAAAAAACTCGTCTTCATCATCCGACGCAGTTCCCAGATTCAGCCAAAGGGTAGTGCCAATTGCGCCGGGTTTTCGCGGATCCATAATTATCCGTGATGGCGTGAGGTGTTAGTGCAACGTGTGTGGTGAGTGTCTGGAGCGTGTGTGGTGTTTGTTTTTGTAAAAGAGTGAGATATAAAATGAAAAGCTGCAGAAGTCTGCTGCGTAGAAGTACTGCGAGCCAAAATAAAGTTTCCCGCGAGAAAGTCGCTAATTTCCGGTTCCGGTTTCACGACCAATCATATAGTAGTTTATGCTCACAACTTGTAGACGTATATTCCTTCGTAGGAAGTGCTGAGTGCATGTCAGAGCTATAGAACACCTGGAGAAGCCGTGGTCCGTCTGTTACAATGGTTTTACTGTGAGCGGTTTTTGCTAGACATTTGCAAACCCTTCAGAGGAACGAAACAGCGGTCTTAGACATGTCGAAAGCATGACATTAAAGTATAACTTCTCCACTTTCATATGCAAAAAAAATTATTGCTCTATCTTATTTCGTTGCAAATCTACAGGCATCTAAAAATAGGTATGCAAATGGGAGCGCGGGCGCTCCGTCCGTTTTTGTTCCCCCTTTTTTTACTTAAAAAAACAAACAAACAACTGGTTTGTTAATTAAAGGTAGCGCTGTAAAGGTAACGTAACAAATAAATCATGATATGAATAGAGAAAATGGAATTATCCTTCTCCTCTGCTGATATGTCAGTTCCACAGCACAGTTAAGATTAATAAAATCAGACTTCAAAGACTTCCTGGGCACAAATGCTGGCTTTTGGCTTTTTTTTTTTTTTACTGTTTTCAAAACAAAAATAGCATAAGTGATATTGGTCCTTTTGATCAGGGTCATTTGGGTAGTTTCTGTTGTTATTCTGATTTAAAAAGAGTAAACACAGTTGTTTTACAATTAATGGCTTCACCCAACCACTAACTAAGTGGTGCAGTGGCTCAGTGGTAGAGTGGTTGTTCTACAACAAAAAAGTTGGCGGACTGATTCCTGCGTTCCTCACAGTTCAGTCCAGGGCAGCTGTGTCTACAGATGTGGCTTACCACCACCAGTGTGTGACTGCGGAGTGAATGACTAATGGATATGTAAAGCATCTATGCGTCCCCTGAAAGCAATCTCACTTTTCCTGGTCTATTAGGCCTTCCACACCGGCCCAGTGATGTGCTGACTCTAGTTAGTTCTGAGACTGGGAACTTGGTGCCCACCTTAGAAGCGACCTGATTTTACACCAGTCTGTTCAATGCACAGAGGATGTAAACAACAGCAGCACATGTTTGTTTTCTTGTCCTACCATGCAATACTCTACTGCAGATGATCAGACAACATGGCGTCAAAATTTGGAAAATTTGGAAAAAAGAGGAAAAAACTTTTATTTCGGGCAAGCCTGACCCAAATAATTTTTTGGTGTGTTTGTTGTGTTGTTGCAATTTGACCTCGAACTAGTTTTGAAGGTAAAAGTCAATTTGTTCCTCATGGATTGACAAAGTCTCTGGACTCTGTCTTACTTTTTAGTTACTGAAAACTGATGACACACACTTATCCATATATATATATATATATATAAATAAATACTTATTTAAAATTATATATATATAATTTTTAACAAGTATTTATATCATATATTATTTTAAATAAGCTGTACAGGCAGTTCTGTCAGGGTCAAGAAGAGCAAGGGTTTAGAGATCTGAAACAGCAGATATATTCACTCATGACAGATAAGGAGCACTGTAGTGCTAATGCAACAGATGCTAGTTCAATAAACATGCAGCAGGCTGTGAGACAGATAAGAGCAGTTCCCGCTTCGATTTGTAAGCCCCTCACACACTCATGTTAGTGCTCTCCTAATCATGCGTGAGATTAGGTGGCAACACACGGCCAAAAGCTGCTGTCGACTTGTCCACTGCTGTTTTATCTCACACAACACACAAAGACACACACCAACACCTCCACCACTGGCTGCCCAAGTTTAAATAGGTCACTAGGATTTTGATTCATAGATTTAAATAAAATAAAATAAAGTACTTAGTGCAGTTGTGTTTGGGCTTTACAGATAATTAAAGCAGGGGTTTGCAGTGCCATTCTTCAAACATTTTTGATGTGAAAGTTGAAATTTCAGAGCTATTTAAATTGTTCTGGCTGCTTATTTAAACTGGTGTATGTTTGTTAAGTGCTGGAGTTTATCCTGAATAATGTTCAGTAAAAGGAAGGAAATAAATAAAAAGGCCTGATCATTTTATCAGCCAGTCACGTGCTGAGGCTAGAAAATTAGACTAGAAACTAGTTAGCTAGAAGTTAGTTAAAAACAAGTTAAAAAGTCGAGTCGTGGGGTCCTTTTACACTACGATTCCAAATCAATAAAAGGTTAAAGCAAAAGCATCTCTAATTCCGAGAAAATTCATCAATTCTGAAATCAACTGGTAAGAGAGATGAGATTCATACTGTCATTGTGTCCTTGGGCAAGACACTTAACCCACCTTGCCTCCAGTGGCTGTAACACTGGTAATTACTGTAGAACAATGTAAGTCGCTTTGGATAAAAGCGTCAGCCAAATGAATAAATGTAAATGACATTATAAACACTCAGTGGCTACTCCTAACAGAGAGGAGTGTGTATGATATTTTAAAGGGGTTTTTGTCACTATTTCAAGTGTGTATTAAAAAATGGCCTCAAATGTGTAATAGGCTATTTTAATAGATTGTAGATAGATTGAGGCACCACCTGAGCTTGGAATTTTGCAGTTGGCCCAGGAACAACGGTTATTAGCCTATTTAACATTAGTCTCATAATCTGAAGGAAGTGAACCCTTGTCCAATTGTAGGAACGTTTAAAGATAAATGACAAAACACCCTCACTGTGGAGTAAGATTAAATATGATTTTTTGAATATAATGATTTAAGAAGGGATAATTATTGGGGAACAATAATAACACACACACACATAATCTTAAAGAAATAATGCAGCGCTTCACATATGATTACTCAAAAGGAGGAGAATAGAATAACAGTTTGAAACGAAACAGGATTAGTTATGTGACTGTTAATGAAATTAACGATAAAGTATATGGTCAGAGATACTTTAATATCTAAATGCCAACTTTGTAGACATGTGTACAATGTGCGCTTACTTTGCGACGCTCGATCTCAGGCTCAGGATCCAATTCTGCTCTCAGGACCGGAAGGCGTTACTGGGTCAGCCCCAACAACCTGTTTGGTAGATGCTTCTCCAAAACAACAGAGGGCATTGATGATGGGAAAAGATCGGAACAGTTTTGGCATCCGTCTTATTAGATGAAAATTCAAAGTTTCGATAGCGAATGTCTAAAAAGTAAGGCTCAAGCACTGGTCTTAACATGGTGTTAAAGTTTTAAGAAATATGCAGAGCACTTTCTCCAGCTCTTCTGGGGGGATACCGAGGCGTTCCCAGGCCAACCGAGATACATAGCCCCTCCAGCGTGTTCTAGGTCTTCCCTGGGGTCTCCTTCCGGTGGGACATGCCCGGAACACCTCTCTAGGGAGGTGTCCAGGAGGCATCCGAAAAAGATGCCTGAGCCACCTCAGCTGGCTCCTCTCGATGTGGAGGAGCAGCGGCTCTACTTTGAGCTCCTCCTGAGGGACCGAGCTCCTCACCTTATCTCTAAGGGAGCGCCCCGTCACCCTGCGGAGAATGCTCATTTCGGCCGCTTGTATCCGGGTTCTTGTTCTTTCGGTCATGACCCAAAGCTCATGACCATAGGTGAAAGTAGGAACGTAGATCGACTGGTAAATCGAGAGCTTTGCCTTACAGCTCAGCTCCTTCTTCACCACGACAGACCGCTACATCGACCGCATCACTGCAGAAGCTGCACCAATCCGTCTGTCAATTTCACGCTCCCTCCTTCCCTCACTCGTGAACAAGACCCCAGGATACTTGAACCCCTCCACTTGAGGCAGGAGCTCTCCACCAACCTGGAGGCAAGCCACCCTTTTCCAAATGAGAACCATGGTCTCAGACTTGGAGGTGCTCATTCTTATCCTAGCCACTTTACACTCGGCTGCAAACTGTCCCAGTGCACACTGAAGGTCCTGGCTTGATGGAGCCAACAGGACAACATCATCGGCACTAAGCAGAGACGAGATCCTGTGGTCCCCAAACCAGACTCCCTCCGACCCCTGGCTGTGCCTAGAAATCCTGTCCATAAAGATAATGAATAGGACCGGTGACAAAGGGCAGCCCTGCCAGAGTCCAACATGCACCAGGAACAGGTCTGACTTACTGCCGGCAACGCAAACCAAGCTCCTGCTCCGGTCGTACAGGGACCGGACAGCCCTTAGCAAAGGGCCCCGGACCCCATACTCCCAGAGCACCCCCCACAGGGCACCACGAGGGACACAGTCGAATGCCTTCTCCAGATCCACAAAACACATTTGGACTAGTTGGGCAAACTCCCATAAACCCTCCAGCACCCTGGAGAGGGTATAGAGCTGATCCAGTGTTCCACGACCGGGACGAAAACCGCATTGTTCCTCCCGAATCCGAGGTTTAACTATCGGCCGCATTCTCCTCTCCAGTACCCTGGCATAGACTTTCCCGGGGAGGCTGAGGAGTGTGATCCCTCTGTAGTTGGAACACACCCTCCGGTCCCCCTTCTTGAAAAGAGGGACCACCACCCTGGTATGCCATAATAATAATAATAATAATCCTGTTTGGCCCACGATTGAGACAGTTTTTTGAGTTTTGGCCCTTTTTCCATTTGAGTTCAACACTCCTGAATCAAACAAATAACTATACAGGTGAGCAGTTTAACGGCTGCAGAGGCCTCTCCACTCTTGTCTCCTATCGTCTCTCAGCCTGGGACAAGTCTGCAAATCTTTACAACAAATTTTATACCAGCTCCTGAAATGCATGAGCACATTTTTATTGTGGTCTGATAATAATATATAAGTTTTGGTAAATATACTTTATATTTGTTTAAATATCTGTCCTTCATTTGCGAGCCTTGTACATTAAGGCTTCAGTATTTGAGGGAGGCACATTTTTACACTAAAATAAAGCCTCATCAATATCTTATAATCTTATAATAATAATACAGTAATATTTAAGCAGATAATGTGAAGATATTAAAATAGTAGATTTAATATCACATCTTCATATTTTTTTTTAGATTAAACAAACGTGCAGTGTTTAGAAAGAACTGTCAGTTTACACATAAACTGGTTTATGAAACAGACAGTGGGCTTTGGACTCAGACTCTAAGATCCACTTTTAATGTCTATTTCTTTAATGTCACCTGAATAACTATTTGTGTTTAAATTAAGAAGCATACAAGTATTTAGTCACACATGTATTCATAAAAACTTACTTTCACTAATCAACCGCTGAAGGTAGAATCAAACAGGTCTTGAAGACACATAAAAGTTATTTTTAGAAATCTTTATCTATTTCTGATGTTTTTACCATTTATTAACACAACCTGTGCCTTTAATTTTTGCTGAGTGTTTTAAAATGGCTTTAAATGAGGAACAACAGGATGTCATGAGTAAAAAATGAGTGACCGAGGCCATGCATTGTTCATTTTTAATAAAGTGCAAACAGTGTGAAAAGTATGGTGTAAAATATTTTTTAATGTTTATTAAAAAAGCATTTGAGTAATGCACATGAATAAGGGCTTGTTATTCTCTGGTGTGTAAAAAGTCAGATGACAGAAGTGGCTGGAGTCTGGTCTTCAGCAGCACTAGTCAGGTTTGTCTGGATCACCTCCTACAGGAACAACACAGACAAGTCAAATACAACGGCCCTAATAATACTGACATCCATCCATCTTCATATGGCAGCAGTCTAAGCCGAGACGGACAGATTTCTCTTTCCCCAGACACTCCTCCAGCTCTTCCAGGGGGATACCGAGGTGTTCCCAGGTCAACCAAGAGACATAGTACCTCCAGCGTGTCCTAGGCCTTCCCCGGGGTCTCCTCCCGGTGGGACATGCCAGGAGGCATCCGGAATAGATGCCCGAGCCACCTCAGCCGGCTCCTCTCAATGTGGAATAATACTGACAGGCTTATATATAACTTTACACTTAACTTTGAAAATTTATTAGAAGGTCACCACCAGGGTTTGTCTGAAACTGTCTTTTTGGCCACTTATCCTAATGCATTTGCAACTTTATTTAACATGTCGGAGAAAAGTAGGTTGTTGTTTATGTTCTTCAAATTGCACACACATTAATATTAAAAAAAAAGCTAAAGACATGTTTGTAAACATTTGATCAAAGCTGTAATTTTGGGCTATTTATAAAAACTATATGTACGGTATAGTACTGATAGCCTAGCCACATAGCCAGACAAGTAAATCGAGCACAGAGTGATTTTTGGAAACCCATTTGACTGCATAGTTAGTACACTGGAGTTAGTATAGTACCATTTATTTGTCATTCATGTTAATATAGTAATTTGTACAAATAAATAATATGCTATTCACGTTTTGGGAGAAATATTGTAGTGAAATACATGATTATTTTGTGGTCTCTGTTTAATGCCACCCCCTTTTTGATGCCATTTTAATCCCAGGTCAAGTCACATTCAAAAAGACAATATTCAAATACAATGGCTTCTTAAAGTTTATTCATGCAGCTTTATAATAATAATGTTAAATGGCATAGTATTTACACATACTGTGCTCTACTTGGTTTAAACACTACTCTCTATTCACCAGAAGAGGGCAGCAAAGACATTATATACAACTGCCAACAGTAAGCCACCCCTTGTCGAATTTGTCCTTGACATCAAGAGTAAAATGGACAGTATAGAAATGGTGTCTTAATGAAGTCAAATTTGCGAGTGACTAAGGCACACAGATGCTATTTAATTTGAAAAGAAACAACAAATAACAAAGAAAGTTAAAGGTAAAGGAAAGTGGGGCAAACTTCAGGGCATCTACAGCTCCCCACCACATCCTGGTTTTTGTGGCCAACTTTGTCCCCCACGTGGAGATGGAAGTGTGTGAGGGGTTTCTATTTCGGTGTTTGGGTGACTGCAGCCCAACTGTTTTGACTTGGTCCGTGCCTTAGGTTTACATTAGAATACAGTAAATCTGGCGGCTTACACTGTTAAAAAAGTAATTAGAATTCCCTTGATGGTGAATAGATGATCAATGAACTGATCTAAAGTAATACACATAACATATTTCAACAAATTTGCAGATTAACAAGTCACAAGCATTCTTAAATCTGTCTGGACAGACTGTGGACAGACGGTCGGCATGGTTACAGCTATAAACATTATGTTGGCAGGTTAGCCCTGATGAGCCTTACACTTACAGCCGTGAGCTTACAGAAGGATTTGTCATCAATAGTATAAGAATTCCTCCATTCCTATCATAGTTTTGGAAATGTATTTTTAAATGGTAATAATTGAATGATTTTAAAGGTTGAAGCAACCTCAGGAAAAGCTTTCAACCTTGACTCTGACCATGTTAGCAAAAAACTAATAGCCAGATGTTATTAATAACCTATTTAAGGTTTAGCCTACACTGACCTACCTATATTGATATTTCCAACATCTGCATATTATATATTAAGCCACGTATGAAACACTTGTTTAAACACTTCAGTGAGAGAGACAAATTTGTGTTGGTGCTGGGTATCTTCAATTTGGATAGTCGGCAACAAAAATGTTGTGTGACTGAGAACGGGTCATACTTTTCTGTCACAGCTTTTAACTGCTTTAGTAAATGCCTTAAGGTCTCTTAGCATAGCTCGATAAGCTGTTAATAATGAGGCAAAAATATAAAATTTTTATTTTACTCACCACAAAAAGTAGAGCCATGCTTCTTGGTCAATGAAGGGCACATAATGCTACAGGAAAATACCAGCATATATATGCCATATATATCATATGTACAAAACTTCTCTGAGGCCCTTTTAAAGGGTGGCCGTTCTTCAGTTCCATCCCCGCTCGAAACATCCCAAAACATCATAACATCCTGCTCTCCCCCACAGTTCATACTTGTCGTTGGGCAAGACACTAGGTTTAGTGTCTTGCCTCCAGTGGTAACACTGGTAAAGTACTTTGAGTGCCTACTAGGTGGAAAAGCGCTATATAAATACAAAAAAAACAAAATAATAAAAAAGGGTTCAATGAGAGAGGCTTGGCCTGGACCGCTGTTTCACGTTGGTTCTCGGCTGCTGACCCCGGTCTTAAATATAACAGATTCCCAGGAACTTTAACATCCTGGGTGGTGCCCCCAACGAGAAAATATTTTGATATCTAAATATTAATTATTAATTTACATAAATTAATATACATATCCATATTAACTACTACAATATAAAATTATTACAACACAAATGTCAAACTGACGATTTGTTGCATCAGTTTGAGGTTCTTTTTGATCACTAACATGTACCACAGAGAGCAGATATCAAAGCAGGTTACAAACAGGTTAATTAAAACAAAGTATAAAATCTTAGCTAAAAAAGGTTAAAAAATCTTGAATAAATAGTTGCTAAAAACCAAGTTATCCTTAAAAAGGCAGACAGCAGGGGAAGACAATCTAATAAAAGAAAACACAGTTAGCTAAAAGAGAAAGTAAAGTCCTCCTGTCCCTTAGGCCAAGTAAGACAAGTCTTATCCGGCAGGCCTGTGTTCACAGGTGGACTAGGCAACGCCCAAGCACACACTTGTGTCCAAAACGTAGAATAAGTGGTCCAGTTCTCAGAGTCTACCCTCCACCTGTGTTGTCCCTCTGCAACCCCAGCTGTGCTCCTGCCGGTCACTCAGTTACAGGCACGAGCTAGGAATACACACACACACACACACACACACACACACACACACACACACACACACACACACACACACACACACACACACACACACACACACACACACACACACACACACACACACAAAACCCTGGCTCAGCTAACCACACAAAATACAAAACCACACAACATATCCCTTTACTTATTGGTTCTGCAGCGTTTTTTTTTCCCTCCGACCTCGGGTCTGTAGCGATACAGCGTGGCAGGTTATCCATCCTCCGTCTTGTTTCATCCGTACTTCTTTTCCCGATCCCCCAGTCCACGTCTTCCTACTTCCTCGCTTGCGGGCTTCTCTTCCTCTCAGTCCTCTCTTCCTATTGGCATGTGTCTTTGCCAAGGCGGGACAGGGTGTCACCTAATTAAAATCTACAAGTCATATGGCCTTAAAGGGGCCTCAAACACAATTTATAAAAACACATTAGAAACCCAGTGACTCAAACAAAAATACCTACAGCACAAACCAGCACAAACAAAGCCTAAACGTTTGATACCATTTTTGTTCATTTTTACGACAAAGGAATCTTGTAATTTCTTATAAACAATAACAGCACAAACAAAAATATTTACAACACAAAACAGCACAAACGAAACACAAACAAATTACACTACTTTGGGTCATTTTAAAGCATTTTAAAGGATTTTTGGGGGCTGGGTGACCTCATATAACCTATAAAAGAATCATTAATATCTCAAAAAGTGGTGTGGCAGTAGCTCACTGGGTAGAGTGGTCATCCTTCAACCGGAAGGTAGGCGGTTTGATTCCCACTCTCCCCACAGTTCATACTGTCGTTGTGTCCTTGGGCAAGACACTTAACCCACTTTGCCTCCAGTGGCTGTAACACTGGTAATTACTGTAGAACAATGTAAGTCGCTTTGGATAAAAGCGCCAGCTAAATGAATAAATGTAAATGTAAACGAAGCCAAAACAATCCAGATAGTTTTGGAGTCAGTTGCGTTTGGGAGGGGGGGTATTTTTGTAAATCTGTGGGTAACATTTACTAGCATTTTTCAAGTTGCTATTTACTCACTATTTCCATTTTTACTTATAATATGTTAAATTACTATTATTAATTATTATGAATATTCATTTTTTTAAAATGTAAAACACAATATCAAGGACCAAGACGTTGCCCAGTATGGCGCCACCGAGGCCCCACCCTGGAGCCAGGCTCAGGCTCAGCCCAAAGGAGCAACGACCTCCTGTGGGCCCACCACCTGCAGGAGGAACCGTAAGGGGCTGGTGCAATGTGGATCGGGTGGTATTCAAAGGCAGGGGTCTCAGCGAACCAACTGCCGGACACAGAATCTGGCACTAGGGACATGGAATGTCACCTCACTGGTGGGGAAGGAGCCTGAGGTTTTGGGGGAGGTTGAGAGATACTAACTAGAGCTCACCTCCACACACAGCTTGGGCTCTGGAGAGGCTGGACTCTCCAGTAGAGGCTGGACTCTCCAGTACTCTGGAGTTGTTACTCATAGCCCCAGGCTCAGCTGCCAGGTAAACGAGAGGGTCAATCCCCTGTGACATATTAATGTTATCAGCTCTGAAACTATACATCAAGTTTTGAGAATAGAGACAAATGTATTTGTCTTGTTTGTGATTTATGTTGTAACTCCACAAACTCTCAAATAACAGTATAATGCCAGAAATCCAAAGTGATTGTGGCAGCAGTCAGTCCAAAACCTAAAGTGCAGATAGACTACACCCTTTTGGTGGCGTATGTCCTGGCAAAAGGTTCCACCACAGTCTGTGGTTGAAGGTTGCTCAGGATGACAGGCTAAAATAAATCTGTCAGTGTCAGAAAGAATCCTGTTAAGACTGTGGTATAGTTTGGTTATTGAACCTCAGCTCATGAGTTACCCCAAGTGTTTTTTTCAACACTGAAACACAGTTAATCTTTTTCTTGTTCTTAGGAAGCCCATACAAGTCGACACTCACCACCAATGCCTTTTTCCGTCTGTACTTGGGTCAAAGCATGCAGTTATACTCAGCATCTCTAACTGCAGTGTGACCTGCATCAAAAGCTGAAAAGAACAAGGAACGCACACAATGTCATTTTTTTATTAAAAAAAAGAAAAATAATGTCATCAACATCAGATGGGAAAGTAGTCTGGATGAATCTTGATGATTATAGTTCTAAATTAGATTTCTGCAGTGAGACTTAAAACTGTGGCCAAAGGATGGCAGTCTCAATCTACCCCAGTCTCCATATGATGTGTTAAAGTCTAATTATTTGGCGGCAATTTAAGTCAAACTCAAAGTGACATAATAAGGACACAGAGGCGTGGCTGCAGCATCATGGCCCAATGACTAAAAGCTTCATAAATATCTCCAGAGGAAAACCTGGCTGTGTAATATGTAAAGCTGATGATCCAGTTGGTATTCTTACATGTTCCAGACTATTAGCTGTCTCTGTTTGCAGCTCAGAGGCAGTGCAGTGGCTGATGAAAAAACTTGTTAGGCCACTACTGTACCTTATAGTTTCCCTGTCTTTCATCATTCAGCTCTGGAGAACTCTAACACACTAGCACACTAACACAATGAGGACTATAAATAATAGAGGAGAATATGAGGAGTTTTCAAAGCTCACATTAAATAAGTCCAAGCAGAGTGGCTCTCTCATGCAGCTCTCTGTTAACGCCCCATATGACAATGGCATGTGACTTTTTAGCACAGCATGGAAAAATATAGGCGAGGAAAGGAGCAAATAATGGATCAATAATGGAAGAAACCCCAGCTTCTGCAAGATCGAAAGCAAAGCTGAATCAGGTCGCTTTAATAAGAACTGGTCCAGACTAGAACCCAACCAGGACCATACAAGAAAAAGACCAGGACCAGACAAGGACCCGAACCAGGTCTAGACCAGAACTAGGACCTTGTGAGGACTAGACCAGAACCGGACCAGGACCAGAACAGGACCCGAACCAGGACTAGACAGAACCAGGACAAAGACCAGACCAGGACTAGACCAGAACCAGACCAGGACCAGACTAGGACCAGACTTTTTAGCACAGCAGGAAATAAAACTCCGCTCCTGAAGAATGCAGACGCTCTTCTCCTTGCTCATGCCAGCTTTATTTTGCTTTTTATTCCATTCCATTGTGATTTCCATTACCTTTAGCAAAAAATGTATGATTAACTTTTTACATTACTTGAAACTTTTCTTTAAAACCATTTTTATGTTTATATTTATTTTTACTTTTTAAACAACACGTTTAAAACGTCCTGCCGGGTGAATGCAGCCTTGGTATCTAGTTGTCAACATGTCTAGAGTAAAAACAACAACTAGAAATTCCTGCCAAAACTGCTGGGAATATCTACGGGAAATCAGTGTGCTACAAACAAAGATTTTTGCTTTGGAATCTAAAAAACTTCATGAGACGGTCCCAATAAACCCAGTGCCAAGCCAAAGCAGGCTAGCATCACAGGAGCATATGTAGCATCACCAGACATCCAGCTAAAAAACAGATTCCAATAACTGAGTGAAAGATGAATGGAGTAGGAAACATGGAGTAAATAAAACCTATTCTATGGAAACAGTAGCCATGAATCTGTGGAAAAGCACCAGGCAAACAGTGACAGAGAATCTATGCCAAAAGTGAAGGACAGAGATATCCTACTGCTTGAAGACGGTGCTGTCAGTGACGTAAACAATACTAGATCTTCCCATATATGATATAACAGCACTCCTCCCCCAAGTCCTGTCCAAACACACAGGGATTAAACAGCTGATAGTACACGTGGGTGCAGTTGACACCAGGAAGGGGGAATCAGAACTTTATCAAAGCATTTCTCCAAACTTTTAGATAAACTTGAAAACCTGGAAGTGCAATCCTTTATCAGTGGACCACTCCCAAACATCAACAGAAGGATCAATAAATTCAGTCGGCTGCTTTCATTAAATACATGGCTGTCCAAAACCTGCGAGACAAGAGGAGTTAACTTCATTGATAACTTGAACTTGTTTTGGCAACGTGACTACCTGACTACCTTCAAAGGAAAGGGCCCATACCTGAACAGAGGAGGGGTCAGGAGACTAATGGATATTCACCTGCACTCCCTGAGACACCAAAGGGGTTCTGGGCGCCTTTGGTTCCCTCTCACCAGCCAAGGATCCTTCTCTGACTGTGCCACCATCAACACCCCCACCACTGCTATGGACCTCCTACATAGGACCCTGGACCTCCCCAGTAGCATCAACACCTTCAGCGCACCTGACCATCTCTGTCCCATCCCCGGATTCAACAATGGGATTTCCAGATCACCTGGAAATTTTGGTGAAATCTGGAATTAAAATGGTACCCCTAACCTGGCCAAGCTACGGGTACCAGCTCCAAAAGCCTTGACTATCATCAATGCTACTAAATCGGGTTAGAAATCTAGGTGTCATCATGGACTCAGACTTGAATTTTCACACACATCATCAGTCAAGTCAGTTACATCATCTGCATTTTATCACCTTAAAAACATTTCCAAAGTCAAAGGGATAATGTCTAAACCAGACTTAGAGAGACTTATTCATGCTTTTATCTCCAGCAGGTTAGATTACTGTAACGGCCTGCTCACTGGTCTCTCAAAACGAGGGTTAAGACAGCTGCAGCTTATTCAGAACGCTGCTGCTCGGGTTCTAACTAACACCAGGAAGTACAACCACATCAGTCCAGTTTTAAAATCTCTGCACTGGCTTCCTGTTTCTCAGAGAATAAACTTTAAAACAGTTGGTTTACAAGTCTCTTAATGAATGGTTTAGCACGAGAATATATTTCTGAAATGCTAGTTCCTTATGAGCCTCCTCGGACTCTGAGAACATCTGGGACAGGCCTTCTGCTCGTGCCCAGAGTTAGAACTAAACAGGGTGAAGCAGCGTTTAAGTTTTATACAGCAAAAACCTGGAACAACCTCCAACAAGCCTTAACTTTAACAATGTTCAAGGGGAAGTTAAAAACCTTTAGCTCCGCCTACATTCTGTAAGTACTGTGTGTGTTTAGTGTGTTTTATCAGCCCTCTTCATCTTTTATTTTCAACATCCCTATAAATTACATTAACAGTATTTCTTGTTTCAAAATATTTTGGCCTCTAAGCACGCAGTTTAAAAAAATCGTAATAACTAAATTGGTCTTGCATTGCCACTGACAATAAGCCTGTTTTTAAGACCAGACTGTTCCATGCACTTTACTCTGGTTGCTTTTCTATTCGTGGCCGTCATTTGTCTCGGTCGGTGACATTGTTCCTGGCCCCACACTGTGTCGGTGTCAGTCGGCCTTGTGCTGTGAACCAGGTGCTCAGCCTTGAAGCAAAGAACGCGCCGACGGGGAATGAATAGAGAGAGACAAGACAGGAAACAGGGAATAATGAGGTGAATCATCACGCAGGTATTTTTAATTTGGGATATGACACAGTTTGATCATTGCACACACCAGCTGTTGGAAAAGTGTGCTCTGTTTCATGAATGATTGATTGTGTGTTGTAAACACAGTTGATATGACAAGAGCAGCAAAATAAAATTGTGTTTGTTGTCTGTCATACTCACGTACTAGGGTTCCCTTGTGTCCTACAAAAACCTGGAAATTGTGTTAAATGGAGCTATAGCTGAAATTCAGGGTGGAAGATTCCTCCCCTTCGCCCCCGCCGCTGCTTCTCACATGCCTGTCTTAGCCCATCACCACTAAGCCACCTACAGTATATATCTGCAACGTCATCTAGTGTTTTAGCAACCCCCCGATCACCTCCTCAGCTGGGAGCACACTCACCATCATTAGTAGCACTCACCTCTCCATCTCATCATCACCACCACTAGTGTCTAGGCCCTGGGGTGAGGCCCTGCAAATAATTTACTCTGCTCTTCTCCTATCATTCATCTCATGACATCCCGACGTCTGCCAGAGTCTAAGCACCAAAGTCATACTTCAAGCAATTTTTACATTCAATAAATCTCCTGTCAATGCATATATTGTCTATTTCTGTTCGAGTCTCTCCAGGTTGAAATGTCCAAATGTCCTAGAAATAATTTCTAGTGCCTATAAAAGTTCAGTTGTATTTTAGCCCCTAATATCTTCAGACTGGGGCAAGTTAGCTTCACCAATTCCAATACACCAATACTATACATTCATGAATGAGAAAGCTGGAGCCACATTGTACCCTGACATCATCATAAAGTATTTTGTCATAGTAAATAAACCTGTTTTGGTGAAACGTAAAATTTTATCTTGTGAAAACAAAAAGATTCTGTTATATCAAGATAAGCACTTAGTTTGTATTATGGTGGGTATAATACAGTACCGTGTAATAACGTGCTTTTGTTGTGTCCTTGGGCAAGACACTTAACCCACCTTGCCTCGTATGAATGTGTAAGAATGTTCAGTGAATGTATGTGCTGTTGGTCGGAGAGGCCGTAGGCGCAAAATGGCTGCCACGTCTCTGTCAGTCTGCCCCAGGGCATCTGTGGCTACAGTTGTAGCTCACCATCACCAGTGTGACTCTGAATGAATGAATAATGGACGGCTTGTAAGCATTTTGAGTCCCTTGGTCCCTCGGGAGAAAAGCGCAATATAAATCTAATCCATTATTATTATTATTATTATTATTATTATTATTATTATTATTATATCACATTCAATGAAATTGGATCATATCTTTACTGACCTGGCAGCAATAGGCTAGGGTCTGTACAGCTTTGATTCCTGTGTGTAACTGGTAAAAACGTCAATACCCTTATTGACGTACTGTACTTTTCTTTCACACAATGCTCAGTTTAAAATGTTCACAGCAGGAAATAAAACTCCGCTCCTGAAGAATGCAGACGCTCATCTGCTTGTTCATGCCAGCTTTTTTTTGCTTTGTAGTTATTTCCATTACCTTTAGCAAAAAAAATTATGATCAACTTTTTACATTACTTTAAACTTTTCTTTAAAACCATTTTTATGTTATTTTATTTTTACTTTTTAAACAACACGTTGCTGCCGAGCGAATGCAGCCTTGGTATCTAGTTGTCAACATGTCTAGAGTAAAAACAACAACTAGAAATTCCTGCCAAAACTGCTGGGAATATCTACGGGAAATCAGTGTGCTACAAACAAAGATTTTTGCTTTGGAATCTAAAAAACTTCATGAGACGGTCCCAATAAACCTGGTGCCAAGCCAAAGCAGGCTAGCATCACAGGAGCATATGTAGCATCACCAGACATCCAGCTAAAAAACAGATTCATGTAAATTGAATTCCACTTTTGCAGCTATTCTTACGAGAGATAGCTACAAAGGCACAAGAAACTTTGTCAAAAAATTATGTCAAGATGAATGCAGCATGTTATCAGAAAATACTGGAGGACAATTTGTACTCATCAGCCTGGAATGGGACTTACTTGAATGTTCCAACATGACAACAATTCAATGCACAAGACCAATTTGACCTGTCATTGGATACAGCAGCATAAAGTGAAGGTTCTGGACTGGCCTCAGTCTCCTGACCTCAGTATCATTGAACCACTCTGAGGAGATCTCAAACATGCAGTTCATGCAAGACCGCCCAAGAATTTACAGGAACCGGAGGCTTTTTTCCAAGAAGATTTGGCAGCTTTACCATCTGAAAAAATAAAGAACCTCATCCACAACTACCACAAAAGACTTCAAGCTGTCATTGATGTTAAAGGTTGCCATTCACGGAATTAAGAACTGGGGTATGTAAACTTTTGATCAGGGTAATTTGGGTAGTTTCTGCTTGGTAGTGGTGGGGCATGAGGTGGACCATTCGGGCTGCCAATTGAATAGGCCTGGTGTAGACCAAACAAAGCAATCCTCTTGTATGGGACCATGTGATTGGCTAAAGCTTTGGGTATGTGCTTTACATTCTCATCTATTAAAATCTTAGACAGTAAAGACTATCTAAGGTTTAGGTACAAACCAGTGTCCCTGTGTTTGTGTATCCTTAATTTACACCAGTATACTCTACTCTTCTGTCTACTCAGGGGTAGAATAATACGGCCAGTTACTCATGTTTCATATAGTTTTGCTTACTCTTCCTTGCATCTTTTTGTGCCCATCCTAGATCCCCTGCCTGCCTTCGAGCCACTCTGCAAGGACCACGTCACGTTGCATCCACCTCACTCAACCTGTATTTCTAATCCTGTTTTCGGAGCCATGCCAAGTCACGCTACACCAAGATTCTTGTGTTTAATAAACCCTCTTTGTAACTGCTTCTCTTTTCCTGTGTCTGCTTTGAGGTCCAGTCCTCAGCCAATTTGCATTTAATTTTCATATTATAGTAGCAGAGAGGGAGGGACCAAACAGCACTCAAAGGACCCTTTTTTCATGGACTACGTAGAGACCTCAATGATCAATTGGTCGCTTGAGCTGAACGCCCTGACCTAGAGTCATTCATTTCTTTGGCTATACAGTTAACAGATTAAGGGCTAGTTAGTTAACCAACTCTCACGGCAGGTGCAGCTCTTGTAAATTCCCTTACCCAATTCTGGTTTGGTGTCTGGCTATACACTACCTGTTTCCCCAGCAGAAGACCCAATGAAGCTGGGACGTTTTTGTCTGGATTCAGCAAAACTTCTGCGCCGAATAAAGTCCTGGCTGTCCTTCTACTTACAAAGGGGCAGGCCATTTCCGGAACCAATGCGACCTGTGGCCAAAAGCGGAGACTGGTCAGTATGAAAGTGGTCACTGATGAGTCATACCACATCCATGCCTAAGTCCCCTGCCCTGTCTCTCGCATTGACAAACCGAAACCCCGGGCAGTAGACGGCAGGCCCATTGCTAGCATCACCCAGAATGTACACTCTCTCCTTAACCCCATGATCCTTGGGATCCCCTTGCTATCCGTGCACAACCCACAGTTTGATTGGCCTACTTGTGCAATTACCTGGAGCACCTTTTGCCACACAAAGTATCTTCGCTCCACCCGAACCCCGATCCCGGTTATGGTCCATTCTCCAGAGTCACTGGATCTGTCCGTAGTACCTTCACTGTATCATAATCTGTCTGAAGTATTTAGCAAGGATAAAGCTCTCTCTCGTCCTCCTCAGGTGATCAACTGTGCGCTCAATCTCCTCCCTGGTGCCCCCTTTTTGCCGTCCAGCGTCCTATAAAACCTCCCAGCTTAAGAGGCCATGGAGAAGTACATTCACAATGCCCTAGCCTGAGGGCACATCAGACCCTCTTCCTCCCCTGTGGCAGCCAGATTCTTCTTCGTTGACAAAAAGGTAAAAAAAAAAAGGACTCTCCGGCCATATATCAATTACCATGGTATGAACGCCATAACAGTAAAAAAACAAGTATCCATTGCCATTGACGGATTCTGCATTCGAACGTCTGCACAACGCCACCATCTTCTCCAATATAGATCTACGTAACGCTTACTACCTGGTTCGCAATAAGGAGGGAGATAAGGGGAAGACTGTGTTAAACATGCCATTCGGACATTTCAAGTATTTGTTAATGCCATTCGGATGTTGAACAGATTTGTCTTTGAGTACATTGATGACATTCTGATTTTTTTCTCGCAGTATTCTTGAACACACAACATGCCCACCTGGTTCTGCAGAAGCTTTTGGAAAACAAACTCTTTGTTATAGCCAAGATAAGCAAATTCCATGTAGCCAAGGTCAGCTTCATGGGATTTATCATCAAGCATGGGAGTCTGGAGGCGGATCAAGGATCAGGCTGTGGCAAACTGGCCTAATCCTACCACCCATAAGCAATTACAAGACTTCTTGGGGTTCGCTAACTTCTACAGGCACCTTAACTTCAGTCATGTCAAATCACCCACCTTACCTTCACCGCCTCCCCGTTTGCCTCGAGTCTCGAGGCCCAAGTTGCCTTTGACCTGCTCAAGACCCTGTTTTTTACGGCTCCAGTATCAGCCCATCCTGACCCTGCCAGTCAGTTTATCGTGGAAGCGGATGCATCCAAATTTTGTGTGGGAGCAGTTCTTGCATTCCCCTACAACTAACAAGCTCCACCCATGTGTGTTTTTTTCCAAGGCAGTTCTCGCTAGCAGAGAGAAACTATGACGTGGGAAACTGGGAGCTACTGGCAGTGGTCTTGGCCCTCCACAAAGACACTAACTGGAGGGATCCTGCCATCCGTTTGTCATCTGGACGGATCATAAAGACCTGGCCTATGTCCACTTGGCACGTAGGCTCAACTCATGCCATGCTTGCTGGGCCCTGTTTTTAGGAAGGTTTGACTTTACCCTCACTTATTGTCCTGGGTCCAAGAATTCTAAGCCTGACGTGTTGTCCTGGCTCTTCTCTCCGGACTACAAAGCCTTCTGTCCCGAACCTAGCGTGGAGATATCCGGGCTAGGCTAACGGCTAACCCACACAAGCAATCTATCCCCTCCATTGTACTGGCAATAAACTGGACTACTTTGGATTACTACGCTCAACTCAGAGGACTGTAAGAGACTGTTGTGTTTTTGTGTTCATGGAAACATGGCTCAGCAACAGCGTTCCAGACGATGCTATTCAGCTCGACCAGCTGACGTGCTAACAAACGGACAGAGCTCTCGTTGCGGGAGGAAAAACCCGCGGCAGCGGGCTTTGTGTTTACATCAATGACACATTGTGCTGCGATACTTTTGTGTTTTTGCAAACACTGCTCACTCTTGGTGGAGTTTATGATTATTAAGTGCCGGCCGTTCTATCTGCCGAGGGAATGCTCATTTTGGTGCTTTTCTCATCATAGCTGGGGATTTCAACCATGCTAACTTAAAGAGTGTGTTTCCAAAAATATACCAACACATTAACTTTCCAACATGAGGTAATAACATTTTGGACTTTGTATACACCACACAGAAAGGAGCTTACAAAGCCCCCCTTCCCCCACCTCGGAGCCTCAGACCACATTTCTGTCATGCTAATGCCTGCATACAGACCATTCATTAAAGTCACCAAACCAGTTCACAAACAGATTCAAGTGTGGCCAGAAGGATCATCAAAGGTTCTTCAAGACTGCTTTAACACAACTGACTGGGACATGTTTAAGCAGGCTGCCACATGCAATAACACCACTGACCTCCAGGAGTACTCAGAGACTGTCACTTCCTACACCAACAAGTGTATTGATGATGTAACAGTCCCAAAAAACATCAATGTCCAGGCCAACCAGAAGCCGTGGATGACAGGGGAAGTCTACAGACTCCTGAAGACACAGAACGCTGCCTTCAGAGCTGGAGATGAGGTGGGCTGGAGAACATCCAGGGCCAACCTGTCCTACGGCATCAGAGAGGCTAAGAGACAGCACTCCAGGAGGATAGCCCATCATTTCAGCGACAGCAGAGACACTAGGAACCTGTGGCAGGAGATACAGACCATTACGGACTACATGCTCCCACCGCGGACCTGTGACAACAACGTTTCTGCTAAATGAGCTGAACACCTTCTTCGCTCGCTTTGAGCAACAAAACAGCACCACTGCACAGAAGATTCCACCAGCGACCAGGAGATGACGCTGACTCCAGACAGTGTGAGGAGATCCTTCAGCAGGATCAATGCACGCAATGCTCCGGGCCCTGACAACATCCCTGGGCGTGTACTGAAAGACTGTGCAGCAGATCTCACTGATGTCTTCACAGACATTTTCAACATCTTACTGAGTCAGGCTGTTGTTCCCACTTTCTTCAAAACTACAACCATCATTCCAGTTCCGAAGAAGCCATCTCCATTCTGCTTCAATGACTACTGTCCTGTTGCACTTACTCCCATCCTAATGAAGTGCTTTGAACGGCTAGTCATGTACCACATCAGGTCTGCCCTTTCCCCCTCCCTGGACCCCTTCCAGTTTGCATATCGGTCCAACCGGTCGACTGATGATGCATTTACATTTATTAATTTAGCTGACGCTTTTATCCAAAGCGACTTACATTGTTCTACAGTAATTACCAGTGTTACAGCCACTGGAGGCAAGGCAAAACGCAGCTCGTGTGAGCTCCAGTGAAGGAGACAGAGCCTCTGTTAAAACAAGCAACGCTCGCTAAAACACCAATACGAGGAGGAGAAAGGGGGGTTGCCCCATGCCGAAACACTTTTGCTAAATTCATAGACAGTGAATAGGAAAAAAATAATATTGAGCTCAAAACGCCATTTGAGGAATTAGAGTACATTACAACCACAAGTTTAGTTGTTAGATTAGTATTTTAGAATAGATTAATATATTTTTTCATTTTCACTGAGAATGAACAACATATTAATTCTACAGAGAGAGTTGGATTGTGTTCTGTTTATTGTTTAATAATTTACAGATACAGAGATTTGCACTACTTATTGGCCAGATGTATATATTTACATTTCATTTACATTTATTCATTTGGCTAACGCTTTTATCCAAAGCTTACATTGTTCTACAGTAATTACCAGTGTTACAGCCACTGGAGGCAAGGTGGGTTAAGTGTCTTGCCCAAGGACACAACAACAGTATGAACTGTGGGGAGAGTGAGAATCACAGTAACACATCCAGCATCATCATTCTGAACACTGCTGAGCCCCCTCCTCTTCACTCTGCTGACCCATGACTGCACACCATCACACAACTCCAACCTTTTTATTAAGTTTGCAGATGACTTGACTGTGGTGGGTCTCATTAGCAACAAAGATGAGACAAACTACAGGAGCGAGGTGAGCCGACTGGTCAGGTGGTGCAGTGACAACAATCTCTCTCTGAAAGTGGAGAAGACGAAGGAGATTGTTGTTGACTTCAGGAGAGCGCACACAGCACGACCATCAGACCATCAACGGTGCGACTGTGGAGAGAGTAAACAGCACCAAGTTCCTGGGTGTGCACATCGCAGAGGACCTCTCCTGGACTGAAAACACAGCAGCACTGGCCAAGAAATCACAACAGCCTCTCTACTTCCTCTGCAAACTGAGGAGAGCCAGAGCCCCACCCCCCATCATGTACACCTTCTACAGAGGCACCAGTAACAGCATCTTGTCGAGCTGCATCACTGTGTGGTATGGCGCCTGCAACGCCTCCTGCCGAAAGACTCTGCAACACATAGTAAGAGCAGCTGAGCACGTATCACCCGGAAAGCCCTCTGGGTGGGTGATGGGTGAGTGGGATCCATCAAATTGCCACCAGGAGCAGAGCTGAGAGCTGATTGGACCAGAGGCAGGGGGCTGGCTTCTTATTGGATGGTTAAGCATACAAAAGATGCAGTTTTGGTGGAAATGAAGAGAAATAAATCAAACCTGTTTGGCTCTAACAAGAACCTGTTCTTCCACACAGCTACATCACACAGCTTCTTCTGCAGAGTATCCAGGCCCGGACCAGCAGACTGAAGGACAGCTTCATCCACCAGACTGTCAGGAAGCTACACTCACTCCCGAACCTTTTCTGCCCCAGGCACTACTGAACTATGACCCCCCCCCCCACTAATATATGATGACATGCACCAGTCACTTTGTGCAGCATTGGTCTGCTCACTACCCCATTTCCATGGAACTGACATTATTCCACTACTTCATCAGTCAGTTAAATAAAAAAACTGCTCTTGAACCCTTTGTAATCAGACTTAATAAGCTTTTGTTTTTGCACTAAAAAACTTTTATCTGCACTGTTGTTCACTTTGATTTGCACTCTGCCTTTTGCCTTGCGCTGCTTTATTTAACTTTATTTTAAATTTTATTATATGTCTTTTTAACATTACCTTATTGAATAATTGTATAGTTGTATCTACATTTTATATTTTGATCAAGATTTTTAAGTTTAAATGTTAATGTTATCTGTGTGCACCGGGGTCTGAGAGTAACGCAATTTCGATTCTATGTATGTATGCACTGTACATGTGAAAGAATTGACAATAAAGCACACTTGAACTTGAACAACCCCTTGTCTCGCATTGTGGCGGCGGCATCCTTGGAGATTAAGGAGGTTGTCATGGGCCTAAAGGCCGATTTAGACTTCTTCGTCGGGTGTACGCCGTAGTGTACTTCATAGGCTACTCACGTAGGCGACGCCGTCGTGAGCATTTTTACTTTTGCGTATGTCTGTTTTGCTCTGCAGTACACCGGCGAAACGCTAGTTGACACGAGCGGGTTCCACTGTGTTTGAAACGACATTTCAGTCACCCCACGGAATTGTGCCATGGCAAAACAACACTGTGTGTCGTGGTCAACCTGGTGTGTAACTTGTATTGGTGTAAAATATAATGCACCTATAAATTACATGAGGGATATTTTATTTTTTTTAAGTTTGTACTATACATACAAATAATCGAACTATGTATAAGATAATGCACCATGTAAATGGTCTATAATTGTTTACGTTAATATAGATGCAAAAGAGCAAAGTATACAAATAAATTAACTGTAAGATCTTAATTTACTGTAACCTTAACCATAAAATATGCATACAGCAGGCATCAACATAATTGGTTCAAACTATATACACAAATTGTTTGATGTAAAAAATATAAAAAAACAGGTGCAATAAATTGTATATTAAAAATAGATGCAAAAGAGCAAACACAGACACATTTTTTGAAACAGCAGTATTTTTTTTTAATAAACAGTGTAAAGTACATACAAATGTGGGCATGACAGTGCAATGTATTAATGTGCAATGATATACAATTATTATCAAAAATAGATGTAAAAGAGAAACTTCACAAATGATGCAAACTACAGTATAACCTGCATGAATAGGTGTGAACAGACAATAAATAAAAAAGCTAAAGTGCAAACTATATACAAAAAAATAACTAAAAAAAAGCAAAAGTGCAAACTGCAGATACAGTGCATGTCTATATGCATTGCCTGCGCTCTGTGGTCCTCCGGCACCCTCCGCAGCATATCTGCAACAGTTTGTCCAAACCGGTCGCTCTCATCATTGCCTTGACACAGTCTCTGTTGAGCTCCACCCGCCGTTCCTCCAACTGAGCCTCCAACCGAACAACCTGCACTTGGACCCAGTCATCTTTTTCTTTTCTCTTCCTTTTTTGTGCCATTCTTGGACTGAGGGACAGAAGAGATGACTGCGGGGACAGAAGAGATGACTGCGGGGACAGAAGAGATGACTGCGGGGACGGAAGAGATGACTGCGGGGACAGAAGAGATGACTGCGGGGACAGAAGAGATGACTGCGGGGACAGAAGAGATGACTGCGGGGACGGAAGAGATGACTGGTGATGGGGGCTACCACTTGGTAATCGGTCATCATCACTGTTGGCTGGAGGTCTCACATCCGATAAACCAGTAGAGTTTGAGCTGGTATCAGTCCCATCCTGTGATTATGAAAAAATTGCAAATAGTATAAGTTATACATAAAAGATCATGCATTCATTGTTAATTCATAGATAGATAGAGCTATAATAACTGCATATTCATACATTGCAAATGCTAAACTGTTGCATTTGTATTTTCTGTAAGCCAAATCAAATTACAATCTATTATATTACATAAATACAACCCATTACATATAATTACAACCTATTACACATGCTTTTGGACTCACAGGTATATTATTTTTGCAAAAAAATCAGTACCCCATGTGGTAGCATTGCTAGTTAAGTTAGCTAACCGCAACACAATAGAGGTACATTAAAGGACGTGCATTATTTACCTTATCGTCAAAGTTTGACTCCGTAAGCCGATGTTTGACATGAGGTGCCAGCCAAGATAGGAATATTTAAAACGCTGGGATTTTTTTTCCTCCTGGATCCCTGCTCCTTGTGGCGAGTTTTTTACAGAGTCGAACGTACTTGTCTCGAGAGTTCTTCCATCTCTTCATGCACTCCGCTACATCTAAACCCACGTTGGAGAAGGCTGTATTTCCTCACTTCTTCAATTAATTGCTCGGTAACTTAGTCCATTTCCATGTTGGCTCTTCACTGAATTTCGGAATTTAAAAATGGCAGGCGGTCCATAGTGCAGAAGATCATTCCAGAAATGCGTAGGAGGAAACGTGATACCACCAAGCCGACCAATCACAGATCTTGCGGTCCGCGTTGTCGCGACGCGTAGTTACATTTTTGAGGAGGTGCGCGTCGGGGTACGGCGTAGGGTACGGTGTAGGGTACACGTCACTGCGTATGCTACGGCGTACCTACTACACACACCTGACGCAGAAGCATAAATCGGCCTTTACGCCCCAGACAATGTCGCTCTTAATCGCCCCTTTGTCCCCACCCCTATCTGCTCTAACCCCTGCGGGTTACATCCACTCCCGGTCACATCTTATTTGTATTCCCATACTGCACTGGACTTTATTACTGGGTTGCCACCTTCTGAAGGTCAAAGCATTATCATGACTGTGGTTGACCGCTTTTCTATGGTTCTTCACTTTGTTTCCTTGCCCAAGCTCCCGTCAGCTCTGTAGACTTCCAACACCTTGGTCCAACAGGTTTTACGGCTGCAGGGGATCCCCTTGGACATTGTGTCTCCTGGTGTTGCATCCATCACACTCAACCTGCACTTCTAATCTAAATATTTGGAGCCATGCCAAGTCTCCTCGTTGGGCTATTGGACCACACTACACCAAGAGTCTCGTGTTTAATAAATCATCTTTGTAACAGCTTCTCTTTTCCCGTGTCCGCTTTGAGGTCCAGACTCCAGCCCTCCTTAACAAATAACATTTGTTAAGGAGTGCTGCTTTTGCAACTAATTTTACTGGACAGTTTCATACATTTTCAAGTCATGACTGAAAATTACTCTCTAAATTTCCAGGTTTTCCAGGAGGCGTGGGAACCCTGTTTGTTGTTTTCAGAAGACATGCAATGCTTTATCACTTCACTCAACGGTTCCAAAGCACACGAATTCTAAGAGGGTGCTGCTGTTGGATGGATTTATGAATCTGGCCCCAGTGCTGACAGTCTGCTGCTGTCACCTGAAGACAGCAGTGATTGGACAGGTAGGACAGAGACTCGCCTCGGGCACTTTCCCCACAAACACAGAAACAGCTAACACACACACACTGACTGAGCTGTCTGCGGTTGCCTGGGGCAACGCTTTTACACAAACACTATGTATTCTACTGGACAGGAGCAGGAAAAGCCCACGAGGCCCCAGCTCGCTCATATCTGCCACACCGCTGACAGAGGCTCACAGCATTATTATATCAGTCTCACATCGTTCAATCACATCAGCGCTGTGGTGTCACGCTTCTTCTTTTACCTCTACAGAGTTTGGGACATGAAGTTGCACAAACTGTAATTATTTAATGTGAACTTTTATTCACTTGTGAGGCAGCTGAGAGTCATTAACTGGGGGGGCTCAAGTGGTAGAACGGTTGTCCTATAACCGATGGTTGGCGGTTTGATTCCCGTACCAAAGTGCTTTGGCTGCCCGAGAAGGGTACAAAAAATGTGCTGTATGAATGCACACCATTTACCCGACACCAGAAGTAGTAGATAACAGCTATAGACGACAAAAATCATGTAGCTGACATTTATTTTTGTACTTAGACCCTCCATAAGTGTAAGGAAAAACTCCCAAAAAAAACAGCCGGGAAAAAAGAGAAACCTCAGGGAGAACCACAGAAGGAGGAATCCACTCCCAGGACGGACAGGCCGTGCAGGAATGTGTCCAGGACAGTTGAAAAAATACATAGAAATACACAAAACATATTTTCAAAAAGTGCAGTGCTGGGCAAGTTGACGCGTTATTTTCACGTTAACACAATCAATTAACGCCGACAATTATTTTTTTTGCGCGTTAACGTTGCCCAATTAATATTGTGAAAGATGTCGGTCTGAAGAACATTCTTAGGATTGCAACGAATGACTGTACGTATGAGCCGCCCTTATGACGCATCATCTCAAGAATACATGAGTTGTATAAAAAGGAGGACTACAAATGCAACGCTGTTACAACGTGCACCAATTATTGCCCTCACCGGAGACTACTGGACATCGCTATGCAACCCTAATTAGCTTGCGGCATTACAGTGCATTATATTTGTTAACCTTTCCTGCTTCTGTCTCCTAACCATGTTTGGGAGACACAGGGAAGCTCCATCTTCTCCAGGGCCACAGTATAGCTCAGTGGGTAGAGCGGCCGTCCTTCGACCGGCGAGTGGGCGGATCGAATCCCGCTCAAAACATCCCAAAACTTCATAACATCCCGCTCTCCCCCGCATACTGTCGTTGTGTCCTTGGGCAAGACACTTAACCTACATTGCCTCCAGTGAAGTTCTGAAACACTGGTAATAGTTTAATGTGTGTAAAGCGCTTTGAGTGTCTACTACAGTAGGTGAAAAAAAAACGCTATATAAAGATTATTATTATTTCTGGCTGCACAAGAATACACCACACATATCCAACTGCACTGGTCACCGTATTACTCTCGCACCACACTCTGCGGGGACTCACACAGGGGAGACAGATATACCCTCCTCGCACACTCGCATGTGCTCACTGTCATCTACACACACGCACTGAGCTGTCTTAAACTAAACACAATGAAGACACATCAAACACAACATATTGATGAACAGCGGGAACTGCACTCATATGCTCTGACTGTAATGAAAACACAAAACAGACTGTAGGAGACAGAACATGGGTGCACTGTGAGTGTGTGTGTGAGTTTGTGTGTGGGTGTTGGTCTGGTGATGAGGGGGCGCAGGCACGTGCACGTAGGTCTGTAAAGGTGTGCACTTTCGGGAGGTCAGGTGGTTGAGAGTCAGGTACGGGTAGCCGCAATTCTTGTTGACCGCAAAGCCAACAGCAAAGCAACGCAAAGCATACTTAACGGCTGAGAATATATATTTATCTGTTTATGCATTCTGGTTCATGTCCATCATCTATCTGCTGAGCTGTATTATTTAATCTGTAATAAAACTACCAAACGCACATCAGATCTCAGATTATTTGTTAATTATAGTCTTTAAGTGCATCACAACTTTTAGCACCATCAGGACCGAACTCTGACCCTCACCGGGGCTTCAAGGTTCTATGGGAAGCCACTACACACACATTTATATGGTTTACATTGTTATAATGTTATGATTGAGGCTCTGGACATAACTTGTTTTTCTATAACAAACTAAACAAAATATTAATGCCCTGGCAGTGCAAATATTTTGGTTTAATATTTAATATGACTACATTAATGCTTAAGTTGAGATTTACAAGAAATATTTTAACTGTTACTAACTTTTAACTGCTGTAAAAAGCACCTTATTTGTTTAAAGTTTTAATTGCGATTAATCGCAATTAAATTTTTTAATTGTTGCCCATCACTAAAAAAAAACATTTATATTGGCAGTGTCCACTCTGTTTGAGTGTAATGGTGTAATGGAGCCGAGTCCGGGGGGAGGGGGGTAAACATCATCCAGCAGGTCAGAGGTTTGCGTCCACCATAAGAGGAGATACAAAAGAAGAAGTGCTAAATACTACTGAAAATAGGCAGATGTAATAATAATAATATGAGCGTTTGAGCGTGTACCTACAGCTACAACCAGTGTAAACCTAACCCTATGATCAATCAGTCTCCATACGTTTGGTGAAATAAGTATGTTTTGAGTTTGCTTTTGAAAGCCTCAACAGAGTCAGATCGCCACACTTCCACCGGGAGCCCATTCCATAAAAATGGGGCTCTATAAGAAAAGGCTCTGTAGCCAGCAGACTTCTTCTTTATTCGAGGAAGTTGAAGGAGGCCAGCGTCCTGAGAGCGAAGGGTACGAGCTGGAGTATACCAGGTGATAAGGTCAGATAGGTAAGAGGGCGCGCGTCCACAAAGGATTTTATATGAACTTTATATGAAGTTTATATGAAATCAGCTCTAACATGAATAGGAAGCCAGTGTAATGAAGCCAGGACTGGAGTAATGGGATCGAACTTCCTGGTCTTTGTTAAAAGGCTGGCGGCTGTGTTTTGGACCATTTGTAGTCTGTGAGTACTTTTCCTCGGCAGTTTAAAGAGCAAAGCATTGCTATAATCCAGCCTGGATGTGTTAAAGGCATGAATAAGAATTTCAAATTCAGCTAAAGAGAGGCAGGAGCGATAGGTATTGTAATTAATGCACAATCACAATTGTTATGTCACATTTGGTGAGCTCAAAATATCCATCATTCAGATCATTCAGTCAACTGGCAATACATCTGCAACAACACATTCTCTATGTCAACCAACAAGGAAACACAGCAAATTTGGTACAGAATAATACATCCAGTATACTCCACATCACTAATCATAACATATCATGGGATTTTCAAAAACAAATACTTGAACACACTTACATTGTTCATCACCATAATGCATTTTGGCTCATGGGAGAGCTCTCTGGATGCTCGGCCTCAGCACCCTACACTCCCCATCCATAGCCCTATTAGGTTGTTAAAATGTATATCATTATCACTGCCCATTGCCCAATATTAAACCAAACTGGAAATACAAATCAAAAATCTCAATAAATCACTGGCTGCATCTTACAGATCACTTAACTTTGGAAAAATGTAGACAAATGTCTGATTACAGTAAAAACAGTCACCCATAAATATTTTTTTTACTTCAGCCTACGCCCTTTTTGTTGAAGATTTTTGTTTTGATTTTGTCTTTTGTTATTTTCATAAATGTATTTTGACCAAAATACATTAAATGAAATTGTGTTTGTGTGTTTTTGGCCCTTTGAAGCAACTATTGTTTTGAACCTTTTGGCCAGAATTTACAGAGAGGATTCCTGAGGGTTCACTGTTGTAAAGCACTTTGTGATAATTATCTGAGAAAGGTGCTATATAAATAAAATTACTTACTTACTTTAGAAGAAAAGGTTTCCTCTGTGGGAAGGTCAACCCTAATGCAGAAATTTAGAATGGCAGGGGGAGTGCAAGTTCTGCATTAAAGAAAATGTGCTACACAAGTTACAGATGCAGAAAAATACACTTTTTTATTTCTGGGACCAGTTTGTATTAATTAAGTTTGTATTTTTTTTATTATACATTAATTATAATCTCTTTTAATGTACTTTCTCTGACTGGAAGACCACTCTCTACATTTCCATGTTTGTGGAAGTACAGGGGAATCTTTTTAAATTTTAGATAATTCAAATGCATATCCTAGTAAACGGTGTAAGTTACCTCTGAGGCCTCATTTATAAAACTCACACAACATATAGACTTAAATATGTGTGTGCCACATCCCATGCCAAAGGTGTTTGGATGCATGTGCTCATATTCAGGAAATGAGGCACAAAATATTCGGCCCATAATTCCGCATGGACTGACTTGTGCCTCTGGGTAATCTCCAGGATTCTCTGTAAAATCCATCAGCGGCTCATGTTTCCATGCACATATTTCTACTCCAGGTGGAATTGTACTGTACTGTATATTTATTTTTTTAAGATTTTTGTTGAATTCAAACTATGGAAGGAGCACGGCCATAATGAAGGTAAATGGCTATTAAAAATGAACAAAGACAAGATTGGAGCTAAAAGCGCTCTGTGTAAACTGCTGCTGTGTGTCTGTCGTCCTGTATTTCCAAATAGAGCCTGTCCTGTACTACTCATTAGCATAAGCACACACTAAATTGTCTTATTAGGGACTCTACTTAACCCTTCAAGCCCGAGAGCCGGGGTCTTTTCACATATTTCCCATGTTCCCCAAGTGGGGAACTATCGGGATTCAGACACTCAGAAAATGATGGCAAAGCAGCACATCTCTGAGACTCAGCTAAAAGCACAAATAAGCCATTTACATGTTTCTCCAAACACAGACCAAACAGCAAGCAAACAAAAACAGGTGGTGCCACAATATGCCAAATTCTGCCATATTCTTTATAATAAAGACTCTGCCTGACCATTTCATACTAAAATCTTAATAGTTTTGGTTAGATTAACATTACTATTACATAATTTTTTTTTTTGGTGCAGGTAAACGTTGACATGTGTGGCTATAATTTAATAGTGTTTGAGCTGCAACTGCTTTCATCTAAAGAGATTAATCCAAATATTGTTTTTTTTTTTTTTTGGAGCGGAAATGTTTTTAGTGTTATTTTGTTGTTTTACATCTTGATTTATTCTGAAACTGTACCATTGGATATTCAAAACATGCCCCCTTCATTTTGACACCAGAATTATTGAAATACACCTTGCAGTTACAGAGATATAGTCAATTTGCGATATGCCTCAGTTAAACCCTAAGCCTAATTTGTGGACATGTTCTTTTCGAGCACACACACCAAAAAACAGGCTAGGGTTTAAAGGGTTAAACTTTCCTGGGACAGATATAGTAAATCAATGCCTGACACACATGTGCATACATAAAAAAGTGTGCGCTATAGTGAGTTATGACTCCATTAGGCTTCCACATGAGGCAGCTCCTACATATTGGTTTCTGTTGCTCTCAGTGAATCTTTACATTTATTGCCCTGGTTGGTTGGTTTACTCCCAGGCACAGTCTATTCATTTGACTAATGCACATCTTTAGGGAACAAGTCAAAGATGTATAAGGGGTACAATGCCAAACAGAATAAGCGAGCAAAACTGTTGGATTTTTTTATAGTGTTTTTATAACATGAAGAAGTCACTAATTACCTCATTCATCGTTGCCTCAAGAAAACACAGAACTAAAGCAATTTTTAAAGTTCTTTACAGTTGATTTGTTTTCATCTCATTTAGTTTTCCCAGTTAGGTTAGAGGTGCAATTGTTTTAATTCAGCGGAATAAACTTAAACGCATCAATAAAAAGTAGATATTTAATCATCTTAGAATAACACACTTCTATTTCTGCAGATATTGCACAGAACCCAGTGGAAGAAGAAATTACTTCCTTGTTTTGTTTGTACATCTGCCCACAGAGGACAAACTGAGCATGGCAGGAGAAGAAGCACTTTTATGTTCATCAGACCTATTGCCACTGGACTTGTTCATCAACAACAGCATGTCCCTGCAGGGCTACCATAGCTTGTCACATGCCCTTAAATTAGAGGTGTGGAACTGCAATGTGCACTTTTGCCAGATGTCACCAAAAGACTACACACCCTACCTTTGACTGGATTCTCAGTCAGCAATCCAGCTGCCCACCATTCTGTCTAGCTGCATCCTAAGGTGTAGAGTAAATTTGCAGCATTAACATTGTCATGCTGTTTATTACCGTGTCATGTCGCCTTTTGAGCAGCTCACAATGGGCTCTATGGGGAAAACAGATTTGAGGGCAGGCAGTTAGGACAAGACGCAGCACTGCAAGCGTCCTCTGATAGAACTGGAAACAGGGCATAATTTTCTAGCTGTGATGATGTCTAGAAACAAATTACTCTTATTACTTAAATTACTCTAGATAGTAAGTGATCAAATATATGGAGGTGGTCCTTAAATGAAATTCCTTATCTTCATTTTCAGTATGCATCTGTTTTGATCTAGTTTCAGTACAAATCTTTTCCACTCTGGCTTCTCACAGAACAGTGTGATTACAAAGTGACTTCATTATAAAATAAATCCTGACTAAAGAACCACTGAGGTTGACTTACAATTGTCCTAATGAGCTGCTGAAGATAAATACACACACACAGCATGTGCCGTAGCAAGAGGAGCACGATAGGGCACTAACAAGGAGCATTTGTACATTTGGTTTGACAGCCAACTCAGCAATGTGCAAGTTAAATGAAAAAAAAAAAATCAACACTGTCTTTTCAACTTTGGTTGCTCATGGTTGGATAGAATAATTATCTTCCCTGTGATTTGTGCTGTTCAAACATACCCCCAAATGCACCCCCAGTCCTTTCTGTCACTACATGAAACTCCATTTTATCTTCTTTTGTAAAGTGAGTTGAGTAGTGAACGGTTTTGTTGAACTGTTCATACTACTCCCTCCGTCTGATGGCTACACATGAACAGTTCACACTCCTCCCTCAGACAGAAGGCCACACATGAACTGTTCACACTCCTCCCTCAGACAGAAGGCTACACATGAACTGTTCACACTCCTCCCTCAGACAGAAGGCCACACATGAACTGTTCACACCCCTACCTCAGACAGAAGACCACACATGAACTGTTCACACTCCTCCCTCAGACAGAAGGCTACACATGAACTGTTCACACTCCTCCCTCAGACAGAAGGCTACACATGAACTGTTCACACTCCTCCCTCAGACAGAAGGCCACACATGAACTGTTCACACTCCTCCCTCAGACAGAAGGCTACACATGAAGTGTTCACACTCCTCCCTCAGACAGAAGGCTACACATAAACTGTTCACACTCCTCCCTCAGGCAGAAAGCCTCAGACACAAAGCTAGATCAACAAGGCTAAAACACTGAAGAACTCTTCCCCATGCCTTGTATCTGACTCCTGACTCACTTTCATTGCCTCTGTTATTGCTGCTGTTATGAAGCACTTTTAAACACTGTTTTGTTTTTACATTTACATTTATTCATTTAGCAGATGCTTTTATCCAAAGTGACTTACATTGAGCTTCTAATTACCAATGTTACAGACACTGGAGGCAAGGTGGGTTAAGTGTCTTGCCCAAGGACAGTTTGAACTGTGGGGAGAGTGGGAATTGAACCGCCTACCTTCCAGGTTGAAGGTTGACCACTCTACCCACTGAGCCACTGCGCCCCTTTTTTAATTATCATGTTGAATGTTTTTTATTAACATTGTTTATTGCTGGTCCTAAGTACACATTTTGATAATTAATGTTCAGATGTTCAATGACTATAAATTAATGTTGAACCTTAAACTTTACATTGTTTTAGAAAATGTGTGTGTCTACAGAAAACCACTGAAAATGCTCTATATATGCCAGACCTTTTAGTGGCACTGAAATGGTACCAGACAGACAAGAACACATTGGACATGCGCAACACTATAAGGCAGTTGTTGAATGTTTTTAGTGCAGGGGGAGTTAGGGCCTATGCTACGTTCACACCAAACGCAAATTATTTGCACGTAGTTGGATGCTTGAACATTCTGAGTTTACTTGCTTCATTCGCACATAAAATTTACTTCACCACAGACAAATTTGCGTCATATGAGGGGCTTCTGTCAGGTGGGTTGTCTTCCAGTGGTATGTGTGCCTGCTAAGGGCTGAAAAATTGCGCCCTCTTCTCTGAAAGGGATTACAAGCAACCCATATACAAACAACTTAGGACCAACTGCATCCCCTCTGCTGAGAAGTGCATCCCCTTGCTTAGAAGAGGAGACGTTTTTGGATGTAATGATTTACACATTTTAGGAAAATGAGAGGAGGAAATCTACATGATTTAACACACTAAATCTAAAGAGCACACACTGGTAAACACACTGGTAAAGTAGGGTAGCTACTAAGGCCTAATTTATTTCTTATTAAATTTTTTAAATTATGTTACAAAGTTTTAGGCTATGGTTTGTCTCAATTGTCTAACTTAGGGTCCTTTTTGTTACTTTAAATGAGGGGGTATTGTTTACACTCACTTTTAAGAAGGGGATGCAATTCTCAGCAGGCATGCAGTTTTGGTATAACACCGATCTAGTTGCAAAATAGTTGAGATTGATTTTGAGAGTGTAGCTGTGCTCTATTAATTTGGGAGGACTGAAAAACACCATGAACCCATTTTGCGCTGTGCAGGAATCCATTGGATGCTTCGGAGGAGCACCCAGCTCGGTGAGTTTTACCAACTCCTCCAGGAGCTGCATGTGGATGTCCGCCACTTTCATAACCATTATGCTCTAAATGTTGCAAATTAATGTTTTTTTTTATTTTTTATAATCTAAAAGGATTTCATGTAGCTCTACATGAAATAGGATTATTAGGTCAATTAACAACATGCCTGGGTATAAAAAGAGCCTCTGAGCGTGTCGGTGTCTCTTAGATGTCAAGAAAAGCATTCCCCAAATGCTGCAGGAAAAATAGTGGAGCAATATCCTAAAGGAGTTTCTCAGAGTCAAAATTTGCAGAGTTTGACGTTATCATCATCTACAGTGCAAAATATCATCCAAAGATTCAGAGAATCTGGAACAATCTCTGTGCGTAAGGGTCAAGGCAGGAAAACCAGACTGGATGCCCATAATCTTCGGGCCCTAAGACGGCACTGCAACACAAACAGGAATGTTACAGTAATGGAAATCACAACATGAGCTCAGGAATACTTCCAGAAAACATTGTCGGTGAACATAATCCACCGTACCAGTCGCCTTTGCCAACTAAAACTCTATAGGTAAAAAAAGAATACATAGCTAAACATGATCCAGAAGCACAGGTGTTCACATTGCTCCCTGCCAGATTGTCTTGAACCAGTGTCAGCGGTCCAGCCCTATTCTTGTAACTCACATAGTTTATTGTGTTTTGACCTGCAAAAGTTTGAGCTGATATAACCAGGAAGACACACACACATACAGTTGTGCTCATAAGTTACATTGGCAGAATACATTGGCAGAATTTGCACATTTTTTGGGGGTCATTTTTCAGACAATATAAATGATAACTCAAAAACCTTTTTTTCACTAATAGTTTGTGGTTGGGTGATGCCATTTATTCAAAAATAAATAACTGTTGTCTTTTAAAATCATAATGACAACAGAAACTAAATGACCCTAATAAAAGGTTAACGTACCCTGGTAATTTTGGCCTGATAACATGAACACAAGCTGACACAAACAGATATGAATGGCTACTAAAGGTAACCATCCTCATCTAAGATCTGTTTGCTTGTAATCAGTGTGTGTGTATATTTCAGTGACGTTTATTGCATTTCTGGGCTCCTAACACACCCTTGCATCTTTCATCCAGTGCTGCACTGATGTTTCTGAATTCTGAGTCATGGGAACATCCAAATAATTGTCAAAGGGATATTTAAAGATATCCAAGGAATTGAGAATGTCAATCAGCAGTGTTCAAACTCTAAATAAGAAGTGGAAAATTTTAAATTCTGTTAAAACCAAACCAAGGTCAGGTAGAGCCACAACTATCTGGAAAATTGGTCGAGATGCAAAGAAAAACCCACAAATAACTTCAGCTGAAATACAGGACTCTGTGAAAAAAGTGGTGTGGTTGTATCAAGATGCACAATAAGGAGGCACTAAGAAGAAAAATGGGCTGCATGATCGAGTCACCAGAAAAAAGCCATTACTACGCAAATTTGTCATTTGGAGTGATGAGACCTAAATTAAATTTTTTGGCAACAATCACAAACGTTACATTTGGAGGAGTCAGCAAAGCCTATGATGAAAGGTACTTCATTCCTACTGTGAAACGGAGTTGGATCACTGATGTTTTAAGGATGTGTGAGTTACAAAGGCACAGGAAACTTGGTCAAAATTGATGGCAAGATAAATACCAGGCCCTCAGGAAGCTGTAGTTGAATAGCCCTGTTGTCATAGGTAATCTTGATCTTGAGAAGCTTGAGGGTTAGTGACACCTTAGGGATTGTAAATGGACAAAAAGTAAAAAGTTGGTCTGAAGAATCAAGCCTTAAATAATACAGAGGGGATGTTTTTTGTGAGACGATAAAAGAGTTGAAGAGAGAACCAGAAACTATAAAATGGTTTGAGAATTTTTCAAAATACAGGTTGGTAGTTATCAGAAAATACTGGAGGAAAATTTACACTCATCAGCCCAGAAGCTGTGCATGGAACGTACTTGGACGTTCCAACAAGACAACAATCAAAAGCACAAGGCCAAGTCGACCTGTCATTGGCTACAGCAGCATAAAGTGAAGGTTCTGGACTGGCATCAGTCTCCTGACATCAATATCATTGAGCCACTCTGGAGAGATCTCAAACATGCAGTTCATTCAAGACAAGAATTTACAGGAACTGGAGGCTTTTTGCCAAAATAAAGAGCCTCATACACTACCGCAAAAGACTTAAAGCTGTCATTGATGTTAAAGGTGGCAATATGTTGGCAGCTTCACTAGGTTGAAGATGGGTGGTAGCAAGTGGCACACAGTGTAGTACTGTGTTGCCTTAATGTTTGAATCTAGCTACGAATAAGTTTGGTAGCTCACCCACCCAGTATTGCCCAACTGCATTTAACTTGACTGTGCTCAAAATGTATGTAAGGGGATTATTGTCTGTGTATACTATGAAAGTAGGTGAGTAATAAAGGTAATCCCTAAATTTATCACAATTCACCCACTTAAGCGCAAGAAACTCAAGCTTGCCAGAATGAAGGTAATTGTTTTTTTCAGGAGGCATGAGGGTTATTGTACCATATGCAATTACACGCAGCTTGTTCCCCTGTTGCTGGTAGGGAACCTTTGTTTGAAGTGTCTTTATAAAGGACGAATGGCAAGTCAAAGTCTGGATAAGCTAAAATAGATGAAATAGTTAGCATATAAGCTCTTCTTGTGTCCAAATGACTGGTGTCTTTGAAGGAAGCTGACCACTATTGTTGCCTTTTTGTTTTGAATTCTTATATCAGACCTGAGTAGGTTTGCGTTCTAACTCAGCTGAATTCTCAATGAGCTTGAACAGTGGTCTTGCTGATCTAGAAAAGTCTTATAAATATAAATATATAAATGTCCTGTAATGGCCTAAAAAAAAAAGAGGTGCTCTTAGGAGAAGAAAAATAATATTCTTTGGCTCTCTGTCTCTTAGCTGGTAGACTGCCTCTAGGTCTTTGGGGTTTATCTGAAAACCTTCACTAGTAACAAGGTGACCTACATACCTAATTTGTTTTTTTGAAAAGTTCACATTTGTTAGGGCGCAACTTAACACCATGGTCTCTGAGTCCATATAAAACACATCTTAAGTCACTGGTCAGGAAAAGCCTTAGAATAACATAACACATCGTCCGAGTATGTTGAACAACATTCATCCCTTAACATTTATTAATTTAGCAGACGCTTTTATCCAAAGCGACATTGTTCTACAGTAATCACCAGTGTTACAGCCACTGGAGGCAAGGTGGGTTAAGTGTCTTGCCAAAGGACACAACAACTGTATGAACTGTGGGGAGAGCGGGAATCGAACCACCTACCTTCTGGTTGAAAGACGACTGCTCTACCCACTGAGCTACTGGGAGTGGATATTGGGCGGGGATAGTTTTGGGGTGATGTGGACTTCCTAATCCAACAGTGGTCAAGTAAAGTCTTAACATATTCACTGAGATTGGCAGAACATATATTAATGTAAGGTTTGCACATTGACTCTTCACCACTGGGAAAAGAGTGGTGAAGAGTTAACTGGTCTGACTTCACTAACAGATCACAGGTCAGAATGGTTACCTTTAGCCATTCAAACCTGTTTGTGTCAACTTGTGTACATGTTATCATGCCAAAATCCCTTCATTTTGATCAGGGTGTTTGTGTGTTTGTCCATCTGTTTGGAGCTGTGGTTGGAGTCCCTGGAGCCTGCATTCCCTCCAACACACCTGCTAATCATCTGTCTCAGTATAAGAAGCCTCTTCAGTCTTCCACTTGTCACCAGGTTGTTACCTTTTGTGGTACACTGTGTGGCTAAAATTTCTTGAAGTTAGGATAATATTGTTTTTTGAAAAATTACCTTTATACTTGCCATTGTCTCCAGACACCTGCCTGGCCGCCTCCTCTGCTCCACTGTCTAGCATCCCCTGGATCTCCACCTGCTCCTGTTTTTTTTTAAATAAACATTTTTAACTGCCATTTTGTCTCAGTGTCTGCCATTTTGATCCACCAATTGTCCGCAACAACCTGCTACAACAGTCTATATGCAAAATTGTAGTGGAAAAATTTCTTTACAGGATTTGTATTGCAATATTGTAATTTTGCTGAACTCTGGGGCATCAGGAGGAAGGGCTGTTGTGTCGATTTCATCTTGAAGTGGAACAATGAAAGTCATCTGTTGACCATTAGTAGATACATTCTTAAGTTTTTTTGCGGTATATCTGTTAGGATTTAGTTTTTTTATGTTTGCTCCCCCTCCCCTTTGTGTTTCGGACAGGGCTTGTGTGTGGCAGGGGGCGAGGCTGGCTTCTATCTCAGCAGTTTAGGCACACCTGCATCCAATCTCCTCAGTCTGTCTACAAAAGCCTGGATCCTCACCACTTCTCTGCCAGATAATTTCATCTATGGTCAATCTCTCCCCTGTCTCCAAAGCCGGCCAACTCCCAGCCACGATTTTGTTAAATAACTGTTTAAACTTTTATGGTAACTTGCCTCTTTTTTGGGGTTCCTCTAGCCAAATCATAACAATATTCTTTAGATTCATGTGGAATGACTGAAAGTTTCCTCTGATCACTTCCTCCTTTGGGGGAAAACATATATACAACAAATAAGGAAAACAAACCTAAATACTTAATTTCATTTAACATCACACCAGTTCGTTTTCATTACCTGTTGCCTTATAAAGCAGCCACCCACCAGACAATGACTTCAGTTTGGGTATTCAGTCAGAAGAATGGAAATCTTAAAAGTGCAAACAAGATTATCAGCACAACAAATCAATTAAAGTGTATTAATTGAAATTCAATTGAACTGAATAAAACAAAACCTCTGAATGATCAGCATAATCAGGTAAGGCAATATGGAGTTTTCTTTACCCAGCCATGAAAAACTTTAGCTTCTGGGACCCTATTGGAGTTTTTAATAATGGTTTTTGGGAGCAAGTAAAACTGCAACGTGATGGTCTTTGGCGATGACACACTTTCAATTTGTGCAGGCAATTGCCGTTTCCTTGTAGATTTCTGTTTACTAAAGAGCCCAGGAAAAGACCTGTGAAGAATGTGAATTGTGTATGTGAATATGATTGTGATTTCAAGACCGATTGCAAGTTTTGCACAGCCATTTCTGTGCATGCATAAACAGGCTTCTGGAAATTTAAATATAAGGAAATCATTTTTAAATTAAAATAATATTTGTTTATTTCCAAAATCCATTAACATTCAAAGTCTTGTTCTTGTTCTTGTTGTTCTTGTTGTAAATTGTTAATAAGAAGAATCTTTCAGTGTAGAGCAATTGAGCAAACTTTATTCTGTAAAGTGAGAGGCGGCGGGCTGATGTGGGCTTGCTCATAGCCCCCCAGCTCAGCCGCCTGGTGAACGAGAGGGTTGTTTCGCTGCGACTTTGGGTCAGGGATAGGTCTCTCACTGTTGTTTGTGTTTACGGGCCGAATAGCAGTGTAGAGTACCTGGCCTTCTTGGAGTCTCTGGGAAGGGAGCTGGAAAATGCTCCGACCGGGGGCTCCGTCGTTCTACTGGGGGACTTCAACGCTCACGTGGGCAGCGACACTGACACCTGGAGGGGTGTGATTGGGAGGAACGCCCCCCTGATCTGATCTCGAGCGGTGTTCTGTTATTGCACTTCTGTGCTAGTCACAGTGTAATGAACAGACAGTTCGTTACATAAATGTACTGGAGCACGCAGCACTTTAAGCAAATGTGAACTGGCACAAAAAAGGACATTGCACATGATTGGTTTTAAGAAATAATTTATTGATTGTTTTATATTTCCGCCTTCAGATTTGCACTTGGGATGATGGCTGCCGGTCTGGAAAGAGAACAAACAATGAGAACTGATTGAGAACTGTGCAATAGGTGTACTTGTGTGTTTGGTGTAAAGTGTTGTGTTGCTGTGTGTTAATGTTGACTCACCTCTCTGTTCTATGTGTTCAGGTGGCTGGCTAAAAGAGTCCCCGGGGGAACAACCAACATTAAAAGTTCAAAAGTTCCGGGCCAGACCACGGCAGGGGAATGGAGAGGGGAGGAAACTAAACTGTGTTTTATGTTTAAGGGATTTTAAAGAAGTCTAAGTATTTGGTTTTAGGCTTTGGAAATGGTGTTAGGTTTTAAAGATGGTTTATAGTTTGGTTTATTGCTTTGGAGGTTATTAACATGGTTTTATGGAAAAGTGAATGTTGATAAACTTACCTGTGGGGTTGGGCTTGGTTTTACCCAATTAGTGGGGAGGTATTTAAGGTGCCTCAAATCATTCCACGGGGTTGTTGTGCTTCTTCCTCTTGGTCTGATTGTCGACTGCTGGAGAGAACTGAGCTCCTCCTTCCGTCACTGCACTTTTGCACATTGCACCTAGCACTTTTGGGAATTTTTATTGAAAAAGAAAGGAAAATAAAAAGAAAAACAGTGGTCTATGCCAACTCTGTGCTTCCAGTGTCTCATTGCTCGTCGTACCTCACTGACATCCAGCAGCTAACCAGGTCTCACCCTAACACACAGTTTGTCCATAACAAACACCATGTTCAAGCATAAGGGTGTCCACCAGTGCACGTGGCACCAGGACACCCTAGGCCAGAGGTCGATGATCGAATTTGTAGTCTTGGACACTCGTGTGAAGAGAGGGGCGGAACTGTCAACTGATCACCACCTGGTGGTGACTTGGATCCGATGGCGGGGGAGGAAGCTGGACAGACTCGGCAGGCCAAAACGTACTGTGAGGGTCTGTTGGGAACGTTTGGCCGAGTACTCTGTCAGAAAGAACTTCAACTCCCAATCCATTGTCGACGCAGCCACTCGGAGTTGTGGCTGTAAAGTCTCCGGTGCCTGTCATGGCGGCAGTAAGGGATGCCGTCATGCTAAAGAAAGAGACCTATCAAGCCTGGTTGGCTCGTGGGACTCCTGAGACAGCTGATAGGTACCGGCAGGCCAAGCAGACTGCAGCCCAGGTGATTATGAAGGCAATTACTCAGGTCTGGGAGGAGTTTGGTGAAGCCATGGAGAAGGACTATCGGTTGGCCTATAAGAAATTTTGGCAAACCGCCCGGTGCCTCAGGAGGGGGAAGCAGTGCCCAGCCAACACTGTTTACAGTGGAGGTGGGAATCTGCTGACTTCAACTGGGGACATTTTTGGACAGTGGAAGGAATACTTCGAGGATCTCCTCAACCCCACCGACACGTCTTCCACCGAGAAAGCAGAGGCCGAGGGCTCAGAGGTGGACTCATCCATCACCCGGGCCGAAGTCACTGAGGTAGTTGGGAAGCTCCTTGGTGACAAGGCACCGGGCGTGGATGAGATACGCCCTGAATACCTCAAGTCTTTGGATGTTGTGGGGCTGACACGCCTCTGCAACATCGCATGGCGGTTGGGGACAGTACCTCTGGACTGGCAGACCGGGGCGGTGGTCCCTCTTTTCAAGAAGGGGGACTGGAGGGTGTGTTCCAACTACAGAGGGATCACATTCCTCAGCCTCCCCGGGAAAGTCTATGCCAGGGTACTGGAGAGGAGAATGCGGCCGATAGTCGAACCTCTGATTCAGGAGGAACAATGCAGTTTTTGTCCCGGTCGTGGAACACTGGACCCTCTCCAGGGTGCTGGATGGTTTATGGGAGTTTGCCCAACCACTCCACATGTGTTTTGTGGATCTGGAGAAGGCATTCGACTGTGTCCCTCGTATGGGGTCCGGGGCTCTTTGCTAAGGGCTGTCTGGTCCCTGTACGACCGGAGCAGGAGCATGGTTCGCATTGCCAGCAGTAAGTCAGACCTGTTCCCGGTGCATGTTGGACTCCGGCAGGGCTGTCCTTTGTCACTGATCCTGTTCATTGATTTTATGGACAGGATTTCTAGGCGCAGCCAGGGGCCGGAGGGAGTCTGGTTTGGGGACCACAGGATCTATGCTTTTTCCTGATGATGTTCTCCTGTTGGCTCCATCAAGCCAGGATCCCTAATGTGCACTGGGACGGTTTGCAGACGGCTTGTCTCCTTCAGGTTGGTGGAGAGCTCCTCAAGTGGAATAGTTCAAGTATCTTGGGGTCTTGTTCACGAGTGAGGGAAGGAGGCAGCGTGAGATTGACAGACGGATCGGTGCAGCTTCTGCAGTGATGCAGGCGATGTACCGGTCAGTCTACGTTCCTACTCTCCTCCTATGGTCATGAGCTTTGGGTCATAACCGAAAGAACAAGATACCGGATACAGGCGGCTAAAATGAGCATTCTCCGCTGAGTGGCGGGCCTCCTTAGAGATAAGATGAGGAGCTCGGTCCCTCGGGAGGAGCTCAAAGTAGAGCCACTGCTCCTCCACATCGAGAGGAGCCAGCTGAGGTGGCTCGGGCATCTGTTTCGGATGCCTCCTGGACACCTCCCAAGGGAGGTGTTCCGGGCATGTCTCCCCAGGATCTCCCCGAGGAAGACCTAGGACTCGCTGGAGGGACTGTGTCTCTCGGCTGGCCTGGGAACGCTTCGGTATCCCCCCGGAAAAGCTGGAGGAAGTGTCTGGGGAGAGGGAAGTCTGGGCGTCTCTGCTTAGACTGCTGCCCCTGCGACTCGGCACCGGATAAGCGGTAGAAGATGGATGGATGGAGGTTAGCTCAGCTGACTGCCATTTTACTTCTGTAAATAAAATCTAAATACATTTTTGTTACCAACTAGCTCAGGTTAGCAACAAAGAGGGGAATCCACACAGACAACGAAGGTTGAATGCCAATTGATTTATTACTTCATTTGATTAGTATAGCTATAAGGTGAGAGTTTAAACAATCAGTAGTGAATGAAGTGCATGAATGTATGTCAAGATGTCAGAGTCATGTCTGTAGTAAGATGGCAGAAAGACAAACAAAAGGGTTTACCAAGATGGTGGCTCACCTGAGTGAGAGCGAGAGAGAGAGCCAAAGGCGGCTGGTTAATATATACTCCAAGCCCCTCCCCTCTCAGGTAGACCACACTTGATGACCCACCCACTCAACACAAGACAACCCTCTTAAAGGGGAAGTTCTAGAGCTGGATCGTCATTTTAAATACATAAACAGTATTTTTAAGTGTAATAAATTTTGTAAACCTTAAACATATTTTCAAAACCTAACTGTAAACATAAAATAAATATAAAATAGTTCTGAGTAATCGTTCGGCACTGGATCCTCTCCATAATTGTCTTCAGGACATTAAACAGTGGCTTTCCCAGAATTTCCTTCATTTAAATGAAGGAAAGACTGAGTACATCCTATTCAGCCCGGATTCATGCAACAATGTTTTTAACTTTGGCCCCATGACACCTCAGTTTGCTCCGCCTGTGCGTAACCTGGGTGTTATTTTGGACAAAAACTTGAAGTTTGATAAGCAGATTGGGGCAGTAGTGAAGGCAAGTTTCTACCAGTTAAGACTTCTTAGTAAGGTTAAATATTTTTTGTCCAGAGCCGACCTTGAAAAAGCAATTCATGCCTTCATCAGTTCGAGGATCGACTACTGTAATGCCCTCTACACTGGACTCAATACATCACTCATCAATCGCCTTCAACTGGTGCAAAACGCAGCCGCACGTCTTCTCTCCAATACATCTAGACGGTCACACATGTCCCTGTCCTCCGCTCGCTTCACTGGCTCCCAGTGCAGTTTAGGGTGGAGTATAAAGTCCTGCTGTTTGTGTTCAAGGCCATTCATGGTTTGGCCCCAGTATACCTCACTGACTTAATAGTGAGGTATACTGGGGGCGGCTGTAGCTCAGTGGGGGCGGCAGTAGCTCAGTGGGTAGAGCAGTCGTCTTTCAACCGGAAGGTAGGCGGTTCGATTCCCACTCTCCCCCCGTTGTGTCCTTGGGCAAGACACTTAACCCACCTTGCCTCCAGTGACTGTAACACTGGTAATTACTGTAGAACAATGTAAGTCGCTTTGGATAAAAGCGTCTGCCAAATGAATAAATGTAAATGAATAAATGTAATAAAAATCTATCAGCCAACCAGAACACTTCGCTCTTCTGAGCACATTTCTCTGGTGTAAAAAGGTATAAAAAGTTTAAAGGCCGGTCATTTAGTGTTCAAGGACCAAAGTTGTGGAATGCACTTCCTGTGCACCTCCGAAGCATCACTGTGCTGAGTGTTTTTAAAGCACACCTGAAAACTTATTTCTTTTCTAACCAAGAATTATTTCTTTTCTAATCAAGAATTTTAAGACCAGATTCCGTCTGTTTCTTTTGTTTTCTTAATGTTGTCTTTTGTTGTTTTCTTGGAAAGCGCCTTGTGCACCTTTTGGCTGTTTTTAGGCGCTATATAAATAAAATTTGATTGATTGATTGATTGAAAATACATAGCCTTAACTGTCTTAACCATGGTTCATTAATACTTTGTAAAGCTTAAGAATTTTAAAAGCTGTGCAAAGGCACACATGAACATCGTATTAATTGTCACCTAATTGTTGTGTGTTTCAGAAATAACTAAATCTTTTTGCAGAAAAAGGAGCTAATCAACATGGTCTAAAGTATGAGTGCTTCATTGTGCTGTTACTATGTCCCCTGCTATAGAAAACACCCGCTCTGCTGCTAGTGCCAGGGATGCATAGGTGGCGTTTAGCTAATGTAGATAGAAGAGGAAACGCTATCTCATAGGATTTCCACCACTGGAGTGGGTGTTCTAAAAGAAGCAGTGAAGGGACCTCCAGGTATTAGTTGAGCTCTTCTTTAGTTCTGGTGCTGATGGATTTAGGGACAATGACGTCAGTAAATGTCTTGCCTGACAGACTAACCAGTGCCGTTTTCTATATTGGAGAAGGCCCTTCATCTTGGCTTGTGATGCCTTCTGGTGGTCTTGCATCCGCAGGGCTTACTACTCCCTGATTTAAAAAAAAATGTATTAAGAGTTCTCTATACAAGTATAATGGATGGAAAAAAACACTTACCACGTGAACTGCAGCTTCTTCAATCAGCCTTCCATGAGTTTTCTGATGTTGCTCTACAGTGAGAAATGGCAGCGTTTTAAACCTGGGATCCAAGGTAGAAGCAGTGTAAAGAATTATCTTGCTCTTCTCACATGTGTATCTTTTGCCGGCTTTCCGGATGAGGGCATAGAAGACCTTCCCCAGGGGTTGGAATGGTGGCTCCACTAGATTTAGATTGCACAGGCCTTCTGTAGGCCTTGGAAAATCCACCTGATTCCGGGGACAGATGGAGTGGTGACAATCAAGTCATCCATGAAGGCTCTTATTGGGGGTTGTCACATTCAGGTCTTGGTCAAAGGTCCCCAGCACTCTACCTCCGGTGACTTGATGATCATGTTCATGGCAAAATGACAAAAAGAATGGCTTAGATGGTGCAGCGTGTAATTATGCCCTTTTTCAAGCAGATGCCAGTCTGAATAATCTGTGACTCTTAGCCTAAAGTCGCCATAGTAATCTAGTATAAGGTCCAAGATATTACGTGGGACATGATGTTGCTGGAGGGCAAGCTCGACAAGTTTATGTGGGATGGATTCATATGCATTGGTGAGGTCCGGCCTGACATTAATTATCTTAGGGTTAATTATGAGGCGGGGTTCACCCTGGACAATGGCCAGTTAGTCGCAGGGAGACAAACACTGATAGACAACCATTCACTCTCACATTCATTCACTAGGGACACTATAGAGTTGCCAATTGACCAATACATGCATGTCTTTGGGCAGTGTGAGAAAGCCAGTGTACCAGAAGAGAACCCACGTTAACACAAGGAGAACATGCAGACTCCTCACAGAAAGACAACCTTCTTGCTTTGAGGCATCTTATTTTTTACTTATTTGGCACAATGTGTATAATTATAATAATAAGGAAGTGGAAAGAGGGAATTGAAAACATTTCTGTAAAAATCTCCCTCTCCATAGAAATATCTTTCACCCTGATCAGCCTTTATTGCAGTCCGTCTGCCAAAATCGATTTCTATGGACAGCTAGAAGGAATTACTTAAACACCATACAACACACAATAACACTAATAAAATAATTGTGATTGGTGACTTTAATGTAAACTGGGACAGTAAGAAGGACAGAAAATTACTCAAACATATTATGGACTATTTATTTTCTATTTTTTGAAAGTAATAGAACTAGGATCACAAAATACTCCAAAACTAGAATAATTTGACTAGCTGGTCACTTGCTGGTTCCACAAAAATATTTAAGACTTTTATAAAAAGCATTGAAAATATTGCATACTAAAAATACTTTTATGACACCATCACTATCTAGTTTTAAAAAATGTTAAAAAAAAGTTAACTTAAAAACTGTTTGATGTATAAGGCACCACATTACCTCACACCTCCTCCACTGTGAGAATTTATTAAACGGAACATTAATCCACAAAGGACTATGCGAGCTACCACCAGGGGCATTATGATGATACCTCACAGATGCACTACGTGCGGTCAGACTGTACTGTCATTTTGTGGAATAGTTTATCATGGACATTGAGAGAATACCTCACATATAACTCTTTAAAGCCCAAGCAAAAAACAAGCTATGCTCGAATCAGAATTGTACTCATTTGTAATTTGTAAGTGCCTGTATTCCAACATAAAACCTGTTATTGTATTTTTTTTTACGTGTGTATGAGTAGGTTGTGAAAGTGTAATCTGTGCAGTAGTCTATTGTGAGCATTGTTTGTGTACTGTGTGCATGTGTGGGTGGGTGCGTTACGAATGGATGTGTTTTTAGATTAATGAAAGGTATGTGAAATATATTTCATGCACTTATTTTTATAGTAATTTGTATTGTACTTGCTTTTACCCTGTGGGACAACCTATAGAAACTTTAGACTTGGATGTCTGCCACTGTGATGGTGACTGGATCCTGTTCAAAGAGGTTGCTTTGGTCTGCACTTAGATCTACTATCCACTGTGCGCTGCTGTTGTGTGATGCCTCCTTCTCAATCTCCAGCCTCGGTGGGTTTATTGTTAAAATGCATTAACAATTTGAAATGGAGGAAATCGTTGGATAAAAACTGGAAAATACTGGTGTTTTTGTTTGGACATGGAGTGTGAAAGTGCAACAGTCCACATTAAATTGCACATGGTCACCCTACTTTAAAGTACATGCTTGGTATGCAATTTAGATAAATGGACTTATTATCATGACTTTTTTTTATGTATTTATAGCAGGACTTATGTACTTAGGTACTGTATGTTGTTGTCACAGCATACATCAAAATTTAGATTATGAAGTATTGAAATCGTATTATTTTCTAATATATTCACATGAAGCATATTTAATAAAACTCTACAGTACACATTTCTGGAAACATTACCATCACACATATATTTGGTTGGCGGTGCCCAGAGCTGCTGAGATCTGGTCCGAGGCTGTCACACATGATTCACATGAGTTTCATTAAACCCTTCCCTCATGAGCTCATGATTTATGGTTGGGCCACTGTCAATGCTGCGAGGCCATTTGCGAGGAGACACGTTACATAACAGGCTCTCGTTAACCTGCCACTAACCTCTGGACCGGTCTCATTCAGTTTTTCTCACGTTCTTCACCTCTGAACCGTACAGTGGAAGCCCTTTTATTCCATAATCACGTATATCAATTTAGAATAACGTGGAAGTAAAGTACTCTATTCTGAATCTTCAAAATCAATTTAATCTAGGCAACATGGACATAATTATTGAAAGAAAAAAAATACATTTGCACATATTCAATAACCTGGATTTGAGAAAAACCTTGAAGACAGAACTTGGGTTTATGGTATGTATCATCTCGGAGGTGGGGATCATCACAGACTACTAAAACAGCAAGAGGCCTATGGGCTATACACCGTCCAAACCCTGGTTCCTAAGGGCCTTAATGGACTTGTCCTAAATCCTTTCCTTACGGTCCCTAGGACACCACTTTGGGACACCACTTTGGGACACCCTTATTATATACTGTTCATCAATTAGTAACCATTTTATCACCCGGCTCTTTACAGTAAGGGAAAAAGCTATTCAGTGCATACCCCCGTAACCTCTAAAAAAGAAATTGGAAAATAGAGACATTACGATGTTTGAAAACTATGTCTAGGGTTAAGTATGTATCCTCACCTATAATACCACTAATTATACGTTTCACAGAAATAATATTAATAACATAACTCAAAATATGAACTTTTGGTACAACTTTACAGTGTAAAAAGGATAAACACACATAATTAATGCAGTTTAGGGGTTTGTATTAATTCAATTAAAACACAGGTCATACAATTTACCCAATTTAAATGTGAAATAATATTTCAAACACTTAGATGATGTTTTACTCACATAATGTCAACCTGAGTGCCCTCTTAGTGCACTTATGCAAGCTTGCAAGGCGGTAATGCGTGGAGGACATGCAGACTCCTCACAGAAAGACCAGAGTTGGCCGACGATGTTTGAGTCAGCTGGGGTTTGAAATCACGACCTTCTTGCTGCAGGTGTTCACATTATGTGCCTGCTGTAATGAACGGACGGTGACCCAAAAAGGCAGACACCGGGACAAAATGGCAGCTCAAAAGGTTAATTGAAAACAGGAGCAGTAGGTGGTGATCCAGACAATGATGGACGGTAAAGCATAGGAGGCAGCCAGTCAGGTGAGCTGGATCAAAGAGACAAAGGTAGGTATTAAAATAGTTTTCACAAACAAGAAAATCTAAACTTCAAGAGATTTGAGCCACATAGAGTACCAGGAAAAGGTAACAAACGATCTGACAATGAGTGGAGGACTGAAGAGGCTTCTTAAACTGGAGCAGGTGAGTAGTGATGAGTCTGATGAGCTGCAGGAGTGTTGGAGAGAATGTAGGCTCCTGGGACTCCGCCCAGCTCCAAACAGACAAACAAACAAAGACAGACAAGGTCAAAAAAAGAGGATGGTAGGTCTCCACTAGAAGGAGTTTTTTTCTCCCCCATGCAGTTCATGAAGTTTCTTCCCATACATTTGTAACATAACACATAAGAAATATATAAAACCCGAGGAAAACGTGAAGCAAAACAGTACGGCTGGGGGGGGAAGCGTTCTCAGGTCATTGTTGTTGTTGCAATTAAGACTCTACTGGCAATAAAACGTGTTGTCTGCTCATGAGTTCTTTGTCTTCGGTGTTTTGAAGACTGGGAGATCAGTTCAAAACAACATTGGCAACCCCCAAATCCGGTGGTGGACACCGAAAGTAAATAAAGCTCAATTAGGAGACCTAAAGAGCCTGGTTGGCTCCTAGGATTCCTGAATAGGTAACGTTTACTCATGTTTTTCAGTCACAGTAGAGTTTTCCTGTCATTCACATTGAGCTCAGTTAGTGGTTGTAATCTGTTTTTAGCTGGATGTCCGGTGATGTTACATAAGGCTCCTGTGATGTCAGCATTTTTTTTTTCTAATCCATTGCCGCTTTGGCTGGACACCAAGTTTATGCCAGGTGGCATCATTTTGTTCAGTTACCATCACTTTGATCAGTTTTGGGAATTAGACTGTATCATTCAAGTTTAGGTTTACAGTCTTTTAACGCATTGGGGCTGTCTCATACATTTTTTTCAGATTCAAAAGCAAAAATCTTTGCTTGTAACACACTGATATCCTGTAGATATTTTCAGCAATTTTGGCAGAAAGTATTTGTAGTTGTTGGTTTTACCCCGGACATGTTGTATAATAGCTGCAGTCACTCAGCAGGTCCAACATGTTGTTTAAAAAGTAAAAATAAGTAAAACCATAAAGATTCAGTTAAAAGAAATTAAAGAGTAATGTAAAAAGTTGATCATAAAATCATTGGCTAAAGGTGGAATTAACTAAAAATCAAAGTAAAGCAAGCATAAAAGTGTCTGCACAAAGCCAAAAGCTTTGTTTAGTGTGCAATTGTAAGCGTGGACTAGATGTGCAATGTGTTGACTCTATTTTCTTTTCTTGTTGAACTCAAGGGTTCCGAGCCTATCTAATAGTGCTCAATAAACTCTTTCGGGCTGGGGATCCTTTTGAGGATGATATGAATTGTTCTCGATTTATCAAGATGGAGGAAACTTAGCTACTCATCAGTGAGACATCAGTGAAACTTTCAAAGTTTCTGCCCTGATCACTATGCACACGTCTTGGGAAACCGAAATGGACAAAATATTTCTCGAGCAGGACCATGGGTGCTGCTTTCTGATCTTTTGTAGGGAAAGCTTGTGCATAATGGGTGTAGTGATGTGTAATAACCAGAACATTTTCTGTATTACTAGAGTCCGGCGCAATGGACAAGAAATCCATGCATACTAAATCCATAGGACCATCACTTTGATTCTGACTCTGATTTCATTTTAGGCCAATTAAAACCTTTCTTTAATAAGTCCATAAGTGTTATCAATGCCTAAATGAACATACTGTTTGTCTAAACTAGTGAACGGCAATTGTGGCCAGGTGGAACAGTGAATCGATGTGAATATAATATATTATTAAAAGAATAGATAATTTCATTCTGAATTGTGGTTATATATATATATATATATATATATATATATATATATATATATATATGTATAAAATAAAACCACAATTCTGGATGACATTACATATATACATCTGAAACAATAACAGAAGTACATTAGGAAAATGGCCCCGATGGACAAAGATACTTAATGAATGTCTCAGGCAGCAGAAGAAAGAGGAAGAGCTGGAGGTGCCTTCGTGGGAGGAAAGGCCTCTACAAGTCGCTGATATCAAGAAATCCTACCAATGGCTAGAACGGGCTGGACTGAAAGACAGCACAGAGGCACTCATCATGGCTGCACAGGAGCAGGTCCTGAGCACCAGAGCAATAGTGGCCCAGATCTACCACACCAGACAGGCCCCTGAGACAATTCAACACTTAACTGCAGGGTGTAAGATGCTGGCGGGGAAAGCATACATGGAACGCCATAACCAAGTGGCTGGCATAGTGTACAGGAACATCTGCACGGAGTACGGACTGGAAACACTGAGGTCAAAGTGGGAAACACCTCCAAAGGTGGTAGAGAATGACCGAGCCAAGATGCTGTGGGACTTCCAGATTCAGACCGATTAAAAGTTAATAGTGAACTGACTGGGCGTTGTGGTGGGGGAAAGTCGTTGTGGTTGACATAACATTACCAAGTGATGTCAACATCAGGAAAAAAAAGGCCTCAAAGAAGAACTTGTGAAGGCTTGAGAAGTGAAAGCAACAGTGGCACCTGTGGTCATCAGAGCACTTGGGACACTAACCCCCAAACTGGAAGAGTGGCTACAGCAGATTTTAGATAAAACACCAGACATCTCAGTTCAGAAGAGCGCAATCCTAGGAACAGCCAAGATACTGCACAGCACCCTCAAGCTCCCAGGCCTCTGATAGAAGACCCAAGCTCGAAGGATGAGACCACCTGCACAAGGTGAGAGCTTTAAAAAAATATATATTTGACTGCAAACCTTTGGGTTATTGTGTGAACTACCTGGTCACCACAGATCATATTGATCATCAATCCTTTAAGAACGAGTCTGCTCGAAAAGAACATGTCCACAGTAAATTGACTATATCTCTGTAACTACAAGGTGTATTTCAATAATTCTGGTGTCAAAATGAAGGGTGCACTTGTGAGATTTCCTTGAAGATTTCCTTTGAATGTGCAATGGTACAGTTTCAAAATAAATCAAGATGGAAAAGAGCAAAATAACCACAAAAACATATCCGCCTAAAAAAATACAATAAACAATATTTGAAATAATTTCCCATTAGATGAAGTCTGTTGCAGCTCAAACACTATTTGAAATTACAGCCACACATGTCAAATTTACCTGCACCAAATATAATTGTTCTAATGTGAAACCAACCAAAACTATTAAGATTTTAGTGTGAAATGGTCAGGCGGAGTCTCCATTATAAAGAATAGGGCAGAATTAGGCATATTTTGGTACCACCTGTTTTCACATTTACATTTACATTTATTCATTTAGCTGACACTTTTATCCAAAGCGACTTACATTAAGCTTCTAATTACCAGTGTTACTGTTACAGCCACTGAAGGCAAGGAGGGTTAAGTGTCTTGCCCAAAGACACAACAACAGTATAAACTAGTAAACTGATAGTAAACTGGGATCAGAATTTAACAAAATGCAAATTTAAAACAGCCCTGTGTGACTTTTAGCCAGTAGAGGGCCCAGAGCCCTCTCAGTGCAACCTCACTGTCACTGTTGGCCATGTTTGTTGACCAGTAGAGACAGACACCTGCTGACGGTTGTGCCTTATTTATATTTATTGGTAGTGCTAGAATTATTCAATCACAAAAGAAGCACATTGTCAGGATTCATGTCTGTTTATAGTGTTTATAGTGTTTTGTTCTTTGTTATGTTTTCTTAATAGTATCTGAGTTGTTTTATTATTGTATTTGAATTGAGTTCCTGGTTATTATTTTGAAATGTCTTACCCCTGTCTGTGTTTTATGATTTACTTCCTGCCTTGTGTCTTTCCCTCCTGTGTGATTACCTGCTCCGCCCTAATGTGTTTCACCTGTCCCTTGTTGTATGTGTCTATATATACCTGTTTATCTTTTCACTCAGTGCCAGGTTGTTGTCCCCCTAACTGTGAGTCTGTTCTGTGTCCCTAGTGGGTCAGTTAATATTCCTTGTCTGTTTTTCCTTGTAATTATTGTCCTGAATTATTCATGCTCGTACGCCTTGGTTATTCTGTTTCCTGGTTTTTGTTTTGTTACTTTGTCATTTAAATAAACCTTTTTTTAACTCTTTGCCTGTGTCTGGGGTTTGTGCTGGAGTTTCCTCTGCCTGAGTTTTCCCTGTCTGACTTTGAGCCCCAGAACTTTTCCTGAGTCTTCGTTTTAGCACCAGAGAAGCTCTGGGGCTCCTCTTCTCTTCGCCTACCTGGGCCACAAGGAGACTTCTCAGCACCTGGCTGGGCCACCTAGACTCCAACAAGACTCTGCTTCCCACGTCTGGTCTTCCCACGTCTGTTTCCCTCTCCGGTGTCAGCCCCGTCCGGTCCTTCCCCCTGCCTGGTCTCGTGTCCTTCCCCCAGCCTGGTCTTGAGTTTTTTGCCCCAGCCTGGTCTTGAGGTTTTTGCCCCAGCCTGGTCTCGAGTTCTTCGCACGTCTGTCCCTGCTTGGTCCTGAGTTCTGCCTGTCTTGTGTTTTTTCTTGTATTTTATGCCCGGAATTCCTAGCATGTTTTTCCTTGTAATTATTGTCCTGAATTCTTCATGCTCGGACCATCGCCTTGGTTATTCTGTGTCCTGGTTTTTTTGTTTACTTTGTGATTTAAATAAACTTTTTTTTTTTACTTTTTGCCTGTGTCTGGGGTTTGCGCTGGAGTCATCCGGTTTCTGGGCCTTTGGCCATGACTCACTTTGTAATTCTAATCTATGTGATGTTCATGTGCATTGTTTCGTTTTTTTTTTTGTTTTTTTTGTGTGGTTATAAGCAACTGATGGATTTCTTTCTGATCAAATTCCTCCTCAATCCAGGTCTAAAAACTATCCATTTTTCCCTGCTTTCCTTCTTTATCCCCATTACCTAGCACTGTGGTAAGCATTTCTGCCTCCAGTTCTGTTTGGTTTGCAGAGCATTCTTACCCCAATTTTACCGCACCAGGTTTCACTTGGAAGCAGATGTGTGAGACCTGAGTTTTTAGGCTGAACCAGAGTTCAGTTGTCATTCACACTTCCCAAAAGAACTTTCAGAGCAAACAAGAAGTTGGATTAAAGCGGCCCAAATGCCTGAATACACCTGTAGTCTGCACACTAAAGCACCATCTCACCTCTCTTACATCTGTACTTTTCTGTAAAGTTTTAAACATTCTGGTGAGGTACCTTTAGGTGAAGGTGAATTTTTTTCACTGGGACAGAGGAGGACGGACAGAGTGGGATATCTGTCAGACTTCTCAAGTGTTTCAGGGAGTCTTTGTTGAAGGCTGACAGTAAACGCCATTGACTCTGTGATTGTGTGTGTACTTTCCTTGTGTCTGTCTGTTCAATAGGCTTCTTGTCATTGACCTAAAAACCGAGTGAGATGCTGCCAGTGTCGCTTAAATCCTCTTTTCTTCTCCGCTCCCCCGGCCTGTCTTCTGCACGGATGTGCATGCACGTGTCAGCTGTTGTCTCTATTCAAACATCAATACAGACTCACTAATGCTGCTCCTGTCAGTCGAGATGAGAGCGCCGTTTCACAAAGACTCAACCACTTCTTGCGCTGAGTCTTCAGTCCTGCTTTGCGCCGCTTCCTGTGGGATATAATTAGTGTTATTACGACGCTGAGATGAAGCGTACATCTGTGTGTGAAGTGTGGAAACAGCCTGATGAAGGTGGTGGCGCTGTGTGACCAAACAAACACTCAGCCCCACATTAAACATTAAGAGCTCTTACAGAAGCTACACTCAGTGTATGTACGTACAACTTACGTATGATGTTATTTTGGCATTAAATTAAGTGCAAAAAATGCATTGTGGAAATGTTTATACAGTGGAAAAAAAACACATCTATCAGAATCTTGTTTCCAGTGCTGTATTTAAAACAAAACTTTTGTTTGTCTTGGAAAAATAGAACTCCCTATTCTGTAACTTACACCTTCCCCTTAGCGCTGCCCCTTAGCTCTCCAATGAAAGAAGTAATAAGGAGGGCTAAGATTATACCCTGAAGAAATGAGAGCCACTGCAGCTAAAGATGCATGGATATATAATAAGATCTATAATATAAAGTCAATAAAATATATCATACAACAGAAAAATACGTAAAAAGTGTTTTAACAAATTTAGAGCATAAACAGAGTTTTTTTTCCCCACTTTTTCACTTCTCATGCCAACCTGGGTGCTGGTGAATGCACTGGTTATCTCTTCCCTTCATTTCAACTTTGCTCAAAAATGTCTGTTAGAGGGTTGTACACCCCTTCCCCTTACTCCAGAAGGAGCGTTTGTTTGGTTTCGCACTCGATGTGGGGCACCTGCTTTTGTTAATGACAATACAAAGTCTGATCGTTATGATCATATTATATGTTATGATCGTTGTGTTAGACTTCAGTAACAGGGGCTCTGGTGAATACTTGATAGCTATTACTATATTCAAAACATTGGGTACATCTCAATGCCATATTTCACAACCGTAATGCCTTGATCCCCCCCCCATTGGCCTTTATTCTCGTGTGCCATGAGTGCTGTCCCAAATTTCTTAATGCTGCATCGAGAAGAGAGGAGGGGATACGGAGAAGGCTTCTGAGAGGAGGCATAAGTGAGGACACACTGGACACACCAAACTCACAAGTTTAAACTGGGATGCATTAAATGTGGGATGAATGCGTAGTGAAGAGGGCAACTTACATTTACATTTATTCATTAAGCTGACGCTTTTATCCAAAGCGACTTACATTGAGCTTCTAATTACCAGTGTTACAGACACTGGAGGCAAGGTGGGTTAAGTGTCTTGCCCAAGGACACAGCGACAGTATGAACTGTGGGGAGAGCGTGAATCAAACTGCCTACCTTCCGGTTGAAGGACGACCACTCTACCACTGAGCCACAGTGCCCCGACTTCAAACTGACAGCGGGAATAAAAATTTTGTCAATTTTAAAGGAGACCAGACATTGGGGGACCCAGCAGTGTGCAGTGTGCGTTGGACTGTCTGCCTTGAGACGTTGACACCAGCAGAGCTCAGATTCACCCGGATGGCCTTGGTGGTGATCCTTGGATTCTTCTTCACCTCTCACTATCCTCCTGGCCAGCACAGGTGTCACTTTTGGCTTTTGATGACGTCCTTTGAGATTTTCTACAGTGTAGAATGTCTTAGATTTTTTAAAAATACATTGCACTGTAGCCACTGGAACTTGAAAACATTTTGGTATGGCCTTATAGCCCTTTCCTGACTTGTGAGCAGCCACAATAGGCAGCCACAGGTCTTCACTGAGCAACTGCAGAGAGCTGCTGTTTTTCCTCTGTTGAGTTGATTAAAACAGCTGTTCCCAATGAATCAAAGTAATTAGGATGCTTTAGAACAACTTGGACTTTTTGGAAATGGTATAGAACATTGGATTTGCCCATAGACTGTGACACTTTGGAAAGGGAATGAATAATTTTGGACATGACACTTTTTGTTAAAATGTAAATAAAAGCTGAGAAATATTTATTTACACAACAACACCTTGTGTACATCATCTTATTATCTTCTGGAAGATGCCTGTGTCATTTCCAATCAAGAATCAAAAAACCTGCTGGTTGAATAAAAGAATAAAACTTTAATTCACAATTTGCCAGGGGTATGAATAATTTCGGGCTTGACTGTATATGTATATATACTGTATGTTTAAGTGCACTACTTGTGCTCATAAGTTACATACATACCCTGCCAGCATTTGTAATTTTTTTGAGCCTGTTTTTGGAGAATATGATGATAACACAAAAACTTACATAATGACAACAGAAACTACCCAAATGACCCTGATCAAAAGTTTACATACTCCAGTTCTTAATACAGTGAATGGCAACCTTTAACATCAATGACAGCCTGAAGTCTTTTGTGGTAGTTGTGGGTGAGGCTCTTTATTTTCTCAGATGGTAAACCTGCCCATTGTTTTTGGCAAAAAGCCTCCAGTTTCTGTAAATTCTTGGGCTGTCTTGCATTAACTGTACGTTTGAGATCTCTCCAGAGTGGCTCAATGATACTGAGGTCAGGAGACTGAGGCCAGTCCAGAACTTTCACTTTATGCTGCTGTAGCGAATGACAGGTCAACTTGGCCTTTCTAGTGAGTGAGAAGTTAAACCTGCTAGAGAATAGGGACCAGCGGTCTGGGTGTGATCTAAGGCATTTTGCAGATTGAATATAAGCCAGATGTTTGTGGTCAGTCCAAACCAAAATCAGAGGTTCAGCAACCTCCAACCAATGCCATTCTTGCTCCAGGGCTAGTTTTATAGCTAGTAGTTCCCAATTCCCCACAACGTAATTAATCTCTGAGGAAGATAAATGGCACAAAAATAAATAAATAAATAAATAAAAGCACAGAGATACAAATGATTGTGTGGATCAAACCTCTGGGATAGAACCTACTCCAGTCTCTGATGCGTCCACCTCCACAATGAACGGGCGTGATGGTTTAAGTTGACGCAGTAGTGGGTAGTGAATAGTTCCTTCAATGCTGTGAAGGCTGACTCTGCTTCAGGAGTCCAACAAAACTGATTGGAAGGAGAGGTGAGTTTAATCAGGGTTTCACAACACTAAAGTTAATAAATTGTCAAGAAAGGTTTGCAAAGCCTAGAAATTTCTGCCGCTGCTTTCAGCAGGTATGTTTAGGCCATTCTACCACTGCTTTCATCTTCTCTGGGTTTGTCTGTACATGCCCATTTTCAACAAGGAACCCTCCCCTTCCCCACACACAAAAAATTACCTCTTGAGGAGTCTTTGGATGACTTCGCATACCTGTTGCTGGTGCTCTTGTATGGTTTTGGAAAATATCAAAGTATCATCTAAACCAGGGGTCTTAAACTCAAATTACTTGGGGGCCGCAGGAGGCAGAGTCTGGATGAGGCTGGGCTAGATCAGGTATTCCACAAAAAAAGCTTTGTTAAATCCTCTCAAACGTCATTACTAACAGTTCTTTAACTTAAATGTTTTTTCTGAACCTGAGCTATCCTGAACTTAAATAGAATATTGAAGAACATGAATGAGCTGGCTGAGTGGCCACATTGGATGTCCACTCCCCTCGGTGATATTGTCAACATAACATCGGCGTTAATTTGCAGATTCGTCATGATAACAAATCCGCATGGATAGTGGCAATCAAATAGCCATCAACTTTCAAACAAATCAGCCCATTTGAAATGATGGGAAAACAAAGTATAATCCACATGATGACAAATCCAATGCCAGTAACATTGAATTTGTCCAGCTCAAGGTCAAACATGCTCATTTCAAACACAGTAAGAAGCAGTAATTTTATGACGGTTATGTGATGTTACACAGGCTCCTCCATATGTGTTAAATGTTTCTCTGCCTGCATCAAGCCCAGCCGATGGCCCGCCCCAGGAGCCCTATACTGCACTGTGATGGTAGGTTGGTTCAGTTCCAGCACAAAAAGGAACCTTCCACACACAACGTGGTAACGTGTCATTCATATAAAACTTGCAGGGCGCACTAACATTAAACTTTCATATCGTCCTACGGGCCGCAATATTTTGTCTTGTGGGCCGCAGTTGGCCCCCGGGCCGGCAGTTTGAGACCCCTGATCTAAATAGACAAAAACAAAATGATTCAAGAAATCTTGGAGCACATCATTTTTGAGGGCTTGAAAGACAGTGGGGGCATTAGTTAAACTAAAAGGCATGACTAAGTATTCAAAGTGACCCAGTCAAGACTGCTCTTCTTTAGGAGAGGCTTGATGACAGCAGTTTTTAAGGCCCTTGGAAATGTTCCAGACTGTAAGGAATTATTGACTATATCAGTGAGTTGTGGTAACAAACAGCTTAGTACTGATTTTAGAAATCTAGTGGGTAGAACATCGAGGCAGCAGGTGGATGAACTCAGGCTGGAGACAGTTTTTTCAATTGTTCTGTCATTAATGGGTGTAAAATGTGTAAACTCAACCAAAGCTCTCCTATGTGGCTGCAGTGTTGTTGTTTGCCCTTTGGACTGTAGCATGTTTAATGCCTTGAACCTTGTCGTTAAAAAACAATGCAAACTCATTGCATTTAGTGTTGGAAACTAATTCTGGAGGAAATGGAGCTGGAGGGTTTGATAATCTGTTCACTGTAGCAAACAGGACATGTGAGTTGTTACTGCTGTTGTTGATGAGCTCTGAGAAGAATATTTCTCTTGCTTTTTTCAAAGTTTGATTGAAAACATGCAGATTTTCTTTGTATACCTCATAATGAATTAAGACTTTAAATTTACGCCATTTTCTTTCGGCCTTTCGGGATTCCCTTTTCTGTGCCCTGACAGAAGGAGCATTGCTCCACGAAGCCTTCTGCCTCTTCCTCATCACTTTACCCTTAACAGGAGCAATGGTGTCCGTAACATTTAAAACACCTGAAGTATAAAAATTCATTAAATCATCAACTTGACCTGATGAGGCATTTTCAAACCTGATTGCCTGTGGCTACACCATCAGGGTCAACATATACAGTGGCAAGACTTTAAATGCAAGGAAGCATAGGCTGTGTTATGATGTGGTTATGAACCTTATTCAGCCATCCTGTCTTGGCACTGGTACCATATTTACATGGACAATTTTTATAGCAGTCCCAAACTGTACATGGACCTGGCCAGCATGTGTGTGGCACCTACAGGGAGAGCAGAAAAGGATGCCCAGAGGCATGCTCTCACCAGAAAATGCTCTAGAGGATTTTTGAGAATGATTGTGTGCTCCACCATCCACACTGCATTTTCAGGTGACACGATGCAGAGAAGGGTGAAAGATGGAGATAGACGTTGGGCTGTGAGAGACATTTTCTGTCCCATTCCCTGCCTATAGCAAAACATGGGTGGGGTTGACCAGCTCATTCAATATTCTACCCACTGAAAAACTGCTCGCTGGTACAAGACGGCGTTGTTGCACTTTCTGAACATTGCATAGACCTAGTGCAGCTCATCTAGACCTGGACTAGACCTAGTGCAGCTCATCTAGACCTGGACTAGACCTAGGGCAGCTCATGTAGACCTGGACTAGACCTAGTGCAGCTCATCTAGACCTGGACTAGACCTAGTGCAGCTCATGTAGACCTGGACTAGACCTAGTGCAGCTCATCTAGACCTGGACTAGACCTAGGGCAGCTCATCTAGACCTGGACTAGACCTAGTGCAGCTCATCTAGACCTGGACTAGACCTAGGGCAGCTCATCTAGACCTGGACTAGACCTAGGGCAGCTCATGTAGACCTGGACTAGACCTACTGCAGCTCATCTAGACCTGGACTAGACCTAGGGCAGCTCATGTAGACCTGGACTAGACCTACTGCAGCTCATCTAGACCTGGACTAGACCTAGTGCAGCTCATGTAGACCTGGACTAGACCTACTGCAGCTCATCTAGACCTGGACTAGACCTAGGGCAGCTCATGTAGACCTGGACTAGACCTAGTGCAGCTCATCTAGACCTGGACTAGACCCAGTGCGGCTCATGTAGACCTGGACTAGACCTAGTGCAACTCATCTAGACCTGGACTAGACCCAGTGCAGCTCATCTATACCTGGACTAGACCTAGTGCAGCTCATCTAGACCTGGACTAGACCTAGTGCAGCTCATCTAGACCTGGACTAGACCTAGTGCAGCTCATGTAGACCTGGACTAGACCTAGTGCAGCTCATCTAGACCTGGACTAGACCTATTGCAGCTCATGTAGACCTGGACTAGACCTAGTGCAGCTCATGTAGACCTGGACTAGACCTAGTGCAGCTCATGTAGACCTGGACTAGACCTATTGCAGCTCATCTAGACCTGGACTAGACCTAGGGCAGCTCATGTAGACCTGGACTAGACCTAGTGCAGCTCATGTAGACCTGGACTAGACCTAGTGCAGCTCATCTAGACCTGGACTAGACCTAGTGCAGCTCATGTAGACCTGGACTAGACCTAGTGCAGCTCATCTAGACCTGGACTAGACCTAGTGCAGCTCATGTAGACCTGGACTAGATCTAGTGCAGCTCAACTAGACCTGGACTAGACCTAGTGCAGCTCATGTAGACCTGGACTAGACCTAGTGCAGCTCATGTAGACCTGGACTAGACCTAGTGCAGCTCAACTAGACCTGGACTAGACCTAGTGCAGCTCATGTAGACCTGGACTAGACCTAGTGCAGCTCATCTAGACCTGGACTAGACCTAGTGCAGCTCATGTAGACCTGGACTAGACCTAGTGAAGCTCATGTAGACCTGGACTAGACCTAGTGCAGCTCATGTAGACCTGGACTAGACCTAGTGCAGCTCAACTAGACCTGGACTAGACCTAGTGCAGCTCATGTAGACCTGGACTAGACCTAGTGCAGCTCATCTAGACCTGGACTAGACCTAGTGAAGCTCATGTAGACCTGGACTAGACCTAGTGCAGCTCATGTAGACCTGGACTAGACCTAGTGCAGCTCATCTATACCTGGATTAGACCTAGTGCAGCTCATGTAGACCTGGACTAGACCTAGTGCAGCTCATCTAGACCTGGACTAGACCTAGTGCAGCTCATCTATACCTGGATTAGACCTAGTGCAGCTCATGTAGACCTGGATTAGACCTAGTGCAGCTCATGTAGACCTGGACTAGACCTAGTGCAGCTCATCTATACCTGGATTAGACCTAGTGCAGCTCATTTAGAACCTAACCAGACCCAGCTCATCTAGACCCTAGCTAAAACTAGTGAAGCTTATCTACCCTTAACTAAACCTCTACAGAAATGGCCAGGGAGGTTTACTGTTTAAAATTCGTTCTGATTTCTGTGTTACAATTCTTGCAATTGGCTTTAGAGTTGTTACCAGGGACACTGTTTACATGAAAACATGGCAAACTGTACACTCATTGGTTATATGGGGGCTGCCCCAAACTCCTCCTAACTGCTCAATCAGAAGCTAACACTTCCTTTTAGCATTGTGTAGCACAGCTATTGCGGTCTAAAATGAATTACGCCTGATAATATCAATAGCATTTGAAAAATTGTACTAGCTGATTTCAATTTGGAAAAACATTTTTGCAGTTTTTGTGCCTTGGAGGATCAAACATGTTTGGTGAACTTAATAATTTTACTGTAATTTATTTTTTGGAACAGTACGGACAGAATGAAATCAAACTTGTGGAGAATTGTTGGGATCGGCACATTGCACCAGCTCGAGGTCTGGCCTCCACTTCCTCCCTAAACATTTTTTTGTGACTCTTATTTTACACTACCTACACTGATACATTGTCTCTACCGCCTTGTGTAACAAACTGTACATACCCCAATCCTACCTACAATATGTAAGTACACAATTCCATTATGTATGTATGATGTAGTTACATGTTATTACAGTTATATTACTGTTATACAGTGTGTTTCATTGTATAGCTTCTTTCTTCGCGATACCTTTGAAGAAACAAGCTGGCAGGCTGGCGCTGTAATGGTGCCGAAGTAAAAGGACGTTTATACATGCGAGTAAATAGACTTACTTTTTGATGTTTGCAATTCCACCAGCACTCTAAAAATATCATATAATTTTGGAACTACTTATCGAATTAAAATTTATTACTGGGCCGATTAAAAATTATGTACTTTTTCCCATTATAGGACAAAAGTTATTTGGTTTGATAACTATTGTGCATCCCTAGTCATTATAGTCTAAAATTATTGTCCGTTATTGTAGTTTTATATTGTAGCATTAGTGCATTATTTTTTAATTTGCCACAGAATTTAGCATATCCTAATGCTGGCAGCACTCCCGAGGCAGACTGAGCAGTTTAAGTGCTGTCTGCTGTTCATGTTGGAAATGCATAACCCTAACCGTTAGTACATCTGTTACTGCGTGCAGTTTGGTGACCAGCTTTTTGGCAGCTCCTTTCTACAGCAGAGATTGCATTTAGAGATTTTCTTTGCTTTTTGCACAAGAAACGTTGTGCCTCAAATAAATTATTGAAACCACAAAAATTAAAATAAGGTTGACGTTTTATAGAATAGCGTAGTGCAAGAGTCCACAAATGCCAGTCAACTGTCAGAGAATCAGTCTACACTGGAGCTGCTGTGGTTTGTAATGGGAAAATGATCTTTTCATGTTTCACATACTCTGTTACTTATTTGTGCTGTCCTTGACCGCAGCATAATGATGTGCAGGAACATCTGTGCGTACTGTTCTCAAACTGATACAATTGTCTTATACAGAGACAACTCTGTTTTCTGGGAAAACCAGTAAAATGCTGATTCATGTTAGACGGCTCACTCTCTGAGAGCCAGTGTTTCATTTCTCTTATCTGCTGTGATTTCAGTATAAATACTAAGCCTGTCTACTTATCATGAGGATTGTTCATGTAACTCTGTACACAACAGACTTGTATGTCCACTCCTCCTTTTAAAAAAGATGAATCTGAACTTCTTTTTCCTTTTTTCTTAAATAAATCACCAAAATACATCTGTTGTTTTCTCTTAACCTTATTCCACAATTATATATTTATTTTTTCAAAGACAGGTACCATCTACTCACAATGACAATGAAGATGAGTGGAGTTTAAAAGTTCATATAAAAGTCTAGACTGTCCCCAAAGCCCCGTTTAAAACCTGAGTGGTTTGAATGGGGCACATCTGGGATCTGATTAAAAAGGTGCTATAAGAATTCTTTAAATCCATATCATCCAGATAGAACTCAGGGACAGCGTACAATTAAAAAATTAATGGTCAGGTTTAATTCTTTTAAGAATGAAGCAAAGACAAACATGTAATAATGGTACAGGATGAGATTTGCTTGGAAAAGTAAACAATACATGAGATTTTATATCATGCTGTGAAAGCTGTGGGAGGCGTATCTTTCACACACTCCCCAGGACAAGCTCCAGGACAAGCTCCAGGTGGAGAAAGGAGTCCGTGGCAAGTTATGTCTACGTCTAGTCATGTCTATGTTCATGTTAGGATTAGCATGAAGGACATGATATGATCAGATATGACATGACATGACCTGATAATGGGTGCTCATTAATATATAAGAGAAATATGAGCACCCAGTATTTATGAACCATAGGAAAATAAAAATTATAACAAAAGGACACTTGAGATGGATCTCTGTAGAAAAGTCTCAGAAAGACCTCCTATATCACAGTTGTATTTCTTCAGCCAAAGTACTACATATTAAACCTATGGTCTGTATCTAAAGTTTAAAAATTACCATCAAAATGATCATGTGACCTGGTACTTTGGTGTAAAGTATACTGTTATGATTAGTCGCTCCACTTGGTTTTACAGCGTTTGCTGTAAGTTGAAACAGGCACCAAAAAATGCACCAAATAAATGCACCAAAAACAGGCAAGCTGTCCGAGTCTCCTTTATGTCACACTTGAGCACGAGTCTAAGAGCTGACGATGGATAAGATTTGGATAGGGCACCACCCATTTCCCCTCCAGCCAATTTGTTTAGTGGCCACTTGTGATTTTTGTATAAAATTCTGTACGGTCCAAAAAAGATTTTTTCCATAGAGGCAAAGTCTCTGTTGGACTCGAGTGCTGCATTTGACACAGTGGACCATGAAATCCTGTCACGACGAGGAATAGAAAGGTTTCTCTAGAACTGCCCTTAAATGGTTTCAGTCATATCTTGAAGACAGGAAGTACTTTGTTTCGGTTGGTAACTGTGTATCAGACCAAATGGCCCTGACATGTGGGGTTCCACAGGGGTCTATCTTGGTCTATCTAACTTGAATTTCCACAGTCACATTTAGTCAATTACATCATCTGCCTTTTATCATCTTAAAAACATTTCTAGAGTCAAAGGGATAATGTCTCACCCAGACTTAGAGAAACTTATTCATGCTTTTATCTCCAGCAGGTTAGATTACTGTAACGGCCTGCTCACTGGTCTCTCAAAACGAGGGTTAAGACAGCTGCAGCTTATTCAGAACGCTGCTGCTCTGGTTCTAACTAACACCAGGAAGTACAACCACATCAGTCCAGTTTTAAAATCTCTGCACTGGCTTCCTGTTGCTCAGAGAATAGACTTTAAAACAGCACTGCTGGTTTACAAGTCTCTAAATGGTTTAGCACAAGAATATATTTCTGAAATGCTAGTAGCTTATGAGCCTCCTCGGACTCTGAGAACATCTGGGACAGGCCTTCTGCTCGTGCCCAGAGTTAGAACTAAACAGGGTGAAGCAGCGTTTAAGTTTCATCCAGCAAAAACCTGGAACAGATAAAAACACGTTTTTACAAGAGAAAACTCTCTTTGCTCATCATGGAACAAAAACAAAGAGAGCTGCTGTGTCTGCGACGGGGAGGAGGGTGTCATCAGATCCAGTTTAGTGTTTGTGGACATTTCTCATTGGTCCAATCTCTCATGAGGTCTATCAGGAGTCCGCTGGGGTGTCTGTTCCTGGTTGGTTGAGTACAGCTGATTCTGTACAACAGGGTAAGGATGTAGTGTGTGGCTTGGGCTTTGTGGTAGGGCTGGAACCACAAAAATGCCCTACCGTTTATGGATTATAGACAGTCAAAATATATATTTTTAAAATTTTCATTTATTTGTTTATTTGAAAGGAACAATACACAATATATACTGTATACATATATTGCACAAACCAAAAATAGCAATATTTTCATCTGTTGTCCCTGGGAAGTGGCAAAGACACAGTAAAGTTATAGCAATGGGGTACATGTTTGTTCTTAGAATTGTGTGAATAGCAGCTTGAGTGGCCGGTGGAATTCCACTGGCTGTTAGGGCTAAGTGAGAAAAAAGGAATTTGTTACAGTGAGAAAAAAGTCTTCGGGTCATTAGGCCCGAGCCGGTGATAGCCGGGAGGGCCTATTGTTTTTGCTCGGATTATTAGGCCCGAGCCGGTGATAGCCGGGAGGGCCTATTGTTTTTGCTCGGATTATTAGGCCCGAGCCGGTGATAGCCGGGAGGGATTATTATTTATTTTTTTTTTTTATTTTTATTTTTCTGCAAAATGATCCTTAATTTGACCCAGTGAACATGCACGAAAAGTCATTTTTATTGGGCCCAAAGTTCAGGGTCGGCGAAAAATTTATGTTTTTGAAGTCCCCGAAAAAAAAATATGAAAAATGACTCAGTGGCGACCCCTAGAAAAGTCAAAATACATTGGGCCTATGGAAAGTGAAAGTACATTTTTTCCAATGTAGAAATACAAAACTTGGTACATCCATAGGACACCTCAGGGCAAACAGAAAAGTCTATGACAGCCACAGCGTAAACTCAACAGGAAGTCCGCCATGTGGGGTGAAAGGCGCGCCACCTAAATCGCACCCCTTACGCCAAAAGATTCAACTCATTGTGTTTTTGTCTAAATGGCCCCAATTTTGGTGAGTATCATCTAGACACATGTGCCAACAAAACTTGTCATTTTGTTTTTGATATCTTATCGGGTGTGGGTGTGGCAAGCCTGTAACGAGGCGGACATTTTTGTGTTAATAAATTATCCCTTAACTCGCAAACGCCTTCTCGGATCAAGTTGGACCCAAAAAGGCGTTTGTGCACATTCATGACCTGAACACAAAGATATGTCAATAAAAGGGTTAGCTTTAGAAATGGCCCTCTAGCGCCACCTACAAACTTATAATGGGACCCAAGAATTTAGTTTGTCATGGAGACATGAAATTTGGTACACACATCACTTATGTCATGACGAACATAAAAGCCAATGACAACCACCCCCTATTTATAAATGTGTTGCCATAGCAACGGCGCAAATATGTGGAAAAAGTCAATGGGAAGGGAAAATTTTAGTTTGTCCTAGGCAAATGAAACTTGGTACACACATCCAGCATTGGCTCATGAACAAAAAGCCAATGGGGACCACACCCTAACACACACAAGAAGGCAGCCATTTTGAATTAAAAATGTGAACCGCCTTAGAATACACCTCAATTTTAAAAATTGATAGAAAATAGCTGCTTCATTCGACAAACACCAAACTTAGGCAAAATGAGCTAAACACTTGTGTGCAAAATAGACAATGCCTTTTCTTGTTGTTTTTGCTCAATTTATATTTTTATTTATTTTTATTTTTCTGCAAATTTTTCTGCAAAATTATCCTTAATTTTGACCCAGAAAATGTGCATAAAAAGTAAATTTTATTGGCCACTAAACTCAAGCCTGGCAAAATATTGATGTATCTTAAGTATTTGAAAAAATAATAAAAGAAATGACTCAGTGGCGACCCTGGAAAATGAAAATACATTCAGCCTATGGAAAGTGAAAGTATTTTTTTAACGTAGGAAAATGAAACTTGGTACATCCATAGGACACCTCAGGGCAAACAGAAAAGTCTATGACAGCAACAGCCTAAACTGAACAGGAAGTCCACCATGTGGGGTGAAAGGTGCGACCAACTAAATCGCACCCCTCGCGTCAAAAGGTTAAACCCAATGTGTTTTCATCTAAATGGCCCCAATTTTAGTGAGTATCATCTAGACACATGTGCCAACCAAAGTTGTCATTTTGTTTTTGATATCTTATCGGGTGTGGGTGTGGCAAGCGTGTAACGAAGTGGCCATTTTTGTGAAAATAAAATATCCTTAACTCTCAAACGCTTCTCGGATCAAGTTGGACCCAAAAGGCGTTTGTGCACATTCATGACCTGAACACAAAGATATGTCAATAAAAGGGTTAGCTTTAGAAATGGCCCTCTAGCACCACCTACAAACTTATAATGGGACCCAAGAATTTAGTTTGTCATAGAGACATGAAATTTGGTACACCCATCTCTTATGTCATGACAAACATAAAAGCCAATGACAACCACCCCCTATCTACAAATGTGTTGCCATAGCAACGGCGCAAATATGTGGAAAAAGTCAATGGGAAGGGAAAATTTTAGTTTGTCCTAGGCAAATGAAACTTGGTACACACATCCAGTATGGGCTTATGAACATAAAAGCCAATGGGGACCACACCCTATCACACACGAGAAGGCGGCCATTTTTAATTGAAAATGTGAACCGGCTTAAAATACACCTCACTTTTAAGAATTGACAGAAAATAGCTGCTTCATTCCACAAACACCAAACTTAGGCAAAATGAACTAAACACACGTGTGGTAAATAGACAATGCCTTTTGTTGTTGTTTTTGCTCAATTTATATTTTTATTTAATTTTTATTTTTCTGCAAATTTTTCTGCAAAATTATCCTTAATTTTGACCCAGTAAATGTGCGCAAAAAGTATATTTTATTGGCCACTAAAAGTAAGCCTGGCGAAATATTGATGTATCTTAAGTATTTGAAAAAATAATAAAAGAAATGACTCAGTGGCGACCCTGGAAAATGAAAATGCCATTCGGCCTATGGAAAGTGAAAGTAATTTTTTCCAACGTAGGAAAATGAAACTTAGTACATTTCTAGGACACCTCAGGCCAAACAGAAAAGTCTATGACAGCAACAGCCTAAACTGAACAGGAAGTCCACCATGTGGGGTGAAAGCGCGCCACCTAAATCGCACCCCTTACGCCAAAAGACTCAACTCAAAGTGTTTTAATCTAAACGGCCTAATATCTGGTGAGTATTATCTAGACACGAGTGCCAATAAAGTTTTCAGTTTGTTTTTGATACATTTGTGGCTGTGGTTGTAATGAGCCTGGGAAGAGGCAGCCATTTCTTTGGGAAATAAATGCCATTTACCAAATGCCAGGATGCTTCCTTTGGAGGAGGCTCCTCCAGAGCCAAGACTAGAGTCTTGTAAAACTCCTTAGAATCTTTTGGAACTGGTAAACATGTTATTTTAGACAACTAATATTTACATTTTTACTTTTTAACAGGCGGGTGGAGCGCTTTCTGAGTCATTGCAAATCTCCAGCCTGTACTTTTCTCGCCTCAGCCCAAGCATAATCTTTTATTTTCAAAAGTTTAGACAGATCCCAGGAAAACCAGGGAATGTGGAGACCTTTAACTCTAAATTACAAGGTGGTGTAGCAGGCCCCAGCAGTAGCACAGGCCCGAGGTGATGAAGCAGGCTCCAGCCAGAAGAAGATTCAAGCAGAGGCACAGGCCCGGTTATTTGACATTATCGTGAAGTTTACGCTTTAAAGCACGAAATGCAATCCTCCGAGTACATGTGTCCCCGCGGTCGCAAGGGAGGCGAGGGCCTTTATCGCCGCTTGCGGCTTTAATTATTTTTTTTTTTTTTTTTTTATTTTTATTTTTCTGCAAAATGATCCTTAATTTGACCCAGTGAACATGCACGAAAAGTCATTTTTATTGGGCCCAAAGTTCAGGGTGGGCGAAAAATTTATGTTTTTGAAGTCCCCGAAAAAAAAATATGAAAAATGACTCAGTGGCGACCCCTAGAAAAGTCAAAATACATTGGGCCTATGGAAAGTGAAAGTACATTTTTTCCAATGTAGAAATACAAAACTTGGTACATCCATAGGACACCTCAGGGCAAACAGAAAAGTCTATGACAGCCACAGCGTAAACTCAACAGGAAGTCCGCCATGTGGGGTGAAAGCGCGGCCACCTAAATCGCACCCCTTACGCCAAAAGATTCAACTCATTGTGTTTTTGTCTAAATGGCCCCAATTTTGGTGAGTATCATCTAGACACATGTGCCAACAAAACTTGTCATTTTGTTTTTGATATCTTATCGGGTGTGGGTGTGGCAAGCCTGTAACGAGGCGGACATTTTTGTGGTAATAAATTATCCCTTAACTCTCAAACGCCTTCTCGGATCAAGTTGGACCCAAAAGGCGTTTGTGCACATTCATGACCTGAACACAAAGATATGTCAATAAAAGGGTTAGCTTTAGAAATGGCCCTCTAGCGCCACCTACAAACTTATAATGGGACCCAAGAATTTAGTTTGTCATGGAGACATGAAATTTGGTACACACATCACTTATGTCATGACGAACATAAAAGCCAATGACAACCACCCCCTATTTATAAATGTGTTGCCATAGCAACGGCGCAAATATGTGGAAAAAGTCAATGGGAAGGGAAAATTTTAGTTTGTCCTAGGCAAATGAAACTTGGTACACACATCCAGCATGGGCTCATGAACAAAAAGCCAATGGGGACCACACCCTAACACACACAAGAAGGCAGCCATTTTGAATTAAAAATGTGAACCGCCTTAGAATACACCTCAATTTTAAAAATTGATAGAAAATAGCTGCTTCATTCGACAAACACCAAACTTAGGCAAAATGAGCTAAACACTTGTGTGCAAAATAGACAATGCCTTTTCTTGTTGTTTTTGCTCAATTTATATTTTTATTTATTTTTATTTTTCTGCAAATTTTTCTGCAAAATTATCCTTAATTTTGACACAGAAAATGTGCATAAAAAGTAAATTTTATTGGCCACTAAACTCAAGCCTGGCAAAATATTGATGTATCTTAAGTATTTGAAAAAATAATAAAAAGAAATGACTCAATGGCGACCCTGGAAAATGAAAATACATTCAGCCTATGGAAAGTGAAAGTATTTTTTTTTAACGTAGGAAAATGAAACTTGGTACATCCATAGGACACCTCAGGGCAAACAGAAAAGTCTATGACAGCAACAGCCTAAACTGAACAGGAAGTCCACCATGTGGGGTGAAAGGTGCGACCAACTAAATCGCACCCCTCGCGTCAAAAGGTTAAACCCAATGTGTTTTCATCTAAATGGCCCCAAATTTAGTGAGTATCATCTAGACACATGTGCCAACCAAAGTTGTCATTTTGTTTTTGATATCTTATCGGGTGTGGGTGTGGCAAGCGTGTAACGTGGCCATTTTTGTGAAAATAAAATATCCCTTAACTCTCAAACGCTTCTCGGATCAAGTTGGACCCAAAAGGCGTTTGTGCACATTCATGACCTGAACACAAAGATATGTCAATAAAAGGGTTAGCTTTAGAAATGGCCCTCTAGCACCACCTACAAACTTATAATGGGACCCAAGAATTTAGTTTGTCATAGAGACATGAAATTTGGTACACCCATCTCTTATGTCATGACAAACATAAAAGCCAATGACAACCACCCCTATCTACAAATGTGTTGCCATAGCAACGCGCAAATATGTGGAAAAAGTCAATGGGAAGGGAAAATTTTAGTTTGTCCTAGGCAAATGAAACTTGGTACACACATCCAGTATGGGCTTATGAACATAAAAGCCAATGGGGACCACACCCTATCACACACGAGAAGGCGGCCATTTTTAATTGAAAATGTGAACCGGCTTAAAATACACCTCACTTTTAAGAATTGACAGAAAATAGCTGCTTCATTCCACAAACACCAAACTTAGGCAAAATGAACTAAACACACGTGTGGTAAATAGACAATGCCTTTTGTTGTTGTTTTTGCTCAATTTATATTTTTATTTAATTTTTATTTTTCTGCAAATTTTTCTGCAAAATTATCCTTAATTTTGACCCAGTAAATGTGCGCAAAAGTACATTTTATTGGCCACTAAAAGTAAGCCTGGCGAAATATTGATGTATCTTAAGTATTTGAAAAAATAATAAAAGAAATGACTCAGTGGCGACCCTGGAAAATGAAAATGCCATTCGCCTATGGAAAGTGAAAGTAATTTTTTCCAACGTAGGAAAATGAAACTTAGTACATTTCTAGGACACCTCAGGCCAAACAGAAAAGTCTATGACAGCCACAGCCTAAACTGAACAGGAAGTCCACCATGTGGGGTGAAAGGCGACCACCTAAATCGCACCCCTTACGCCAAAAGACTCAACTCAAAGTGTTTTAATCTAAACGGCCTAATATCTGGTGAGTATTATCTAGACACGAGTGCCAATAAAGTTTTCAGTTTGTTTTTGATACATTTGTGGCTGTGGTTGTAATGAGCCTGGGAAGAGGCAGCCATTTCTTTGGGAAATAAATGCCATTTACCAAATGCCAGGATGCTTCCTTTGGAGGAGGCTCCTCCAGAGCCAAGACTAGAGTCTTGTAAAACTCCTTAGAATCTTTTGGAACTGGTAAACATGTTATTTTAGACAACTAATATTTACATTTTTACTTTTTAACAGGCGGGTGCAGCGCTTTCTGAGTCATTGCAAATCTCCAGCCTGTACTTTTCTTCAGCCCAAGCATAATCTTTTATTTTCAAAAGTTTAGACAGATCCCAGGAAAACCAGGGAATGTGGAGACCTTTAACTCTAAATTACAAGGTGGTGTAGCAGGCCCCAGCAGTAGCACAGGCCGAGGTGATGAAGCAGGCTCCAGCCAGAAGAAGATTCAAGCAGAGGCACAGGCCCGGTTATTTGACATTATCGTGAAGTTTACGCTTTAAAGCACGAAATGCAATCCTCCGAGTACATGTGTCCCCGCGGTCGCAAGGGAGGCGAGGGCCTTTATCGCCGCTTGCGGCTTTAATTATTATTATTTATTTTTTTTTCTGCAAAATGATCCTTAATTTGACCCAGTGAACATGCACGAAAAGTCATTTTTATTGGGCCCAATGTTCAAGGTCGGCGAAAAATTTATGTATTTGAAGTCCCCGAAAAAAAAATATGAAAAATGACTCAGTGGCGACCCCTAGAAAAGTCAAAATACATTGGGCCTATGGAAAGTGAAAGTACATTTTTTCCAATGTAGAAAAACAAAACTTGGTAGATCCATAGAACACCTCAGGGCAAACAGAAAAGTCTATGACAGCTACAGCGTAAACTCAACAGGAAGTCCGCCATGTGGGGTGAAAGGCGCGGCCACCTAAATCGCACCCCTTACGCCAAAAGATTCAACTCATTGTGTTATTCTCTAAATGGCCCCAAATTTGGTGAGTATCATCTAGACACATGTGCCAACAAAAGCTGTTATTTTGTTTTTGATATCTTATCGGGTGTGGGTGTGGCAAGCCTGTAACGAGGCGGCCATTTTTGTGGTAATAAATTATCCGTTAACTCTCAAACGCCTTCTCGAATCAAGTTGGACCCAAAAAGGCGTTTTGCACATTTACGACCTGAACACAAAGATATGTAAATAAAAGGGTTTGCTTTAGAAATGGCCCTCTAGCGCCCCCTACAAACTTATAATGGGACCCAAGAATTTAGTATGTCATAGAGACATAAAATTTGGCACACACATCACTTATGTCATGACGAACATAAAAGCTAATGACAAGCACCCCCTATTTATAAATGTGTTGCCATAGCAACGGCGCAAATATGTGGAAAAAGTCAATGGGAAGGGAAAATTTTAGTTTGTCCTAGGCAAATGAAACTTGGTACACACATCCAGCATGGGCTTATGAACATAAAAGCCAATGGGGACCACACCCTATCACACACGAGAAGGCAGCCATTTTGAATTGAAAATGTGAACCGGCTTAGAATACACCTCACTTTTAAAAATTGACAGAAAATAGCTGCTTCATTCCACAAACACCAAACTTAGGCAAAATGAGCTAAACACTTGTGTGGTAAATAGACAATGCCTTTTCTTGTTGTTTTTGCTCAATTTATATTTTTATTTAATTTTTATTTTTCTGCAAATTTTTCTGCAAAATTATCCTTTATTTTGACCCAGTAAATGTGCGCAAAAAGTTAATTTTATTGGCCACTAAACTTAAGCCTGGCAAAATATTGATGTATCTTAAATATTTGAAAAAATAATAAAAAGAAATGACTTAGTGGCGACCCCTGGGAAATGAAAATACATTCGGCCTATGGAAAGTGAAAGTAATTTTTTCCAACGTAGAAAAATGAAACTTGGTACATCCATAGGACACCTCAGGCCAAACAGAAAAGTCTATGACAGCCACAGCCTAAACTGAACAGGAAGTCCACCATGTGGGGTGAAAGGCGCGACCAACTAAATCGCACCCCTCGGGTCAAAAGATTAAACCCAATGTGTTTTCTTCTAAAAGGCCCCAAATTTGGTGAGTATCATCTAGACACATGTGCCAACCAAACTTGTCATTTTGTTTTTGATATCTTATCGGGTGTGGGTGTGGCAAACCTGTAACGAGGCAGCCGTTTTTGTGAAAATAAAATATACCTTAACTCTCAAACGCCTTCTCGGATCAAGTTGGACCCAAAAAGGCGTTTGTGCACATTCATGACCTGAACTCAAAGATATGTAAATAAAAGGGTTTGCTTTAGAAATGGCCCTCTAGCGCCCCCTACAAACTTATAATGGGACCCAAGAATTTAGTTTGTCATAGAGACATGAAATTTGGTACACACATCACTTATGTCATGACGAACATAAAAGCCAATGACAACCACCCCCTATTTATAAATCTGTTGCCATAGCAACGGTGCAAATATGTGGAAAAAGTCAATGGGAAGGGAAATTTTTAGTTTGTCCTAGGCAAATGAAACTAGGTACACAAATCCAGCATGGGCTTATGAACATAAAAGCCAATGGGGACCACACCCTATCACACACGAGAAGGCGGCCATTTTGAATTGAAAATGTGAACCGCCTTAGAATATACCTCACTTTTAAAAATTGACAGAAAATAGCTGCTTCATTCAAGAAACACCAAACTTAGGCAAAGTGAGCTAAACACTTGTGTGGTAAATAGACAATGCCTTTTCTTGTTGTTTTTGCTCAATTTATATTTTTATTTAATTTTTATTTTTCTGCAAATTTTTCTGCAAAATTGTCCTTAAATTTGACCCTGTAAATGTGCTCAAAAAGTTAATTTGATTGGCCACTAAACTTAAGCCTGGCGAAATATTGATGTATCTTAAGTATTTGAAAAAATAATAAAAAGAAATGACTCAGTGGCGACCCCTGGAAAATGAAAATACATTCGGCCTATAGAAAGTGAAAGTAATTTTTCCAACGTAGAAAAATGAAACTTGGTACATCCATAGGACACCTCAGGCCAAACAGAAAAGTCTATGACAGCCACAGCCTAAACTCAACAGGAAGTCCGCCAGGTGGGGTGGAACACGGGACCACCTAAATCGCACCCCTCGGGTCAAAAGATTAAACCCAATGTGTTTTTTTCTAAAAGGCCCCAAATTTGTTGAGTATTATCTAGACACGAGTGCCATACAAAGTTGTCATTTTGTTTTTTGATACATTTACGGCTGTGGTCGTAATGAGCCTGTGAAGAGGCAGCCATTTCTTTGGGAAATAAATGCCATTTACAAAATGCCAGGATCCTTCCTTTAAAGGACGCTCCTCCAGAGCCAATACTAGAGCCTTGGAAAGCTCTTCAGAATCTTTTGGAACTTGTAAACTTGTTTTTTTAGACAAGTAATATTTACATTTTTACTTTTTAACAGGCGGGTGCAGCGATTTCTGAGCAAATCTCCAGTCAGTATTTTGTTTTTCTCGCCTTAGCCCAAACATAATCTATTATTTTTATAAGTTCAGACAGAAACCAGGGAATGTGGTAGCCTGGCTCCGCCCTCCTACGTACTTCCGCTCAATTTCATTTCGCTTTAGTACTTAGTCTGGGATCGCTGTATATTCTTAGGTTTCTAGAAATCAATTTTTTGTAGGACCAATCAGCGAACAGAGGGAGTGACTTGTTGATTCCAGTCGGTTTCGGCGCATGACATACGTCACGACCACACGTTAGCGATTGGCTATGGCAGATCCTGTGACTCTGGGCAGATCCAATAGTTTTAAACTTCAACAGAGTTCCCGCATTCAAGGAAGTAAACGCTTGTCAATGGAGCGAGGCCAGACTCTCTGTACAAATGAAATGTACGAGAGTCTGGTAGAACCAGGCTAGGAATGTGGAGACCTTTAACTCTAAATACAAGGTGGTGTAGCAGGCCCCAGCAGTAGCACAGGCCCGAGATGATGAAGCAGGCTCCAGCCAGAAGAAGATTCAAGCAGAGGCACAGGCCCAGTTATTTGACATTACTGTGAAGTTTACGCTTTAAAGCACGAAATGTATTCCTCCGAGTACATGTGTCCCCGCGGTCGCAAGGGAGGCGAGGGCCTTTATCGCCGCTTGCGGCTTTAATTTTTTTTTAATTTTTTAATTTTTTAATTAGGCCCGAGCCGGTGATAGCCGGGAGGGCCTATTGTTTTTGCTCGGATTATTTTTTTTTTTATTTTTATTTTTCTGCAAAATGATCCTCAATTTGACCCAGTGAACATGCGCGAAAAGTCATTTTTATTTGGCCCAAAGTTCAAGATCGGCGAAAAATTTATGTATTTGAAGTCGCCGAAAAAAAAATATGAAAAATGACTCAGTGGCGACCCCTAGAAAAGTCAAAATACATTGGGCCTATTGAAAGTGAAAGTACATTTTTTCCAATGTAGAAATACAAAACTTGGTAGGTCCATAGAACACCTCAGGGCAAACAGAAAAGTCTATGACAGCCACAGCGTAAACTCAACAGGAAGTCCGCCATGTGGGGTGAAAGTCGCGCCACCTAAATCGCACCCTTACGCCAAAAGATTCAACTCATTGTTTTTTTGTCTAAATGGCCCCAATTTTGGTGAGTATCATCTAGACACATGTGCCAACAAAAGGTGTCATTTTGTTTTTGATATCTTATCGGGTGTGGGTGTGGCAAGCCTGTAACGAGGCGGCCATTTTTGTGGTAATAAATTATCCGTTTACTCTCAAACGCCTTCTCGGATCAAGTTGGACTCAAAAAGGCGTTTGTGCACATTCACGACCTGAACACAAAGATATGTAAATAAAAGGGTTAGCTTTAGAAATGGCCCTCTAGCGCCCCCTACAAACTTATAATGGGACCCAAGAATTTAGTATGTCATAGAGACATAAAATTTTGCACACACATCACTTATGTCATGACGAACATAAAAGCTAATGACAACCACCCCCTATTTATAAATGTGTTGCCATAGCAACGCGCAAATATGTGGAAAAAGTCAATGGGAAGGGAAAATTTTAGTTTGTCCTAGGCAAATGAAACTTGGTACACACATCCAGCATGGGCTTATGAACATAAAAGCCAATGGGGACCACACCCTATCACACACGCGAAGGCGGCCATTTTGAATTGAAAATGTGAACCGGGTTAGAATACACCTCACTTTTAAAAATTGACAGAAAATAGCTGCTTCATTCAAGAAACACCAAACTTAGGCAAAATGAGCTAAACACTTGTGTGCAAAATAGACAATGCCTTTTCTTGTTGTTTTTGCTCAATTTATATTTTTATTTAATTTTTATTTTTCTGCAAATTTTTCTGCAAAATTGTCCTTAATTTTGAGCCAGTAAATGTGCGCAAAAGTTAATTTTATTGGCCACTAAACTTAAGCCTGGCAAAATATTGATGTATCTTAAATATTTGAAAAAATAATAAAAGAAATGACTCAGTGGCGACCCTGGGAAATGAAAATACATTCGGCCTATGGAAAGTGAAAGTAATTTTTTCCAACGTAGAAAAATGAAACTTGGTACATCCATAGGACACCTCAGGCCAAACAGAAAAGTCTATGACAGCCACAGCCTAAACTCAACAGGAAGTCCACCATGTGGTGTGAAAGGCGACCAACTAAATCGCACCTCGGGTCAAAAGATTAAACCCAATGTGTTTTCATCTAAATGGCCCCAATTTTGGTGAGTATCATCTAGACACATGTGCCAACCAAACTTGTCATTTGGTTTTTGATATCTTATCGGGTGTGGGTGTGGCAAACCTGTAACGAGGCAGCCGTTTTTGTGAAAATAAAATATACCTTAACTCTCAAATGCCTTCTCGGATCAAGTTGGACCCAAAAAGGTGTTTGTGCACATTCACGACCTGAACACAAAGATATGTAAATAAAAGGGTTTGCTTTAGAAATGGCCCTCTAGCGCCCCCTACAAACTTATAATGGGACCCAAGAATTTAGTTTGTAATAGAGACATAAAATTTGGTACACACATCACTTATGTTATGACGAACATAAAAGCCAATGACAACCACCCCCTATTTATAAATTTGTTGCCATAGCAACGGCGCAAATATGTGGAAAAAGTCAATGGGAAGGGAAAATTTTAGTTTGTCCTAGGCAAATGAAACTTGGTACACACATCCAGCATGGGCTTATGAACATAAAAGCCAATGGGGACCACACCCTATCACACACGAGAAGGCGGCCATTTTGAATTGAAAATGTGAACCGGGTTAGAATACACCTCACTTTTAAAAATTGACAGAAAATAGCTGCTTCATTCAAGAAACACCAAACTTAGGCAAAATGAGCTAAACACTTGTGTGCAAAATAGACAATGCCTTTTCTTGTTGTTTTTGCTCAATTTATATTTTTATTAAATTTTTATTTTTCTGCAAATTTTTCTGCAAAATTGTCCTTAATTTTGACCCAGTAAATGTGCAAAAGTTAATTTTATTGGCCACTAAACTTAAGCCTGGCGAAATATTGATGTATCTTAAGTATTTGAAAAAATAATAAAAGAAATGACTCAGTGGCGACCCTGGGAAATGAAAATACATTCGGCCTATATAAAGTGAAAGTAATTTTTTCCAACGTAGAAAAATGAAACTTGGTACATCCATAGGACATTTCAGGCCAAACAGAAAAGTCTATGACAGCCACAGCCTAAACTCAACAGGAAGTCCGCCAGGTGGGGTGGAACACGGGACCACCTAAATTGCACCTCGGGTCAAAAGATTAAACCCAATGTGTTTTTTTCTAAAAGGCCCCAAATTTGTTGAGTATTATCTAGACACGAGTGCCATACAAAGTTGTCATTTTGTTTTTTGATACATTTACGGCTGTGGTTGTAATGAGCCTGTGAAGAGGCAGCCATTTCTTTGGGAAATAAATGCCATTTACAAAATGCCAGGATCCTTCCTTTAAAGGACGCTCCTCCAGAGCCAAGACTAGAGCCTTGGAAAGCTCTTCAGAATCTTTTGGAACTTGTAAACTTGTTTTTTTAGACAAGTAATATTTACATTTTTACTTTTTAACAGTCGGGTGCAGCGATTTCTGAGCAAATCTCCAGTCAGTATTTTGTTTTTCTCGCCTTAGCCCAAACATAATCTATTATTTTTATAAGTTCAGACAGAAACCAGGGAATGTGGAGACCTTTAACTCTAAATACAAGGTGGTGTAGCAGGCCCCAGCAGTAGCACAGGCCCGAGATGATGAAGCAGGCTCCAGCCAGAAGAAGATTCAAGCAGAGGCACAGGCCCAGTTATTTGACATTACTGTGAAGTTTACGCTTTAAAGCACGAAATGTATTCCTCCGAGTACATGTGTCCCCGCGGTCGCAAGGGAGGCGAGGGCCTTTATCGCCGCTTGCGGCTTTAATTTATCTTAACTTTCTAAGTAGCCAACCTGGCACTGACTCTGAGATCCTTCTCATGAGTTAAAAAGTTACATGACTTTTAAAATTAGAAATGTTTTATTTTCAACACTGAGGTTATGAATTCAAACATTTAAAGCTTGGGGCTCTAGGCATTTGCCTGGTGTGCCGACCTCCTTCCGTTTCTAAAATGCATCACTGCACTGCAAACCAGAACTTCAATAGTTCATGTTTGAATGTTTTTAACCAATAAGTAGAGCTCTTGGCGGAACTAGGGTCAGAGGCTCTGCAGTTGTAACCTTGCCAGCCAGACTGTTTTCTCGTTGTATTGCATACGCAGAGAAATTGCTCTGGTATTGTTAGCTCTGTATTCTTTTCCGGCTCTTTCTTTCCGGGCCAATCATAGCGAGGGGATTTTGTTTTGATCATATTGAGCGCACCAATTTTTTCAACCAAAATTGTCAAGTCATATATCTGTATGTATGACTGGCCAGGCATGTAACATTAGTATCTGGAAAAGAGCAGAATATGTGTAAAGTTTCCTGAGATAACTTTTTTTGTAAATTATGTAAAAAGACTAAATTTAATGCATTTTTGATTTGGCGGCATGTGGTGTTTTTAAAGTCAACATTCCTCTGTCTGCCTCTGTGTGTAATCTTGGTCACACATCACTGTCTCGACACAGAATAATGTTTAATTGATGACACGAGCACAAAACTCTCAGATGGGCCATCCACTCCGCTCCAAATGTGGACAGATACATGCACTCAGAAATATCTTAAAAGCATTTAGGATGTACCTGACTTTGCAGGCTCTATCTGATTTGTGTTTCTGTCTGTAGGTACAAAAGAACAGGGATGTGGAGCATCTGCAAATCCTTTTTATAACAGCGGCAATGACTAGGTAGTAAACTTGTGGAGCTTATTGGGATGACCTTACTGTAAACTTCTGTAAAGACACATTGAAACTCTAGTTGTATGAGACACTGAAGATCAACTCCCCATTTGAAGAATCTGAACAGAGCTTTTATGTTTGGATGTATTGATGTGCTGCAGTCTCGTCAACAATTGTCACAGCTGAGTCTCTTTGTCAAACTCCATGAGCATTATAAAACAGTATTCACAGTGGCAAAATTAAACTAATGTTTCTGTAATAGCCAACATACAAATAATGTCATTTTTAAAATGACCATCATTTTGAAGCTGTAGTTTTGTAAAACACTGCTGTTCGAACTGGGACTAAACTTTCTTACAAAAAGGAATACATCTCCTTCCGTTTGATGAATTAATGTCATTCGGACTTGAGAAGTGTTGTTAGATGGTAACTAAGTGAGGGAATGCAGTCCATAATACAGGGGTCTCACTCCCAGAAGGCACAATAGCAGACACTGAGGACAGCTACAAGTACCATGGAATCCCTAAAGCTAATGCCCAAAACCTTAAAGAGTAGGGCATGAGCTCAATGGCAAAAACAAGGTCCGAGTTATTATATATATATATATATATATATATATATATATATATATATATATATATATATATATATATATATATATGTGTGTGTGTATATACATATATAGTCATTCGTTGCGATCCTAAGAATTTTCTTCAGACTGACTTTCACAATATTAATTGGCCGACGTTAATAAGCAATAAAATAATTGTTGGCGTTAATTCACTAATGCGTTAACAACGTTAATAATGCGTTAACATGTCCAGCACTAACATATATATATATATATATATATATATATATATATATATATATATATATATACACATACACACAGTTGTGTGTACAGTTGTGATCATGTGTACATCTATTGCACCATTTATTACATCTAAATATTTTTGGATCTAATGATAATATTTTTCCCCGGACCAAGCATGAACCAATCAAAGTGCTTCACGCCAACTGGATCCATCAATGGAAAGACAACAATCAATAAATACACTCCAAAACCAAACTGTGTGCAATTATTTCTTTACTGTATATGTGCGAATTACTGTTTTAAAGTGCTGTGTACTTTTAAAATGTAAGCATTCTTAGGTATTAGCCATGCTTCTTGGCCGGTCTTTTAATAAAGGGCACATAATACTACAGCTAAATATCCTGACAGAGAGGGTAAGTGTTATCTTTATTAAAGCAACCAGACATAAACATGGACAGGAAGCTGGATAGCTGAACTGAGTACTTGAGTACTGGTGTCAAGCCGGCGACTGGGACCAAGATGGAGAGCTAGTGTCGAGCCTGGAACTGGGACCAAGCCGGAGAGCTGGACCGAGGGTTGGAACCGAGCCATAGAGCTGAGCCGTGGGCTGGATTCGAGTCGGTGAAAGGAACCAAGACAGGGAGATGGGCCAAGAGCTGGAGTGGAGCCGAAGAGCTGCAACGAGGGCCGGAACTGAACCGTAGATCTGAGCTGAGGGCTGGAGTCGAGCCGGTGACTGGGACCAAGTTAGGGAGCTGGACCTGAGCTGGAACTGAGACCGAGCTGGAGAGATGGGACAAGGGCTGGGACAAGGGCTGGGCCATTCACACAATTTAAGCTGAACGATCTGGCAGAGAAGAGTTGGACAGGAGAGGTTTAAATACCTCACTGAAGGCAATAGGCCACAGGTGCTTGGAACAGGTGACAGTGATGAGGTGAAGGAGAAAGGAGAAAAGTGAGTGGATCTGACATAATGTATGTGATACGTTCTTCTCAGGACTCCAGCTCAGAAGAGTTTAAGCTCTTGTGGAGGAGAGCGGGAGCTGGAGCTGTCAGTGAGGAGGACAGACTGAGGGGGGCTCAGCTGCTGCAGGACAACAGAGGCAGGTAGGTCTTATATCTACAGAAACGATCACACACTCTAATGAACCTCTGTAATCTCAACAATACTTGTTCCATTTTTAGGCACAGATACAGCTGCTGTTCCAGGAGCATGAAGTTCTCCAGATGGTGGCAAGGGTTTTTTCTGGATGTGATGGAGAACAGACGAGCCACACCAGGACCAGCCGAACCAAACAGGGCTCAGTGTGGTGCACCTGCCTGAACTGCAGAGTCATGCAACAGATCTAGAAAACAAATGCTGCCAACAGGCTCTCAGACCACCACATGGTGTTTTTTTTTAATGTCACGTTTTATACGGTGTTTATTTACAGACAAACGTACTTTCCTGCACGTTTATAATAAAAAAAATGTTGCAGTGAATCACTGTCTTTTTGTTGCTAACTCCAAAATGCTGCTTTGCAAAGACATTTGAAAGTCATGCTCATAAAACCTTTGTAGTGTGATAGGCATCCCGGTGTTACAAGTTTCCTAACGTTATTTCGCTTTAGAAATCTTAAAAAAAAAACACCACAATATATTATACATGGTTTGTAATAATGACTTACCTTTTCAATAAAAGGAAAGCCAGCTCAGAGTCTGTTTTTATCCCCAAAGTAGACCTCAGTTCTCTGATTTGTCTCTCGTCTTATTTGGACTCCAATTTTGCTAAGGCACTTGATAAAATCTTTCTTTTCTTGGTCCGTTCCGCTGGAGGCCTGTCTGTTACTTGTGTTTGCAGGATTCATTTTCTGCCAATAGCATTGCTTGGTTTTGTATTGGTGGCAAAACAGTAAGTTAGAACCAGGTAAACGAACATGCACATTACATCACGTCCACTGAAACAGTGAAGGAGTTTCGTTCCTGAAACTTTCTCATTTAATTGACTGTACAGGCTTACAGAAGCAGCCACAGATAATTAAAATATGCTTATTCTGCACATCAGGATGTTGCTGATGCATATATGGGTTAGAAAAAATGTTATTTGAACCATTAAAACGTTCGTAATACACCTTAAACAGGATTTTCTTTTATTTTTTTGTTGGAGTGATAATCTTTCTCTTTAGAGGCAACATCTCTTTAAAGAAAAGGCTTGAATATTTCAGTGAGACAGTGCTAAACCACACATCACGAGGTGTCCCAGATTTTTCAAAATAGGGTTTATATCAAACAAGGTTGAATCTTCTCATACATTAAATTATACCCCATTTCATCCAGACAGTGCAATTATTATTATTTTGTTCTCCATTCTGTAGGAAAAGACTGAAAACCTGCAGTTAGTCATAAAGTACGCAGACACATGTCATACCTGATCCACTCGTTGTGTTTTTATGTTAAGAGTAGTATCCATGACAACAATGTTCTACGCTTCTCAGAACTGTTTAAGCAGGATTTAAAGCTGCCCAAATAATATAATATTCCTTTTTGCTTTAAAGAAATGCTTGGAGGTTGACAGGTTTTGCTATCAGTGATCCCATCTACTTGCTGCTTCAGTGATTTAAGAAATGCAGTTTCCAGTAGTAACCCCAGTGCTGGAGTCAGACTTGTGTGGAAACAGCTTTTGGGAGACTAAAAGTGAGCTTTAGAATAATCTGGAAAAGATGCGTTGTACCCTGCACATTTCACCACTATCTGATTGTAAAACTCTGTGCCTTTTTAACAACTCCTGCAAAGATATAAAAATCATCAAGCCACTCTGAAATAGATGCAATAGAGAACAATTTCCACAGTCTAGCGATCCTTGTTAAACATGCATTGTGCCACTTTATTCTATTTGAGAAAATCATCTAGGCCATATAATCAAGGATTTGAATAGATGAGAATGTTTGTACAGTGTTCACATGCACAGGGGACCACTACCATTTCATCACATGCAGGGCTTAATGTGTGTGGGAACAGGGAGGAATATATTCCCCCACCTCCTGACTGCATCCAGCACCTCTTTTGTTAAGTTAATGTGGCCTGTTTAACTAGAAACTTTGTTAGTTTATTAAAATGGCATCATTTGGACAAAAAAGCTAAAATTCAGTCTTCATAACAACATATGTTCCTTTATCTTTTTTATCTTCTTGATGGTGGGGGAATACTACCCTTAAATGCTGTCCCACCTCCAGGGTCACAAATTAAGCACTAGTGACTAGGCCTATTTTTTGTATTCATGGCTTTATGTTAGATACAGCCATGCAAAGGTCATCCTCAACTTGCAGAACTGTACTTTTTTTTAATAAATAAAGTGCAGAAAATGTCTTCTTGCACAAATATGTAAATGCAAATGAACACAGTACATTGGTGGCGCCCTTTTAAGAGGTTCCATGAGAGAGGCTTACTGACAAAACTCCTCCATTATGACTGTGGTCTGAAGATAGATCCAACAGGGCATCAACAAATACAACAACACCAGTTTAGCAACTACTTACTTGAAAAGAAACATCTTGTGTCCCTGTTTCCCGTTTGTCCCTCAGTCTTCACTCAGGAATGATCCAGGACTGCTCTCATATGTCTTATCAGCTCAAAAACACACTCCAGCGAGTAAACTGCACGTGCTGTTGGTCTGCGTTGCCACCTCAGCTCAGTAAAGTCCAAACATGGCTAACGTCTTCCATTATCATTCGAAAGGTCTGCGCTGCTTTTTGTGGCTGACGCAGCATTTAGTGTCCAGATGAGAAAGACCGTTCTCACTTATTTTATACAAGTTATTTATTAAAGTATATAATAAAATATAATCGAATTATGTATTAAATATACTGTATATGTATGTTTATTTTATTTATTTATACTGGTAAAAATGAATTATCAATACATTTTAGAAACATTTTTAATATTTTAGGAGTTATTTATAGTAATACTATACAGTATTACATATGGGCACAACTATAACAGTTGTTTTGGCCATTTTATAGAGAATATGAATTCTGAAGAAAAGGCTCGAAATCCTGCATATTGGAGGCTTTTTCATCATGTGAATAATAACATAATAGTGTTAGTAGTTGGGTGAAGCCATTTATTGTCAAACAATTGTGTTTACTCTTTTTAAATCATAATGACAACAGAAACTACCCAAATGACCCCATACCCCAGTTCTTAATATTGTGTATTTTTTATTTATTATTTTTTATTTAACTTTTATTTATCCAGGTAAAATGTTTGAACTAATTCTCCTTTATAAACATGATCTGTTTGTAAATGAGAATTAGTTCAAAACTCGGTCTTTCTGTGAGGAGTCTGCCTGTCCTCCACATGTTAGTGTGGGTTCTCTCCGGGTACTCCAGCTTCCTCCCACCGTCCAAACACATGCATGTACAGGTTAATTGGCAACTCTAAAGTGTCCCTAGTGAATGAATGTGAGAGTGAATGGTTGTCTGTCAATGTTTGTCTCTAAATGTCAGCCCTGCGACTAACTGGCCAGTGTCCAGGGTGTACCCCGACTCAGGCCCAAAGCTGCTGGGATAGGCTCCAGTCACCCATGAGCCCTAACGGGACTAAGCGGTAGAAAATGAATGAATGAATGAACGAAAATAAATAAAACATGACCGGGCCAAGCAGGAAAAAACAAACACAGACAGACAGTTTGTAGACAGGAAACATACAATTACACAGTTTGAACACAAAAAACACAACACAGTGCAAACACAGACAAGAATGTGCAAAACAGAATAAAAAGCATTGGCAAGGACAAAAAATAAATAAAATTAGAAACCAGGTTTATCAGCATTACAGGTGTCAATTATAACCTGCTGGAGTTTCTGTGTAAACATGGACACTCACATGAAAGATGAGAGCTTGAAGGTGTAGTGAGTAGTTACCAAATATAGTTTACATTTTGGAGAGCTTGATATAATCACTTGAGCGAGTGCAGTATGAGTTGTGAGTAAAGTGAAGAAGCAATGAGAGCAAGCATTTAGTTTTAGTTAATGTGGAGGTGTAGGTTGGAGAGGACTGCTCCAGAGAGGTAAGCCTGAGCTGAAGAGAGGAAGCCGCACAGAGGAGAGAAGGACCGACTGAGAATAGAATTAAGTCGTCAGTGTATAGATGGAGAGGCAAGTTAGCAGCAGCTTTAACTATGTCATTGATATAAATAGAAAAGAGCGTTGGGGCACAGTGGCTCAGCGGTAGAGCAGTTGTCCTATAACCGGAAGGTTGGCGGTTCGAAACCCGCTCTGCCCTGTTCTAACTGACGTTGTGTACTTGGGCAAGACACTTAACCCACCTTGCCTCCAGTGTCTGTAGCACTGGTGTATGAATGTGTGTGACTGTGGAGGTGTGTTTGGTGGTGGTAGGAGAAGGTTGAGCGCGGTGCGTATGGCAGCCCCCCTCTGTCTGCCCCAGGAGTGGATGTGTGTGAATGGGGTGATGATGATGCATGATGTAAAGTGCTTTGGGTGCCCGAAAAGGGTGCAAAAAAGCGCTATATAAATGCATGCCATTTACCATTTACCCAGATTAGAGCCTTGAGGCACACCTCTGGAAATGAGTAGTGGTTATGACGAGGTGTTTTCAGCCTTTACCTGATGTACACAGTCAGATAGGTAATTGACAAACTAGTCACAACAAGTTGCAGACAGACCAGTACTGGAGAGCCTACTTATAAGTATGCTGTGGTCTTGGCAAGGTCAATAAAGGTGGCCAAGCAGACCTGTTTGCAGTCTAGTACTGCAATAATATCATCAAGGTTATTTAAGGTGGCTGTAACACATTCATGACCAGACCAAAAGCCAGACTGCAAATCGGACAAGATCTGATTTGTCTCCAGGAAGTGGTTTAGCTGTTTATTAACCACCTTCTCCAAGACTCTGGCTAGACATGGTAGTATAGAGCTAGGTTGATAGCAGTTTGGGTCAGTGCCCGAACTACCTTTGAAAAGTGGAAAGACCATGCCTGATTTCCAGTCAGATGGAAGAGCAGAGAGCTGTAGATATAGAAATATTAAATAGATTTGTGATGGGGGCCGCAATAATGTGAGCAGCTGCTTTTAGGAACTTGGGGTCAAGACCATCAAAGCCAGCAGATTTGTTTGGGTCAAGCTCACTATGCTCATCCTGCACTTCAGCGATGGAGAGTGGTGAAAAGGAGAAACCAGTAATGGATGGAGAAGGCCGAAGATCTAACGAAGCTGTATCATCCATAACTGTAGAGGCCTTAATAGGGTTTGCAGCAGTAAGGGCTTAGGTAGCATTGACAAAGTGATGGTTGAGAAGTGAAGCCATGTGAGACTTATAAGGTGGATAAACTTGGCAAAATCATGAAAGAACCAGGGTTTGTAGCAGTTCTTGATTTTGAATCTATGATGTTGGTTTATGATCTGACTGAACAAGTTCTTGAATAAAAGCCACGCCTCCTCCAGGGAGGGTGATCAATTATGTCCCACCTATCACTCAATCAAATCAATCAAATTTTATTTATATAGTGCCTTACAACAGCCAAAAGGTGCACAAGGCGCTTTCCAAGGAACATCAAATGACAACATAAAGAAAACCAAGTAAAGAAATCTATTTATCTGACATGTTCTGTAGCAGACAGCAACAGTGATAGAGAAGCAAGCTTAGAGTATAAGCTTTAATTCCAACAACTCAAATTGTTTGGGGACTGACTTAGACAGAACTACAGAACATTGTAGATAATCTTTAACATACATGGCTACAGTAGTAATGTCTTTCCTCTGGCAACTTTTTCCCCACAGACCCTTTAACAATTCTTTTGCTATTTCAATGACTCAGAATAAAGAAACGTCAGTGCAGCACTGGATGAGAGATGCAACGATCTGTCAAATTGTGCGCCTGTTATCAGGCCAAAATCAAAAATCACCTGGATATGTGAACTTTTGATCAGGGTCATTTGGTTTATTTCTTTTGTCATTATGATTTCAAAAGAGTAAAGCCAATTGTTGGACAATAGTTGGCTTCACTCAACCACTAACTATGGAGGAAAAAAGTCTTTTCTCGACCCTTGCATAGCACCAGCCCCGTCTGTGCACACAGACACACAGCTCACCTCACAGTCCTGCTTTTTTCATGTCACTATCCAAGTTGTTAAAAAAGTCATGTCCTGTGCACTTTCCTCCATTTGTGAACAAAACAGCAGCTTTTTCCCATTGTGGCTGTATCTTATGTTAATAGCTGTGCAGCACAGGCAACATCCGTGCACTCGTCAATTTGTAAGAAAGATTTTCATTTTTTTTCTAACTCTGTCAATCAGCTGATCTTTAATGTCATGTACCATTGCCCTCGTCAAAACCACTGCCTGCGAGCCAAGCACACATGTAGGAGAAGCTTTACAGCAAGCAGGTCCCACCCAGACTGCTGTGTCTCTGTGTCACCCCTGTAAATGTACACCCAGCAGCTCAAGGACTTGTCTCTTATATGAGGTAAATTGAGAAAGCATTAGTCCTACCATTTATTAAGAAGTGCAGAGCTCATACAGTAAAGCAGCCTATATAGTCATCCAGGCAATCTGCGTGGCTGGCTGCTGGCTTCTCGACCGGTCTGAGGCTTCTGGTAGAGGGCGACATGCAGCAGGCCCTCTGCGCATGTGGTATTGCGCACATTGAAAATTGAACGCGCTAATAGCAATCACAGCTGCATATTTTGTTCTGTGAGAATAAATGCCATAGATGCTTCTGTGTTTTAGCAGCTCTGATAATCAGTCTGAAGAGCCTTATTGCTGTACACAGTCAATTTTACAAGCTCAATTGAATGCTCATGCAGCTTGCAATGGCTCCAACTAAAATAGTCCTATTAAGAGGCATTTAAAAAAATGATTTTGCGGTCCTCATCCAGACCCCAGAATTTGAGTACCCCTGATGTAAAATTCTCGCAAGACCCTGAAATACTCTCATGAACCACCAAGAGGTTGAGAATCACTGACATAAATAAGAGTCATGTCCTCAGTTGCTGTGCCGACTGTGTCGTCTCATTCCAGATGAGACACTGGTGTATCAGGAGGGTCACCCGGCTGCAGTTCGCTTCAATGTCACCCTCAGCCATACAGCAGCATATCACCCGCAGCCAATGGGATGTACAATATGTAAAGTGCTCTGTCAGCTGCTGAAGATGTTCATTATGATTTGTCACTCTGTATGTGTGTAAAAACCTGGAGTGTCCTAAAGAGGCAGCTAATCTGAGCGTGTCTCCTGGCGGGACATCCGGTCACCCCGTAGTGTGTACGGGCAAAGAGCCAGCCTCGGTAACACCAGGCTGTTCATCAGCCAACTGCAGCGTGGTGCACCCCTGCAGCTAAACTCAACACTAAAAAATCATTATATTTTCTCTTTAGCACTTTGCCCAGTGAGTTACGTTCCATCACTGACCGGGCTCTGTTGAAAGCCAAACTTAAAACCTATTTTTAAAATGACTTTTTGCACTTTGTGGCTTTTCGACACTGCTCTGTTTTTTGCGTAAATGTGTTTTAAACCTATTTGTAAATATGTTTATTTTTTATTGCTGTTGTTAAGCTCCTTGGTTCAATCTGTGGTTGTTGGAAGGCGCTATATAAATGAAATATTGATTGATTGATTGATAAATTGATTGATTGATTGATTGACTGTGATTGAGGCCATTCACACACACATCAGTGTTACAGCTGGAACATCATTGGAGGCAAGGTGGGTAGAGAGTCTTGTCCAAGGACAGTATTAATTGGGGAGAGCGAGAATCCAACCACCAACCTTCCGGTTAACTAACTTTTAGCGTTTGAAGTTGTGGAGTATTATTTTTGATGTCATGTTATTTTTATCTTGTTCTTTGTTTTTATTTACTTATTCATTCACTCATTATGTATGCATTTATATGTTTTATCTCTTTACTTCTATATTGTACTTATAAGTGTGGAGTGATACTAACAAACCAATACAGATTATACATGAAGGATCCAACAAGGAATGTAAGTTTAATTAAAAAAAAAAAAATTAAGTCATTAAGCACAAACATACATGGGCTGCTAATAAAGAGCAGGCCCATATTGACCCATACACATGTGGTTGAGGCCTATTCAAGGTACTTATATTTTTCTAAGATACTTACATACAGATACAGATACACACACAAGCAGGTACACAGATGCTTTAGCCACTTCCTACGGGACTTTCCAAAAAGGAGGAACTAAGAAGATGTCATGTACCAGACTATATAAGTTGAGGTTCAGATGGGAGTGTGCTTGGGTCTCATTGCTTGACAATAAAGACCCTATTTTGCAAGAAATTTCTTGTCCACTTCGAAGTTTTTGCTCATTTGTAAATGTGTAAAATTGATTTTAAATGTTATGTCTATATATTGCATCACGTTAGTCTGCTCACGATACTCAAAAGACATTCAGTATGGTGAAAATAAAAATATTGTGAACAGAATAAACAAATGTTTTTTTATATATATCAGATAACTATCGGACACTAACATCTGTCTAATTCTTTAACTTGTTGCATCTCATTGCATTGTACTATAGTTTGTAGGCAAATATTCAATTAAACATAATATAACAATAAACACATCTTAAAACTATGACACATTTACATTTAAAAAGCAACATGGACCGCATTGCACTGGAGTGCTGTAGATGTGTAATGAGGTGGATGTGCACACATTTACATAACGATTATACTCATGTACAGTACATAAGCAACTGCATATTAGGATATAATTGCATATTAATTCAACTATTGGTGAAAAATAACATCAAGACTATTTTACATTTGACTGTGACATGTCCAGCCTAAGTCCTGTCTTACAGATGGAGCAGACAAAGTTATTCATGTTTGGTATAGATTTCCCTTACAGTGTTTTGGTTATTTCTAAACCAGTTTTCTTCCTTTCTAGCACTAGGCCTATCTTTTCATTGAAAATGCGTAGTGTAATCCATTCCTAACTTAGCTGGTAGGCCTTTGGACTTTCATATAAATTTTGCAGTGGTTTTGAAATGAGTGAGTTCCTTTTTATTTGGCCACACAAATAAAATCTACTGTGACACACATTTTTGTCTAACCCGAGAAAGGTTCACCACATTTTGAGCTGGCTGGAGCAGCCATAAGGGTGTAGAATCAAGGAAGACGGGAGATGATCTTAAGAACATTCAATACTCTTTACAGATGATTGTGAATGTGCATTTGTGTAGGTGGTCTGTGAAGACAAACCAAAAAAAGGAATAATGAATAGCATTTACAAAACTATGCAAAACAACTGCATTACATTTTACTAGTGCTGGATAAGATTAAATAATTTAATTGAGATTAATCGCATTATAATTTTTTTAAAATAATGAATAAAAATGTATTTCATACTTTTATTTTGAACATACTGCTATATAAACAAAAGTGCAATAGCATTTGGTTTGCAAACACTTAAGTAAGTAATAAGGTGCTTTTAACAGCAGTTAAAATTTAGTAACAGTTATTTCTTGTAAATCTCAACTTAAGCATTAATGTAATCAAACTAAATATTAAACAACAAAAATATTTGCCACTGCCAGGGCATTAATATTTTGTTTAGTTTGTTATAGAAGAACAAGTTATGTCCAGAGCCTCGATCATAACATTATAACAATGTAAACCATATAAATGTCTGTGTAGTGGCTTCCCATAGAACCTTGAAGCCGCGGTGAGGGTCAGAGTTGGGTCCTGGTGCTGCTAAAAGTTGTGACGTACTTAGAGACTATAATTAACAAATAATCTCAGATCTGAAGTGTGTTTAGTAGGTTTATTGCAGATTAAATAATACAGCTCAGCAGATAGATGATGGACATGAACCTGAATGCATAAACAGATAAATATATAATCTCAGCCGTTCAGTGCGCTCTCGTGAGCTCCGCCCCCTCGTCACCAGACCAACACACACACACAAACACACACAAACACACACACAAATGCACCCATGTTCTGTCTCCTACAGTCTGTTTTGTGTTTTTATTACAGTCAGATCATGTGAGTGCAGTTCCTGCTGTTCATCAATATAATGCACTGTAACGCTGCTAGCTAATTATGGTTGCCTAGCGATGTCCAGTAGTCTCTGGTGAGGGCAATAGTTCGTGCGATGTTGTAACGCCGTTGCTTTTGTAGTCCTCTCCTTTTTATACAACTGGTGTATTCTTCTTGTGATGGTGCTTCATGAGGGCGGCTCATACGTGCAGTCATTCGTTGTGATCCTAAGAATGTTCTTCAGACCGACATCTTTCACAGTATTAATTGGGCGACGTTAATGCGCAATAAAATAATTGTTGGCGTTAATTCATTAATGCGTTAACGCGAAAATAAGGCATTACTTGCCCAGCACTACATTTTACATAAACTATTACTGTATCTCAGGGGGTTAACATTACCACTAGAGTAGCCTTTTAACCTGCAAGACAACAGTAAACTGAACCTTTGAGAAACTGGCATGCTCACTGGTTACTTTAATGCACATACAGGGTAACACTGTTTGAATTATTAGCAACATGTCATGGATCAAAGTAGAAAAGATTAAAGCAAAGGCATTCTGCAAGATGACCTGGATGACTGAGAACCTTCACGGACTTGGAAGTACTTACATTTCCTTATTAACGCACACTGAAATTAGAGGGAATGAAATTAATGCTACCTAATAGGCAATTAACATTAACAATTAACATTAAACATCCTTACACATCCCAACAGGGGCGCAGTGGCTCAGTAGCTCAGTAGTAGAGTGGTTGTCCTTTAATTAGAAGGTTGGTGGTTCGATTCCCACTCTTCCCACAATTCATACTGTTGTTGTGTCCTTGGGGAAGACCCTTAACCGTCTGGTTTATGAGTGTGTGTGAATGTGGCACTGGTATGAAAGAGTTAGAATGTTGGGACAACGAACGGAAATTAACCTAAGGCTACAATCATGTTTACATTCATGTGGCTTTGTCTTATCAACATGCACTCGCCCCAATCAAATAAATTAAGAATAATAATAGTCTTTGACATGTATAGATTATTCATCATATAAATGTTCATGGATTCGGTATCAAAACCAAATAACAAATTATAAACACACAACACAAGGATTACACAAAGGTCATGACCGTAGGTGAGAGTAGGAACGTAGATCGACCGTTAAATCAAGATCTTCGCCTTACACGTCAGCTCTTTTTTCACCACGACAGACTTATATATCAAAATTTCATCAGGTAAATTGGTGAGTGCAGTAACTTTGGTAAACTGTTCAGACAGGAAATGTTACTCTCAAACCCTGTCTGCAATGTAAAAATGTAAAGAAAATACGTAACTTGGATCTAACTTCCACTTCTTTCAAACTTTACTGTATTATTTGAAAATTTTAGATGAAGCCATGTGAAAAAAGGACTCTTCCTGTTCACACCTCAATATGTAAAGTATGACAAGTGTTTTTATATGCTTTTGTGGAGCTTGTTTTTCTTTTGTCTCTCCTCCCCTATCTTCTGCCTTTCATTTTGTTTCAGCAGTGCAAGTGTGTCTCCTTGTTACTTCTGTACTTAAGCCTGCTCTACTCACCTTCTCGCTCCGAGATTATTCCGTCATGTTTGGTAGAGTAACTCGTGCCTCTGACTACTTATCTTAAGGAATGCTTTTTGAATGCTTTTTGATTCACTTGAACTTGCTGTTTTCTACGTTCCAGCCCTAGCCCTGGCTTCAGACTCTGCACTCTGCATCTAGCCTTAGTAAAGGTGAGAGGAGATAAAGTCCCTCGCTATTAGGCTTGATAAACGCCTTTGGGAAAGACGCAGGTAGAGAGCAGCCAGGCCTAGTGTTCCTGTTTCAATAATCCAGCCCAGGATTTCTTGTCGGTCTGAGACTCCATCTTTTCTCCATTGTAAGTCTCCAACATCCACTCCTGCTGTGGCACCACAGACCCCCACCACCAAGGAACCCATGCAGCTCGGGAGAATGAGCCAACGCTGTCTTCTGTTATAAGAAATTTTAATTTTAATGTTTAGAGTTACTGGGGGCTTATAGTTCTCTTCAGGTCATGTCAAATTCATGTCATGTCCTTCGTGCTAATCCAAGCAGAAGTAGACATAACTAGACTGAGACATGGCTTGTCACGGGACTCTTGGCACCTGGACCATTGTGAACGCCTCTCACCAAGGACATCACTGTGTTGTATATAATCACATGTTATGTTTACATCTTTAAGCAAAACTCTCGCTGTACCCTTGTTACTGTGTCTGCTTTGCTTCTCCTTGTAAGGATTAAAACCTGGTCATTACATGTAAAATTATAAATCTGTCTCCGTGTCTCTCTGGTTAAATATAAGGATATAATAAATTCTAATAACACTTCACAAAGGATTATGCATCTACGGTGGCCAGGCATGCCACATCCTGTGCACCTGTCCCATTTGTCCCAAAAGACCAGGCTAGCGAGGCACTGGAGGGGTACTGGTTAGCCAAACACTAACTAATCCCTCCTCTAAACACATTCAACTGAGGGGTACTGTTTCCTTCAGTTCCACCCACTTCCTTACCAATACAAGTTTTACTTGACTCTGGCTCTGAGAATTTTATTGACTCTCAGTTTGTGTCCCAGGCTAACATTCCTTCCGAGCAACTTCCTGAGCCCAAAAGAGTGTTTGCCCTTGACGGTAGGTTTCTAACCTGCATTACTCACCGTACTGTCCCTGTGTCCCTGTTAGTTTCCATTAACCATTGTGAGTTAAAGTCTCTCTATTAAGTCTCTTTTCCCACCTTCACTTTGTTTTTTTTGTTTTCGCTTTTGGATGCTATCAAAATGTAAAAAAAAAACAAAAATTTGAAATGACAGTGTTTTCATTAAGTTATGTTCTGCAACTAATATGTATTTTCCCTCTCAAGAAGTCATTCCAAATACATGGCGACTGAAGTTATGATTGCTTTGAATTATGGTAGATATCTGCATTTGCAGTTAAAGCACTAGCTCTAGTTATTTGTAATCAAAGGCAACGTATGCGTCTAATTAATGTGATGGAAAGGCGAGCTCCTTACACTTGGGAGCAGCTTCGTATGAGGCATTTTTGGGAGATTGTAGTCGGCAAGTTCACGGAGGAACTGTGGATTCAGGATATATGTTGGAATATTGGTAACATCTCTAAGTTAAGAAATTATTTGTTATTTGTTGTTATTGTTCTTTGCTTCCACTGCAGGAAGATTCCTGTTCTGAGGATTATGTGACTATTTTAATGCAAAGAATTTGCAAAAAACTTTTTATTGAAAAATAGGAGTTTTTTGCATTACGTGTATATATTTTCGCAATTTCAATTTGTACAATTTGAAAGTTAATGTAACTGCAGCTCCAAACAACTTCTGTATCCTAGAAGAAAAAGAACTATAGAGTGCTTTGGCAAGGCAAGGCAATGCAATTTTATTTATATAGCACAATTCATACACTGGGTAACTCAAAGTGCTTTACAGAAATAAAAGACAATTTACAAGATTTAGATTTAGAAACATAAGAAAAATTAAAAGCATTATAAAAGAAGAAGAGTGCAGATAAAAAAACATTTTAAGTTGTGGTGTAGGTGGAGCTAAAAAGGAAGGTTTTTAACCTGCCCTTGAACATTGTTAAAGTTGAGGCTTGTTTTACTTCATCTGGGAGACTATTCCAAGTTTTTGCTGCATGAAACTTAAACGCTGCTTCACCCTGTTTAGTTCTAACTCTGGGCACGAGCAGAAGGCCTGTACCAGATGTTCTCAGAGTCCGAGGAGGATCATAACTACTACTAATGCTAATAGCATTTGCTACTAGCATTTCAGAAATATATTCTGGTGCTAAACCATTTAGAGACTTGTAAACCAGCAGTGCTGTTTTAAAGTGAGCAACAGGAAGCCAGTGCAGAGATTTTAAAACTGGACTGATGTGGTTGTACTTCCTGGTGTTAGTTAGAACCCGAGCAGCAGCGTTCTGAATAAGCTGCAGCTGTCTTAACCCTCGCTTTGAGAGACCAGTGAGCAGGCCGTTACAATAATCTAACCTGCTGGAGATAAAAGCATGAATAAGTTTCTCTAAGTCTGGTTGAGACATTATCCCTTTGACTCTGGAAATATTTTTAAGGTGATAAAATGCAGATGATGTAATTGACTTAATGTGACTCTGGAAATTCAAGTCTGAGTCCATGATGACCCCTAGATTTCTAACCTGGTTTTTAGATTTTAGAGAAAGAGACTTGAGGTGACTGCTGACATTTTCTCTTTGTTTCTGTTCCCAAAGATGATTAGTTCAGTCTTGTTTTTGGTGGGTCAATAGTGTAAAAAACAGGAAGAGGCCACTGGAATCAGTGGAAAGCAGAACAATCAATTGGCCAAAAAACACACGCAGGTAATTATATAATAAGGCAAAAGGTAAAAATATATATATATATCTAAGGCACTCTGAGGTTTATGAGAATAAAAGTGCTGCCATATGGTATGCTCAACAGTGTTGGCAGGTTGATTGTTTTGCTTTACAACCTCTGGATCTTTGTTATTAGCTCCTGAACTTCCCTCCTCACACGTGACTGAGATATGTCCTCCACAAACAGAAGAGGACCGTCTGAGGCGAGTCAAGAGCCACACAGCTCAGTGACTGCCTCAGAGAGAAGGGGGGGGGGGTACAGAGGCACGTACAGCGAGAGAAAGAGAGAGAGAGAGAGAAAGAGGGGAGGAGAAGGAGAGGAGTCTGACGCAGTGAGGGCGCCACAGAGCCACAGCGCGGCGCGGTGAGAGCACAGCACACCGGCCACCGCTCCTCACTCCGGTCACAAGCACGGACACTCCTCTGCTCATTCTCAGCTGGATCAGGTACAGTCACCCCGTGCACGTCCTCTGCGCATGCCCGTGTGAATGCTTGTTCTGTGTCACGCTAGACTCGTGGCGTATGTAAGTTTGGAGCCGCGGGCATCCCTGCAGGCTTTGCGTGTGAGTGCGTGAAGAATGATGGGAGCGGGATGCAGCTGTTCTGATCTCGGTCCGCGTGCACTTGCATAGAAAAACAGCTCGGTCCACGGAGAACGCGCGCGTAAAGCCCCTGGTCTGCTGGCGGCGGCAGACGGAACAGGTCCGCGCCGCAGTCCGGGGGCAGATCAGCACCGTGGACAGCGACCCGCTCAGCTGTGCGCGTGACATGGCGGGCGCGTGAGTGTAAGCTCCCCTTTCAATGTGCTGCTGCTGCTGGAGAAGTTTAACCTCAACCTGTTTTTGATGCTTATAATGAAGACACTGTTGTTCACATGATTAGATCCAACCTTTGGTCTTGGCTCAGTCCTGGAAAAACTGGAAAACGTGGGACATGGCTGAGAAGCTTTTGGGTCATGACAATACAACATCAAAAATGTTTGTGTGATTTCAGCTTAGTGTTAAGGGCACAGTTTGAAAGGACAGATGTATGTTATGTTGGACTGGTATAGAGGCTATGAACAGTGTTTTGATGAGGCTGCTCTGGGTTATGTAATCTTGTCAAATGTGACTTTTGCTTTGAAATGTATTTGACTCAATTTCAGGATTTGTATGTAACATTTAAAAATATACATTCTCTTCTTGAGTGTGTCCTGTTATTGATGTAAAAGCATTAGTTTGGGGGATTTAAAAGGTGGAGGTGCTTCGCCAGAGCACAGCAAGGCTCGACATATGAAAAGCTCTCCTTCAAGGACCACTTTGTAGAACGCAATGACAAAAACATGTTTGCCAAACAGGACGCAACAACAGCAAAGCTGGATCAATGCTGAAGGTTTCATCACATCTTCATTTTAAAGTTCTGCACATGTTGATGGATGGATGTTTTAGAATATTAGTCGCTGAGCGTTCTAGTTTAGTTTTGAATAATTGCCTCTTCTATGGCAGAAAACGTTTTATAGATGATGTTTAACTGTGTATCAAAACCTAACAACAAAAACACTCCTGCCTCCATGCCACGGGGAGATTGGGGACTTGAATTGGTACATCACTGATCACTAGAGCTGCACCCCCTTTATGCTCAGATGCCATCTTATAATCATTTAGTTTTAGAACCTGAAGGATTGTTGATGGCATACCATTTTTCTCTCCCTGTAGATGTGAGCCTGTCGAGGACTAGTTGAAGCTCATGTTGGTTTAATCTAGCCACCTAAAAGCTGTCTGGGTTTACACCTTCTGGAGGTTTTTGGTTCCACAAGTGTTTGAGGTTTTGTCAGGGGCTATAATTGTTTGCTATAAAGTTACAGTGCTGCTAAAATGAGAGAAACTAATATGAAAATGAATTGTTTAATTTAATACGGGGGCACCGACAGATTGTAATGTGGAGGCGAAAATAGAATGCACCTTCAAGGAGTGTCATGACACATTTAATGTTGTCAACACTGGCCTCATCTTCTTCACAAATAATGACTACGGCTCTACTTTTTCACAAATATTCCAAAAGCTGCATCTTTTGGGACAAACTCACTTGCATTCACCAAAGCTGCCTGCATTGTGTAATGAGGGCAGTCATGTGATGCATTAATGAGATTTCTGCTATATTTTTAACACAGGACCACCTCTCCTCCAGCATTTGTGATGTTGGTAAAGCTAAAGTGCTCTGAGATCAATTTGGTGGAAAACACCTATCCGGCCCTTTAAGATTTATCTGATGCATTGTGTCTACATTACAGACGGAGATGAAAAATGTGGCAGCTGCTTTAAAAAAAGGCATTTTCACCTTTGCAGTGTCAGTCAAGTACAGTCTGGTCAAACAAGCACTCAGGATAGTACAAAGTGTTTTGAAACTGTCCTCTTCATGGCTGTTACATGATATCTCATCATCTGGCACCTAGTCCCTTAAAGAGTTGGTTAAAATGTGCTTTCAAGATGGCACTAGGTTTGATCCGAGCTTCCACCAGAGAACACTTCAATTCTAGATCAAATACATTCAACAAAAATGTATTTCAGTGAAGCGGCTGAATGAAGAACCCTTCAGGGAGTGTAGCATTAGAAATTCTATCACAAATGCCTAAAAGACATGGAACTATATTCGTATGATCTTCTCTGAAACTGTAAATTATTTTTTGAACACAAGGAGTAAGTTTGGGAATACCTAGGCACAAGACTTGCTGACTTCTTGTTGACGTGCTCGTGAATGGGCTCTTGAATTTGTGCTGCAGCTGAGTTTTGCGACTGTCTTCAACATCACTTTTCAGATTTTTCTGATGTCATCTTGCGATTACTAATGTGTTCATGTAAGTAATTTAAAGATATAAAAGGATAAATGGTAAATGGTGTACATTTATATGTCTCTGGCACCCAAAGTGCTTTACATCATGCTTCTGTTTACCCCATTCACACACTCACACTGTCACAACAGACATGTTTAGGGTCAGCTCTGTTACGGCTTCAACACTGCCTCCGCCCCAGAGCGACCAATGAAAAAGAGCTTTTATGTATCTCTGGTGCATCTAATGTACCATGTTACTGTCAAATAAAGAATAAATAAATGGGAAATACTGTAAAATAAGTCATTTTTTATAAAGCGTCCCTGCGTAACATTTAGCCAGTAGCACTGCGCAATTTTAGCCCAAAAAATATAAATTTTTGTAATTATTTAATGGTTCCTAGACATGAGATCAGGAGAATCTTGTCTATCTCACTGGTCACCCCCTCCGCTGGACACAAAACAAAAACATAAATTATATATACCTCTTGTTGCTATGACATGCAGACATTACAGGCCTATACAGTGTTATAGCAGAGTTGTATTTGTACAAAATACTCTAAAATGACCCATCTAGATCGTAAACATGTTTCTTTTCTTCCAAACTTGCTGGTTTGAATTGTTTACTTTTGCAAACATCTGGAATCTGCGCCCTCTGCTTGCTAAAAGTTACGCTTTAAAGTTACATGAAAAATGGTTCATTTTCAGTCCATCTTCCGCCAAGTTTCTCAAAGTGTCTGCTATTGACAAAAGTGTGTTGTTTTCAATATAAAACCAATAGTGTGTAAAATCAAAATAAAAAAAATAGTTGAATTGTCTGTTTTGTGGCATTGTCGGACTTAAGCAGTGCAGTGGACACGTTTAGACACTGCAACCATCTTGTATCTAAATAACCATGACCAGTGACCACTAAGGTGAAACAAAAACAGCACAGTGACAACATACTGTGCGATTATTTGTTTGGACCGGGGTCTTAGAACAACATTAATAAGTGAGTACAGATATTACTATTACAAGTCTGAGTACCAGTTAAATTTATATCACAATAGTAAATATCCAGTCATATTTATTTTTCCATTTTAGTTTATTAACCTAGTATGAAATGAAATAATAGCTTGTTTTTAGTTTTCCAGTGTTCATTTTAAAAACAAATAATGAAAGTGGGGTAATTTCTGGATTTTCAATTTCCTTTTTTTCTGATTGGGAATCTGGAAATGGCATTTTAGGTTAAAATTTGTCAGCTGTAAAAGTTGGTTTATTGTTTTGGGGGCTATTTAGAGTTAGGTTAGAGCATATTGTAATAGGAATGATATGAGCACACACTTCGGGCAATCATATGTTTGCATATTCAATGGTCTCTTCCCATTGGTACAATGAATGTGAGTTCAAAGAATCAATCTAATATTTTTTAAGATGTCTTCTGCAGTTTATTAATTATGAACATATTGTAAGGAGGCTAGAGTGCAATGGAGTTCTCTGAAGACAAACCAAGGACAAATCTCATCCAACCACATAAACGCATCAGTCTTTGCCTTGAGCTCATACCTTACCTCCAGAAAACGTCTGTCATTGATCGATAAGGTTTATGTTATTGTCGAAGCGCTGATTTGTCCTCTGAGACAGGCTCGACTTTGTGACTGTTCAGACCTCACTCCACTTGGCGGTGTCATTACATAACACTTATTTACAGGACGTCGGTGCAATACAAGTTTAACACAGACTCTTTAGAGAGCACACCACCCACTGCAGTGAAAAATACATCAATCTCTGTGACACATCAAGTCAATAGATTATGTCCAGTAGAATCAATTAGACATATACACACAGTGATTGAGTATTACATAACGTATAATATCATGTTGTATTAACTGTTGACACCTGAACCAATATAAAATGAATAAACATCGAATTGTGGTCTATTATATTGCAATTGAATTGTTATTTCATTGACATCGTACACTGAAACGTACATAAGATATTTCTGTGTTGGTCTGCAATCAAGTTATTCTAAAGTGGGCAGGTGAAATAAGAAACATGACATCTTGTGATATTCATGTAGAATTTTTATATATTTTTTAATTTTAATATAGGCCTAATGTGAGGTCATGCATAATAATAGAATAATTTGATTAAAGAATGAAAAGTATATGTAATATAACATATGCAATATTGGGATTTATCACATTTCAACTGACAAGTTAGGACCTTCCTTGTAGGCATAGAAGTCCCTGCCGGTTTCCCTCTGGAAATCAGCTGCTGTCAGCTCAGCCTCAAACCAATCCCTGACACACAATTGCAAATTAGCGTTCCAGGCAAAACTGTGCAGCTTAGTAGATCTGGTCCATAGTGTCCATTGCTGCCCACTTCAAGATACACTTTGGTTTACAAAGGTTTAGACACCACATAAAAATGGAGAAATCACTATAGTGCTTACATAACCCTAATAATCTCTTCATATTCTATTATACAGTGTTTCCATCTTTTTCAGGAACATTCATATGATATGTTTCTGTGGTTGTGGAAACACGATATAGAAATGTTTGATTTGTGAGACTTCAGTCCCACTTGTATTTTGTATTTTGAATAGAAACTAGAGCTGTGAGGTTGCTCATCTTGCTTTCACCCTGCATTAGGACTGCAGTGCTCAATGCAGCAGACTGTTCCTCCCCAGTGCTGGACAAGAGCGCAGCTCTCAGGATCACACTCACAGCTCAGGAAAACTCACTCACAGTATCTTCAACCACAGCATTATCTGAATTACTGAATTCAAAACAAACATACAAAGTGTTCATTACAGTCTGGTGAAGAATTACAGCTGTGATGTAGGACTACTGGACAAACTTGATACTACTAATACTGATAGACTTAAAAAATTAAGAACCATTCACACGTGTACTAGCACTGTTTGGTTCAAACCAGATCATCAGGTGTGAAAGCTCCAGTGGACCGTGGTTCAAAAAGCTGCTCTTTGATCTCAGTCTGGAACAAACCAAGGTCTGGATAGTTTGTGAAAGACTGTTTGCTGATAGTTTAGAGCAAATGCAGGAAGTCACTGTCAATTAAACACACAAAGAGGAGCAAATGGTGGAAAACTGGGACAAATCACATAGGACCTTGGTGTGGAAATTAGGTGAGAAATGGCTTTTAGACTCACTTTTGCAAAGGACAATAACCATGTGCACTTTAGACTGCAGTAGCATGTGAATACAGCAGCACCACAGTGGACAGGAGTGAAATAAAATACAGTCTGGACAGATTTGAGTGTCGAGTCGATGTGTCCTAAATGACTCCTTGTGTAAGAAGCAGGTGGTGATGTTAGAGTCAGTAATAATGAGAAGTGACAGCGTTAGCAGAGAGGAACTGTCAGAGTGTGTCCCTCTGCAGACAACGATAATGTGTCTGTCCTGTCACCGCGGCAGGTTGGACAGAGACCTTTAGAGAGATTTCTGCAGAATTACAGAAAAATCCAGAGTTTTCAGCTGATGTGCACATTCATTTATTCATTTTCTACTGCTTGGTCCCATTAGGGGTTAAGAGTGATTGGAGCCTATCCCAGCAACTGGCACCCTGCACAGTGGCCAGTTAGTTGCAGGGCTAACATTTAGAGACAGACAGTGACAGACAACCCTTCACTCTCACATTCAGTCACTAGGGACACTTTAGAGTTGACAATTAACCTGTACATACATGTCTTTGGACGGTGGGAGGAAGCTGGAGTACCCGGAGAAAACCCATGGTAACACGCAGAGGACATGCAGACTCCTCACAGAAAGACCAGAGTCTTCCCAAGATGTTTGAGTCAGCCGGGTTTTGAACTCACGACCTTCTTGCTGTGAGGCAGGAGTGCTAACCACTCTTAAACACTTTTATTTCACATTCACCAAAACTCCACAAAGTGAAACCTTGTGGAGGCCTTGTTCATTTTGTACGTGACCATAGTCAGAGTTAATGTCTACGACCCACAAGGTTTCATCATGTGATAGTTGAAGAATATTTGAAAATATTTTGTTGCCCAAAATAGATCTGTGTGCCTGAAAAACCTTCTCAGTGGTCATGCAAGGATGAGCATCTGACTCACAATGAACAGAAAGTGAGAACTTCCTCATTTAAAACATGATCCACAAAATGGACTTTTACACCTGTGCTATTTAGACTTACCAGGTCATTTTGGTGAATTAAGGGTCAAGTTGGTTTGACAAAAAGAGTATTCTCCCTGCCTTCCGTCTCTCTACAAAAAAAAAAAAACTAATAAAATAAAATAAAAAAATAAAAAGGTATGTGAAGTTGTGATGTAAAGTTACAAAAGCAGAAATATCTCATGACGAAAGCCTGAGAAAAGTCACTGTGGTGTTACTTTTTTAGTCCGTCTGAAGTGCTGTAAACCCTGGAGTGAGCCATCCATCCATAGCACAATCTGAGCACCTCGAGGCATGACCGTGGGCAGCTTTCGGAGGCATACTAAGAAAGCGAGCGCTCTAATGGGAGCCCTCCTCGCTCTCATTCTTTTACTCTCGCTGCTTTAGCTGCCCCTGCAGACTGCAGGCCGAGCCAGTCTGAGTGCAAATCTCAGCCTGAAATGGTACAATCAGTTCTCACAAGTTGTTATTTGAGGAAGAATTTGAAAAGGTTTGAAAAGAGCAGTGCCTTGTGTGAAGCATGTTGGAGGACACACAATGTACATGTGGATGTTTGTGATGGAATTGGTGTCAGTGAAATGGAGTGGGAGAATAAAGTCTGGAGATAATTCCACAGTAAACCGAAAGCCAGAGCTCAAGAAGTTGCTAAGCATGTTGTGTTTGAGTAATTAAAGAATAAAGGGCCATAAAGCTTTAAAAACACAGTCCCAATAGAGCAGAGTGTCTTTGGTTGAAGAGAATGCCATTAGGTTTAGGTAACCTCTGGAGATGCCTTCCTAATGGGATGGGCAATACAAGATGTATTATGTTCTGTGTGAGATATCACTCAGGTAAATCCTCAGTGCTGACTAAAAGTATGTCAGTATAGGGTAGAGTGGAGGGTGAGAGCTAAAATTGGGCCTCATGAATAAATGTTTTTGTTCAAAACTTCTTAAATGTTCTTCCTCGGAGGATGTGTAAGAAGGTTCGAAGCCTTCTCAAACTCAGTGTGATTCATGTTTGCGGCAAGCTTAAGTCGATGGATATTGTTCCTCATTACCATTTCATTAACATAGATTTAACATTACAGTAACATCAGAAACGCCCCACCAATGTCCATATATGGACAAGAGATTGAACTTACTGTGAAAGCAGTCTGTAAAGGCATTGATAGTTCACCAAACCAGGTAATAAGCAGCAGTCTGCTCACTCTGTACCGCATTCTGGAGTACTCTTTTAGCATCTGTAGTAAAACACGGAAACACTAAAACACAACAGAGTGAAAACATATTTGAAATATTCAGCCAATAAAGTCCAAAAGTAATTTAAAATGCACAATTTGTGAGTTGTGATGGGAGGGAGTCTGGAGAAAACATTGGTGAATGCCAAAAATCATCCCTTAACAGAACTTAAGTAGAAATTTCTACGTAAGAATCTTCATAAATGAGATCCATTTTCTTTTTGACCACAAACAAAGATAGTCATGTTATTACTGTAGCGTACCCAGTTGGAGTGGGACCTACCCATGCAGAGTCCTTAAGGCAGTGCTTCTCAAACGTTTTTTGTCATACCCCCCCTTTGGATGAAAAAATTATCCAAACTCTTCAGCGATCGTATTTTTTTTTTTTTTTTTTTTTGCAGACAGCGATCTTGTATGCCACTTTATAGGACACTAACTGTGCCGCGTTGTTTATGTTAGCCACCTTTTAGTAAAATTACTTTGTTGCTTGTTATAGTCTTCTAATTTTCTTTGGAAAAACCTGACATGAGAGGGATGCACTGTTTCTATGTGTCTCTACTGTCAGACATAACACACACAGTAAAGCCGAGAGCAAGATGAGCGCTGTCATATTTAGTCTTTGATGTATGTCTGCTGTTTTACGCCATCTGCATTTGTTTTTGCAGTTTATTTCGCTATTGCATCTTATTTCTCCATGTCGTAGTCTCTCTGCCTGGAGCATGACAGCCACCATGGAAGCACAGTATGATTAGTGTCACCCTAAACAAATCTGTGTTACAGCGCCCCCCCACAGAGCGCCCTCTCTGCACCCCTTCAAACGGGCGTACCCCACACTTTGAGAAGCACTGCCCTAAGGAAAATTCATCCACCATGGTTTTCTTCCATACCTTTGATTGATAAGGAAGGTAACAGTAAAAGCCATAATAATATCACTAATGCAGTCTGGTACTATTCAGATCATAAGATGATGCTTCAGACAGATTGTTCAACAAGTCAGACGATGTTGATCATAAACCATAATGGTGCTACAGCCCACATCTCATGGAGTGTCAGGATATACTAGTGCAACAAGGCAGTGGCTGGGCGAGATTTAAAGGCCAGACATATGTTTAACATCCTGCGACTAACTGGTCATTGCCCAGGTGTACCCCGCCTGAGGCCCAAAGCTGCTGGGATAGGCTCCAGTCACTGATGACCCCTAATGAAAATGAATGAATGTTTAACGCAGCCCTGCGTAACCTCTAGGCCAAAAAATATATATATACTCAAAATCATGTTGACGGTTCTTAGACATTAGCTTAGTAGAATCATCTACAGACACAGTACCCTTAGCCAGACACAAACCTCCAATGAAACTTGCCAGTCCTGGGACAGAGACACATCACAAGAGATTAGTGAGTGAGGCTCTACCAAACAAAGCATATAATAAACAAAATAGGTCATTACACTGGACTCAAGCAGAGTTGGATTTGTAAAAAATACACTAAACAAAGATGGTGGTGGTTACAGTGCAGTTGCACCAGATATGTCTCTTTTTGCAAGTCAAGTCCAAATCAAGTCCAAGTCTTCTGGTCACTAGTCAAGTCCAAGTCTCTTTCCATACATGGCTTTATTTGAGAACTTGTCGCATAATACTGCTGTCTTATTAATAAACCTATTGAATGTGAATGTAGAATTTTGTCAAAATAAGCTATAAAGTATAGTTAATTTTAAAATATAAAGAACAACAAAAGATTTAATATATAAAACTGTATTTAGTATATGTATATTAAAATTAACATAAATCACTCCTTTGGTAAAATTGAGCTTTCCAGTGACAACAAACAGAACAAATTAATAACTATCTATCATTGTCTGTTTTCTGTAAAAAAAATCCAATAGAAAAAGTTCTGATGGTGATTTCACCAATTAAAACAAAATCTTTGCCGTAAAGCTTAATTCAAGAATGTGTTTAACAGGAAAGTATTTCTCTATAGCAGTGTTACTGGGCCATATCTCTCCTCCACCACTGACACCCGAAACTTTCTGAAGTTAGTGCTGTCCAACAAATACAGAGGTAGGCTGTGTAAAAGGATGAGGTTGTATAATAGATTTGGTAATGCCTTTCTGTCTTGGATGGCGGTGGTTGTACTTTTGTGCACCTCCTGTAAAGAATGGTTCTATGCTGCTCTGTCCCGCTGTTGCACTGGACCTGTTTATTTGTTTCACATATTCAATGAATGTCAGAAACTAATTAGAAAGCGGTATTTGGAGAAATACAAAAAAGACTTTGGACTCAATTCGCCACAACTAGGCAAATGTGTTGACTGACAGACAGCTGGGACACAGAGGTAGAGCTCTGTCACTGCTGTGGTTCCCTACGTACCTTGCACTGTCTGCGTATAGAAAGACTTGCTTCTGAGTACACCCCTTGTAGGATTCTAGGCTCATCATTACACATCATTAAAGTAAAGATTTTTATCAAGATTATGTTTACATGGGTTTACATGGTGGGCCCTGCTGACTCAGTCTGAACGTGGAGTTATGTTGAACTGCGCTAGTGTTGACAAATTGTCTCCGGGTAAATTTTATTCATGGTGTGTATCTTATTAAAATAGTGTGAATACAAATGTGGTATAAACAAATGACTGAGGACTACTTCCTCACAGCAGCACATGGCTCTACAACTGGGTCCTGACTCTGCAGGATACACATCATCTGTAAAACTGATGTGCTCATACTGCAGACACACACTGTGACTGGAGCTCAAACACACTCATGCACAAGGATTAATAATGTTGCATATTCCCTGTAGGAGGCTAGTTAGTGTTTCAGAAAGATTGCACTAACACAAGGCTTGGTAATTAGGAAGTTATTGTTGGGAGCTGTAGCTCAGACTCTGTCCCATAGATTACTCCAGGCTTTCACACTGACTCCTGGGAATTTTATCCTTGGACCATTTGTTACACTCTTCTTAAAAATTTTGTTTTTTTAAAGATAGTATATTGGACTTGAAAAATGAAAACAACACAGCCCAGTTTAATCGTAAGGAAAAATATGTTGTGACTTCTGTTTCCACATCATACATAAGTGACATGTGGTCAAACTACAAGGTTACATTTGTTGATGGACTTGTATGTCATATGCTCCAGCAGCATCAAGCATTGATCATTTGTGTACTGCTCAATGACATTGTTTATGTTATGTGATTACTATAAATAAATACTTATACTCATCTTACTGGATCTGTCTGCTGCCTTTGACACCGTTAACCATCACATCCTCCTGTCTTCTCTGCAATGGGTGTCTCTGGAATGGCGTTGCAAAGGTTCAAGTCTTACCTCTCGGATAGCTCATTCAGAGTATCCTGGAGAAACAAGGTCTCTGAGTCCCAACATCTCAACACAGGGATGCCACAGGGCTCAGTGCTTAGACCACTACTCTTTTCCATTTACATGACATCCCTTGGCTCTGTCATTCAGAAACATGGCTTTTCCTATCACTGCTGCAGATGACACTCAACTCCACTTGTCATTTCAATCTGACAATCTTACAATCTCTGCTAACATCTTGGCAAGCTTGAGTGACATCTCACTTTGGATGAAGGACCATCACCTGCAGCTGAACCTTGGAAAAACAGAACCCAAAGACCCACCACAACCTCTCCATTCAACTAGGCTCATCAACCATTACACCGTCCAGCACTGCCAGAAATCTGGGAGTGGTAATAAATGATCAACTAAACTTCACAAGTCATGTTGCCAGCACCACCAGGTCCTGTAGATTCATCCTCTACAACATTAGGAAAATTAGACCTTTCCTATCGGAGCACTCGACGCAAATCCTAGTCCAGGCTCTTGTCTTGTCCAAACTGGATTATTGCAATGCTCTTCTGGCTGGACTCCCTGCTGCACAACCAAACCTCTGCAGCTGATTCAGAATATAGCAGCAAGAGTGGTCTTTAAAGAACCGAAGAGAGTGCACGTAACTCCTCTCTTCATTAGGTTACACTGGCTCCCGGTTGATGCCCGCATTAAGTTCAAAGCTATGCTCTTGACCTACAAGACCACCACTGGCTCCGCCCCCTCATATCTTCACTCACTGATACAGACTTATGTTCCTACCAGATCCCTGCGCTCTGCTAATGAACAACGTCTGGTGGTACCATCCCAAAAAGGAAAAAAAATCACTCTCACGTATTTTCTCTGGATCTGTTCCACATTGGTGGAATGATCTACTGCTGCTACAAGATCAGCAGATTCTGTAGACATCTTTAAAAAACACCTGAAAACACATCTCTTCTGTCAACACCTGACGGACAAACACTGAATTCCACTTCCTTTCTATCGATTTCTTTTCTTAAACAAAAAATTAAAAAAATACATTCTTATCCTTAGCTTTGTATGCTGTGCTAAGTTTTAACTTATTAGTTTTTTTGTGCTCTTATGCTTTTTTTGTTACCTTGTGTTGTTGAAATTGCTTCCATTGTTTTCCTCACTTGTAAGTCGCTTTGGATAAAAGCATCTGCTAAATGACTAAATGTAAATGTAAATGTAAATGAGTGAAATAAGTAAATAACTACAAAATACATCAGCTTTAATTTTTTTAAACTGAAAGGTCTAAATGCAGTTTGCTCATTAAAAAAACAAGCTAGCTTTGACATTCATCCTACAGATCTACACAGAGCTGCATCTCCATCACAAATATACATTCACACACAAAACTGTTTACACCAGTGCATGCCTACAAATCAGAGAAAAAGAGAAAAAATAGTTATAGTACAGTACATTGCTTTAGTCCTAACCCATTACATCTCATATTGTTAAATGTATTGGCGCAGTGGTTAGCACTGTTGCCTCAGCAAGAAGTTACAGAGTTTGACTCACCAAGCCGGACAAGGCCTTTCTGGGTGGGGTTTGCATGTTCCCCTCCCCTGCTTGGGTTTTCTCCAGGTACTTCGATTTCCCCCACCCCATCAAAACATGCTAGGTGCCCCCTGGTGGTAGCTACTGACAGTGAGATTTCCCATGGGAATAATATGAATGGGACATTCATTCTATATGCTCAATTCCATAGGTAATATTGCCAGCATGAACAAAGGGGGCCTCAGACTGCTCCTGATCCTGTATAAAGGGTCATAAGTTCACTGGCAGAATTTGTCATTTTTTGGCCATTTTTTATAGAATATAAATGATAACACAAATACTATCTTTCACTCATAGTTAGTGGCTGGGTGAAGCAAACAACTGTGTTTACTCTTTTAAAATCAAAATAAATACAGAACCTACCCAAATGACCCTGATCAAAAGTTTACATACCCCAGTTCTTAATACTGTGTGTTGCCATCTTTAACATTAATGATGTCTTGAAGTCTTTTGTGGTAGTTGTGGATGATGCTCTTTATTTTCTCAGATGACAAAGCTGCCCATTCTTCTGGGCAAAAAGCCTCCTGTAAATTCTTGGGCTGTCTTGCATGAACTGCAGATTTGAGATCTGCCCAGAGTGGCTCAATGATACTGAGGTCAGGAGACTGAGGCCAGTCCAGAACCTTCACTTTATTCTGCTGTAGCCAATGACAGGTCGACTTGGCCTTGTGCTTTGAATCGTTGTCATGTTGAAACGTCCAAGTACGTCCCATGTACAGCTTCCAGGCTGATGAGTGCAAATTTTGCTCCAGTATTTTCTGATGTCATGCTGCATTCATCTTTTCCTGTGCCTTTGTAGCTCACACATCCCTAAAACATCAGTGATCCACCTCCATGTTTCACAGTAGAAATGGTGTACCTTTCATCATCACAGCCACACCACTTGGTCTACTTGACCATGGTTTGGGTTCAACTGAATCTTTAATCTTTATTACAGTTTGAACACTGCTGATTGGCATTTTTAATTCCTTGGATATCTTTTTATATTCCTATCCTGTTTTATAAAGTTCAATTGCCTTTTCCCGCAGATCCTTTCACAATTATTTTGTTTTTCCCATGACTCAGAATACAGAAACATCAATGCAGTACTGGATGAAAGATGCAAGGGTCTGTCAGGAGCCTAGAAACTCACTGAACTTTTATACACACACACTGATTACAAGCAAACAGAACACAGATGAGCATGGTTACCTTTAGTAGCCATTCAAACCTGTTTGTGTCTTGTGTTCATGTTTTCAGGCCAAAATCACCAGGGTATGTAAACTTTTGATCAGGGTAATTTGTGTAGTTTCTGTTGTCATTATGATTTAAACACTGTTAAAAATTAAACACCTTATTAATACATAAAACATCTACAATGAAAATGTTAGGTCTAAAGGTCAACAGATAGCCACTGACAACACCCACACTCTCCACAGTCAATACAGCCCACCACCGTCAGGGCGCAGACCCAGGTCACTCTCATTTAGAACAAAAGAGCACTGTCCAGCTTTGTCCCCACATCAATCAGACTCATGAGTAGCAACACACCCATACACTAATCCAATAATCTTTTAACTGTATTTTATGCCATTAAAATGTGGCTGTGTGAATGCTTTTAATGTTGTTTTATCTCCACAGTGACACTGCTGCACAACTAAACTTTCTAACAGATTAAAAAAGTAATTTGAATTGAATTGAAAACACAATATGGGTGCACATGGCAGTGGTTAGCACTCCTGCCTTACAGCAAGAAGGTCGTGAGTTCAAAACCCGGCCGACTCAAACATTCTCGGCCGACTCCGGTCTTTCTGTGAGGAGTCTGCATGTCCTCCACGTGTTACCGTGGGTTCTCTCCAGGTACTCCAGCTTCCTCCCACCGTCCAAAGACATGCATGTACAGGTTAATTGGCAACTCTAAAGTGTCCCTAGTGAATGTAAGTGAGAGGGAATGGTTGTATGTCTCTGTCTGTCTCTACATGTCAGCCCTGCGACTAACTGGCCACTGTCCAGGGTGTACCCCGCCTCAGGTCCAAAGCTGCTGGGATGGGCTCCAGTCATGTGTGACCCCTAACAGGACAAAGTGGTAGAAAATGAATGAAAACACAATTTTACCTGATTTGTGTTTTATCTGGCCTCCTTCAAGGAGCTGGCACCTTTCAGGTCAAACAGTCTATGGTGTGACAGTGACCCCAGAAGGTTTTTATTAATCACCAAGAAGAAAATTCTGTTGTGAGGTCTCTTCAAATTACTTGATTCAGACTTCATCTTCCACAGTCTTAGGTCACTGGAAGAAGGAGTTCTTGTGGTGTTCTGTCCTGTAGCTCACTGATCTCATGTCCACTGGATGCTCTTTTGATGTTCAAAAGCCCCATGCATGACCATGTTGTTCAGTATTGCATTTGTGAGTATCCAAACTAATACCGATAGTTGACTCAGCCCTCTATATTAGTTTTACAGACATATTTCAGATGTGGGTTGACCCAATCTTATTTTTTTAAACTAATTCTTACTAATAAATTAAATAATAAAAAAGTGTGTGAAAAAACTTTTCCACCTCATCAGCGTTTGACCCAGAGTTCATCAAACCATGATTTGTTTCCTGTTTCTGCTGATGTGGTTAAAAGATTCTTGAGTGTTCTTTGTTATACCAGAGCGTTAGGTTTGGAACTCTGGGACCTCTAACTGCTCCAAGCTTGTAGTCTGAATGATGAATGGGCGTGTTAAAGTATGCTGACGCACGTCCTGCTGATGCTGCGCGGCACAGGAGCTTGCCTAATCCTCAGTGAGCTCTGCTGCGCGACTCTCACACCCCTGCTCCGTCCGTCTGGGCCGTTGGTGCACACAGCCTCGGTCAGAGATGCACCAGAGCGCTCTGACTCAGCTTGTCTGTATGCCGCTGCGCTGCCAGCTTCTTTGTGGAAATCAGCAACGTGTGGTGAGAGGGCTATAGATCTGGAGCAGGCTGATGAAGAGAGGCTATGGAGGCTGCAGGCTCAAATCAAAAGCCAAAATAACAAAAGCAGAAAGGCTGCAGAAAAAGCGGGATGGATATGTTTTTCTACTGAGTCTGCCGCCAGTCTCTGTTCTCTTCCATTACTGCTGCCCTCTAACTGCTTTGTGGCTCACTCCTGACAATCCTCTGAGGTGGGCTGTGAGCTGTTGTTCAGGGCTGAGAGCACAAATCTCTCTGTGAGCCCCAGAGAAAAAAGAATTACTCCAATGCCATCCATAACAACTGAGGAAGTGCTGAAGCTACTGAAGATGGCAGACTCTGGTTACAAGTAGAATGGTTGCACAAATGGAAGGAGTTCAGGAAGCACAATATAACCAGAAGGTTGGTGGTGTGATACAGGTTCCTCTTGGCCATAGTGTCCTTGGGTAAAACACTGGTGTTTGCTATGATTGTGTGACTGAGTGAGTAAATAGAATGCAGCTATTTAACATTTGATTTTAAATTGGCTGATTCAATACATTTCTAAAGAGAATTATTACATGTGACATCCTCAAATCTAATACAATTTACCTTCAAGGACTGAAAAATGCATTGTGCAGTCTTTGTCTCTTGCCCTACCGACTTTTGGATGTGATCTTATATATTTAATGCTACCATGTAAGTGGAACCTGCTCTGATTTCTGTGCTTTTCAAATTGGTTATGACTCCTAGGGACAGATTTACTAATGTACTGTCATAAAAAAAAAACTCTTTTTCAAATGCTGCACAAGTGGATGGTAGTTATAGAAACGCAAAAGTCCCAAACTCCAAACTGGCCATTGAAGTACACACGGTGTTTTTTAATTCAAAAACTTGTGTTTTAAATATTATAATATAGTGATTGCAATATGTAAAAAATCACACAGAGACTTCAGAAAACCACAGGATTACAGTGTTACATGATTTGTTGCAGTCCTGTTTTTACGTCTTGTTTTGTGTAATGACTGTAGCGACGGTATACAACGGTCTAGTGGCCAGACAGACATACATCAGTGTTCTGAACAGCTGAGCATACCAGTGTTTTGATCACGCTATGGGCCAGTGTCTGCGTTTTGGCTTTGTGTAAACTGCTTCTTAGTTACGCTCCTTGTCACACTCAATTTTACTGCTCAGTAAATCTGTGCATAAATGTGTAATAGTTTCAGTATTTTGTGAGTGTTTGTGATTTGAAACCTTAACTGTAAAATTGTTTGGTGTGTCTCAATTTCCATGGTACTCCATTAAAAACTCCAGCAGCAGAAAAGAAGATTTTTTTTTACAATAGTTTCTCATCTTTTAGGATGTCTCTGTTTTGTCTTTTCCATGGTGAAACATGTCTTAAGGGTATGGGTGTCATTTGTATCCTTTACCTTCAATATTCTGCACAAGCCCAGACACAGAATGATAGAAGAAAGCAGGAGTCCTCATTCTTCACTGATGAGTTTAATATTAGAGGAAGTGCTTGAAGCTCTCTGTTTGAGAAGACATTAGAAGAGACATTAAGAATCCAGAGTTTCAAGGAGTCTGTATGCTCCATTATGGAAATAAGATATCAGAGAATAACACATGCATTATTCGATATTTATCTGATTAGATTATGGGACTCCTAATAAAACAACAATTATCATGATAATGCATCTTGAGTTTAAGGCCAAGGGCTAAGTTATATTTACATTTACATTTTATTTAGCTGACACTTTTATCACAAGTGACTTTCATTCACCAGTGTTACAGCTGGAACACCACTGGAGGCAAAATGGGTTAAGTGTCTTGCCCAAGGACACAATGACAGTGTGAACTGTGGGGAGAGCGAAAATCGAACCACGGGTTGAGAGATAACTGCTCTGCCATTGAGCCACTGCGCCCCAGTTGTATTATTCTTCAAATTAAATTATCCATCCATTCATCCAGCCATCTTCTACTGCTTATCCGGAGCCGGGTCGCAACCATAGGTGAGAGTAGAAACGTAGATTGACTGGTAAATTGAGAGCTTCGCCTTGCAGCTCAGCTTCTTCTTCATCAAACCCCATACTCACAGGGCACCACGAGGGACACAGTCAAATGCCTTCTCCAGATCCACAAAACACATTTGGACTGGTTGGGCAAACTCCCATAAACCCTCCAGCACCCTGGAGAGGGTATAGAGCTGGATCAATGTTCCACAACTGGGACGAAAACCGCATTGTTCCTCCTGAATCCAAGGTTCAACTATCGGTCACATTCTCCTCTCCAGTACCCTGGCATAGACTTTCATGGGGAGGCTGAGGAGTGTGATCTCTCTGTATTTTGAACACACCCTCCGGTCCCCCTTCTTGAAAAGAGGGACCACCACCCCGGTCTGCCAGTCCAGAGGTATTGTCCCCAACTGCTACATGATGTTGTAGACAGCCTCACAACATCCAGAGACTTGAGGTACTCAGGGCGTATCTCATCCACCTTGCTACCGAGGAGCTTCCCAACTACCTCAGTGACTCTGAGCCCTTGGCCTCTGCTTCCTCAGTGGAAGACTTGTCGGTGGGGTTGAGGAGATCCTCGAAGTATTCCTTCCACCGCCCAACACTATCCCCAGTTGAAATCAGCAGATTCCCACCTCCACTGCAGTCCAACACTGCAGGGTACTGCTACTCCCTTACTTCTGGTGTCCACCACCGGGTTTGGGGGTTTCCGCCATGACAGGCACCAGAGACTTTACGGCCACAATTTTGAGTGGCTGTGTTGACAATGGAGGTGAACATTGTCCACTCGGACTCAAAGTCTCCAACCTTCCCCGGGATCTGGTCAAAGCTCTGTGGGAGGTGGGAGTTGAAGATGTTTCTGACAGGGGACTCAACCAAACATTCCCAACAGACCCTCACAGTATGTTTGAGCCTGGCGAGTCTGTCCAGCTTTCTCCCCTGCCATCCGCCCGTTTCTTCACCCAAGTGTCCAAGACATACGGCCGGAGGTCAGATAAAACAACTACAAATTCGATCATCGACCTCTGGCCTAAAGTGTCTTGGTGCCACGTGCACTGATGGACACCCTAATGCTTTAACATGGTGTTCGTTATGAACAAACTGTGACTAGCACAGAAGTCCAATAACAGAAAACCGCTCTGGTTCAGATCAGGGGGGCCGTTCCTCCCAAACACGCTCCTCCAGATGTCACTGTCGCTGCCCACGTCAGCGTTGAAGTCCCCCAGTAAAACGACGCAGTCCCCGGTCGGAGCACTTTCCAGCACCCCTCCCAGAGACTCCAAGAAGGCCGGGTACTTTACACTGACATTCAGCCAGTAAGCACAGTGAGAGACCATTCATCGGGGTGAACTCCAACACATGGTGGCTGAGCGGGGGGGGCTATGAGCAAGCCCACACCAGCCCGCCGCCTCTCACCGCAGGCAACTCTAGAGTAGTGGAGAGATTTGGGTTCCAGAGCCCAATCTGGTCGCGGAGGTCAGTCCGACTATCTCTAGTCGGTATCTCTCAACCTCCCGCACAAGCTCAGGCTCCTTCCCCACCAGCGAGGTGACATGTCCCTAGCGCCAAATTCCGTGTACGGGAATCGGGTCATCAAGGCCTAAGGCCTTCGACTGCCGCCCAATCCGCTTTGCACCGGCCCCTTATGATTTCTCCCGCAGGTGGTGGGCCCACGGGAAGCCGTCCTCATGGGGAAAGACCCGGCCACCAGATGCTCGCCTGCGAGCCCCAACCTCGTGCCTGGCTCCAGGGTCCTGGAGGCCCTGGTTGCGCCATACCGGGCAACGTACAGGTCCTTGGTGTTTCTTTATCCATAAAGTGGTTTTGAACTGCACTTTGTCTGGCCCATCACATAAAACCTGTTTGCCTTGGGAGACCCTACCAGGGACATATAGCCCCCGACAACATAGCTCCTAGGATCATTCGAGCACTCAAACCCCTCCACTACAATAAGGTTGCGGTTCAAGGGGAGCTGAAATTATTTGCCTGAGGATTTGCCATATATTGTCTTTCAGATTCACATTTCTTTATTTAACTTCTCTCTTTAAACAATAATATACAATAATTAACATGTTTTAAAAGACTATATGATTTTTTACATGGCATACTTGTTGTTGGGTCATTTTCACAAAAGGGATCTTATTACGAGTCCATCCATCCATCTTCTTCCGCTTATCCGAGTCCAGATGCCTAGACTTCCCTCTACCCAGACACTTCCTCCAGCTCTTTCGGGGCAACACCTAGGTGTTCCCATGCCAGCCGAGAGACATAGTCCCTCCAGCTTGTCCTAGGTCTTCCCCGGGGTCTCCTCCTGGTGGGACATGTCTGGAGGGGTCCATCTGGAACGACTTACTCCTCTCAATGTGGAGGAGCAGAGCTCTACTCCGAGATCCTCCTCATTCTATCTCTAAGGGAGCCATCCTACTTAGAAAGCTCATTTTGCCGCCTGTATCTGGGATCTTGTTCTTTCAGTTTTGTCCCAAAGCTCATGAGCATAGTTGAGAGTAGGAACATAGACCAACCGGTAGAGCTTCTGAAGAAACCTTTAGTCGCTTCACACTTGGATGGTTTGCAGCCGAGTGTGAAGTGGCTGAAGGTTGATTCAGACAATTGCTGAAGGTCCTGGCCTGAGCCAACACAACAACATCATCTGCAAAAAGCAGAGATGAGATCCTGTGGTCCCCAAACCAGACTCCCTCCGGCTCCTGGCTGTGCCTAGAAATCCTGTCCATAAAAATAATGAACAGGACCCGTGACAAAGGGCAGAAGCATGTCAACCAAGAAATCCTCACAACACCCAGAGACTTGAGGTACTCAGGGCGGATCTCATCTTCTCCCGAAGCCTTGCCACCGAGGAGCTTCCCAACTACCTCAGTGACTCCGTGACAAGTCCACCTCTGAGCCTTCGGCCTCTGCTTCCTCAGTGGAAGACATGTCGGTGGGGTTGAGGCGATCCTCGAAGTATTCCTCCCACCGCCCAACACTATCCCCAGTTGAAGTCAACAGATCCCTTAGTTCCAGTTAAATTTATACATGTACATTATCATCACTTCATTTTATGCAGCTCCATTGTATGAAATTGATTTTTGCTGGATGTTATAACAAACTGCAGCAGAAGTTGGTCATATGAGAACAGAAATTAACAATATTAAGAAAACATGTAACATGACTTGTTTTTATTGTTTAATGCCATCATAATTTTACTGCACAATATGACAATACCGTTTCTGTGTGTTCCAAATTGCCGCCAACTTTTCCATTTACTTGTACAGTCATCATGTCATTGCATAAAAAATAAAATTACAGAATCATATGTTAAGGTTGTTTTCAAAGTATTTGTCAGATTCATAAACTTTTGGTTTCACTCTACAGTTTCTAAAAACTCTCCTGGCACTGTGTTCACTGTCATCATGAAAACAGGGGGGTGCATCCTGTAGACTGCTTTTACTGTGGTGAATATGTCTCTGCAGAGGCTCATTCTACTGATGAACCCGAGAAATACAATAATCAGACTGGAGTTGGGCTTATAGAGACATGTTATTATTAATATTCTGTAGAATTAATATAAACAGATGAAACTTCAAATGCACTCTTTAAGACATAATTTATAACACTATAAGATTCATTAGGAAAAGTTTGTTTTTTAAACCCGGTGAATATCTATTTTCCCCCTTGTTCGCTTTGATTGTTATTTATTATGTGTTTCTGCCAAGACTTCCTGCATTTGGACTGAATGTCTGCTCTATACTTTATGGCATTAGATGTCCTTATGGTATATATGCTGTGTATAACAGAATTACAACTGAACCTTTTGGTTAAAAGCTGGAGGCTGCTACTGTTGGTAAAAAGTTCAGTGACGTGGCTGATCGTTTTGCACACTCCTGAACTAAACATCAGTGCAGCTCTGAGGCATTTTGTCAAGCACAACAGAGAAAAAGACAGACCAGCACTGGTTTCTTGGGGAATTGGGGAGGCAATTATCCCAAGTGCTAACTGCTCACTTATCTTCCCTGGCCTTGCTAATAACATGTGAACATCGCTGCCTGAGGTCTAGAAGATATATATTTTACACACATAACTCATGCAGCAGGATATTACTATAGTCTGTGAACTGGCTGCTACATATATGAAAAGGTTATAGTGTATTTTCTTGTGGAGAAAACTACACTATAGCAAATGGTCATGGTCTATTTAACGTCTGTTCTTTTTGAGATCCATCCTCCGTAGCTGTTGGCTTACCTTGAGTGTCAGCTGGATTCTTAAGTCACACCTAAAACATAATGGTCAGTTGTGTGTCCACGGTTCGACTGTGGCATTATAAACAACACAGCTTTGCTCTGATTAGACTTGCAGAATTAATCATTACAAATATCTGCTCACTTCTTCTCAATTCACAGTTTATAAAAATCCGCAATCAAAATTGTCTGTCCGTAAATATATTACAAAGAGAGGCAACGGCTTAACTGAGTGAACAGCCACAAATTACACTTGCTTATTATGCTGTGAGCTTATTATTGGTGAAGTTACAACATTTACATATCAATTAAAAGTACAGTAACGTTTGATTGACACTTTCTGGTTCTGCCTCCTGAATACTGTATCAATACTGTTGGGGCCGAGTATCCTTAAAATAGATTTTGTATTTTCCATGTTTATTATTAACAACAGCCTTTCTGTGAGGAGTCTGCATGTTTTACTGTGGGTTATTTCCAGGTTTGACTCCCCCTTGTGAAGTTTAGTTGATCATCAATTACCACTCCCAGATTTCTGGCAGTGCTGGACGGTGTAATGGTTGATGAGCCTAGTTGAATGGAGAGGTTGTGTTGGGTCTTTGGGTTGGCTGGAATCACAAGCAGTTCTGTTTTTGCAAGGTTCAGCTGCAGGTGATGGTCCTTCATCCAAAGTGAGATTTCACTCAGGCACGCCGAGACACGAGCAGAGACCGTCGGATCATCAGGTTGAAATGACAAGTGGAGTTGAGTGTCATCTGCAGCAGTGATAGGAAAAGCCATGCTTCTGAATGACAGAGCCAAGGGATGTCATGTATATGGAAACAGTTCAGGTAAAACAGTAAATCTAAATGTTCCAAATGGTATGAAAGAGAGAGTGAATGGTTGTCTGTAAGTGTCAGCCCTGTGACTAACTGGCTATTATCCAGGGTGTACCCCGCCTCAGGCCCAAAGCTGCTAAGATGAAGAGAGCCATTCAGTCTGGAGCCTCCAGAGTGAATGACACTCTTCCTTCTAGAAACAAATACAAATGTAAAAATGATTGTAATAATGTTTTGCAAATAAACACTTATGGGATACACTGGTGGGATTTGGCTTTCTTTAGTATTACTCAGGCAGTCTCAGAGATTTTTTTATCTCATTGAAATTATAGATATGATAAAAAAGATCTACTATGCTATGCCTATATTCCTGGTTGGGTCAAAGTCTATGCCTGGTTTTGTCATTTAGGCCTTATTTGCAGTTAGTTTTGAAGTGCAATTTCCTGTGCAATAGTGATAATAAATGTTTTTCATAATGGAAAGAAATATGGCCTATTTAAATCTACTATTTATTTAGTACTATACTTTTTTTTAAACTTCTCCATATCCCTTTTTTACACTACTTATGGTATATGACCAGTAATAAAAAACATGTGAAGAGATGCATATTTTATGAGCTGGGACTTGAACGTTTCATAATCACTAGTCTGGATTGTTTAAATGCTTAAAACCAGCAACATTTAAACATAGTGTGGCCAAATCATCATCATACATTGGCCATTTATTGTGCAGTCAGAGATAAAATTGTTCAAATTAGTAGTCTTACCTAGTAATTCTCATTTTGCTGTCTCCTTTCTCCTTGTTTTGTGGCTCTATTAACACCGCTACTCCCTTTGCTTTAATGTGAAACCAGCCAATTGGCATCACAACAGGGGCTTAAGTCTACAAACCTTTGTCAATTAGTGCTAGGCAGCAGCGAGGAGACTCCAGCGCTGTCAGCCAAATGTGTCCAGGCCACGGGGGAACATCACTGTGATGCACCAGTAGGTGTTATCTGAGCCAGGCCTGTTGTTTAATATGCTATAGTTTGTATGATGTGTGATAGGTTATAAAAAACAATGACAGTAAAGACTGATGTCAGCTCTGATATAATCCGCATATGCCATTTTTGAATGGTGAATTCAATAAGACTCACTTTCTGATGTATGACGACCAGGTTGAGGTTAGCTAGATCAATGCTTTATGAAGTTAATTTGTGTAATAGAATATATGAAGTTATGTTGTTTACTTTGGATTCTTGTCTGTGGATATGTGCATCATGAGACTTCTATCTAACATAAACATAAAGGGGAAGAAGAAAAAATAATGTGAAGGTCAAAAATAATCTAAATGAAGAAATACCTTTCACCTAACTTTCTTCCTTTCTTCTCGGTTGTACGTCTATTCACTCAAATCCACAAAAATCAGACAATTTCTCTGTGTAGAATTAAGAAAGAATAAGGACAGGTTACAAGGCTAGTAGACACCTGTGTTTAGTGCCTGCTCCTTTGCTCTGATAAAAACAAAACAACACAGTAATGTTCAAGTAGTCTTTCTAGTCAGACCTATTCACTTTCCTGGAGAAGATAAGTGGGTCTAAAACCCTCAATGTTTTTCAAATTGCGACTGTCAAAGCTTGGCATAAGTAAGTAAATTATAAAGCCATTTATAAAAACTGCTGGAATTCTGGCATTTTACTTAAATTTTACTTAAAAAAATACAATGCTTTGTAAAGAGTAACCTACTATTGTTTGCTCTGACTGGGAATCAACTCTGGGCTCTGAACCCCTTTATTTTGGTGCGAACACATTGGGCCATTTTCAATTAGCTTTCTGGACAAAGAACAACACACATTAGTGCAATGTCTATATAGAACTTGAAGCAGCCATTTAAGCTCCATTACTTCTTGTTTTTTTCCCTACAGCTGCCCGAGAACAAACTGAAGAACTGTTTAAGGAGAATTGTGTATGTTGTGTTGTGTACATTTTTGTTGAAGAATTTAGACATTTCTGAACTTAACTGATATTAACTTTTTTAAGTGACTTAATTCTGCTGGGTTTATCCATACATGCACTGCTTATGTGAAGAATAAAAATAAAGTCTCTGTGATTCATGGGCCTGTGACCACCCCTTCACTAAACAAAATTTTCAACAGCAGCCAGCACACATTCCTGACAGAATGGGCTGGAGTCACTGGTTAATGGCCTTCACCACTGTAGACAGACTGGATGACACATCACCAGTGTGTGCAGTTTCATGTCTACACATGTCAGAGAAGACGTCTACACATGTCTGAGAGAAGAGAATTGTGAATAATGTGCTTGTGCAGGTGCTCACAGTTGTGCAGCCATTCATACAGTAGGTCTATGAGACTATATATGGCTGTGGTAATGGTTGTGTGGCTGTCATTCTGTCACAGCTCTGAGTCAGGCCTCCGCTCTTGTGTGCCATGCAAACTTCTCTTGTTATCTGATGTGAAAAAAAAACATTCAAATGTTTTAAAAAAAAAAACATTCAAATGTTTTTTTTATATTCTTTTTCTTTTTTTGCTCATCACAATCATAAGGATAACATAATAATAGCAACGCAGCAGTGTGAAAAAAATTAGTTCACTGAAAGTTGAATTCCTTTCTATTTCTAGACCGCTTCCATAAATGAAGTCCAGAGTCCATTAATCACATGCATTTATATATGCATACAAAATAAGCATATTCACCATTTCAACCTGACTTCCCCTTTCTATGTTTTATACAGATACATTTTCACCATCTCCCAAATGAAAATTTATTTAAGGTAGATAGGTGTCACAATATTTGTTGCCAAGGAATGCTCTATATTTTGGTTTCAGACACAGGCCACATTGAGGAGCTGTATTTTCACCATCAGTAGACATGCAAAAGACAAAGCCTGTGTTATTGTTCTAGTCCTGTCTGACTAAACAAAATAAGATACCGATCACTTAGAATCTAGACCTAGACTCACTTTTACTAAATACTGCTCTTCACTAAATTGAACAGATAGAACAGCTCCACATACATAATCCATCTGGGAGGAAAAAAAGCATTTGCTAAAAGGCAGTTACGTTAAATTAAAACCTGGTTGGTGTTTGGATTTATCAAGCATAATTTTATCCAATCAGAGTGGCTCTATGTTGTTTGTAATGGTAAAATGGTCCCTACATATTCAAACCTAAAACACACCCAGACCTGTCTACTGTCACATTATTGGTTGGGCACAAATACTTTTTGGAGCAGTTCAAGATGTATTTTGTAAACTCAGAAATCTTGCAAGAATCCAGCTACAGTGCAAGGTTATCACTTCACTGTTAAGCCTATGACATAAAATCCAATCAAACCACAGTTACATTTCAGTGCATTTGTTTCTAATGTGTGCACATGATCTGTTAAAACACAATACAATGTAAATATATATGCAGATGACATTATTGGAGTAAAGCTGAGTGCAATACACAAACAAACGGCTGTGATTAAAGAACTTTAGCGCGGAGCCACACAGCCTCTTAATGCCTTAGCGTCAGAGGGCCAATTCTCACATCTCTCTCAACAGAGCATTGCCATGACAACCAGGAGAATTGTGGGTAATGCCAAACACTGTCGAACGGCTGCAATTATAAAACTCTGAGAGACTTTAATTGGGTTCAGTAATTAGAAGTGTCATGTTTAAAATAGTTTTATAAATTTAGATAATGGAAGAGAAAAAATTATGAATACACGTTGGAAAGTTGGAAACTGTATCTGAATCTATTGGTTCAAAAGTAGTGTTCCACGACCGGGATAAAAACTGCATTGTTTCTCCTGAATCCGATGTTCAACTATCGGCAGCATTCTCCTCTCCAGTACCCTGGCATAGACTTTCCCTGGGAGGCTGAGGAGTGTGAGCCCTCTGTAGTTGGAACACACCCTCCGGTCCCCCTTCTTAAAAAGAGGGACCACCACCCCAGTCTGCCAGTCCAGAGGTACTGTCCCCAACTGCCACATGATATTGCAGAGTTGTGTCAGCCAAGACAGGCCCTCAACATCCAGAGACTTAGGGCTGGCAGTGGCATAGTGGTAGAGCTACCTACCTTCCAGTCCTTCAACTGGAAGGTAGGTAGCTCAATTCTCCCCACAGTAAATGTCATTGTGTCCTTGGGCAAGACACTTAACCCACCTTGCCTTGTAAGAATGTGTAAGAATGTTTAGTTAATGTACTTGGTGATGGTTGGAGAGGCTGTAGGCGTGGAATGGCTGCCACGTCTCTGTGAGTCTGCCCCAGGGCATCTGTGGCTACAGCCACCAGTGAGTGACTGTGAAGTGAATGAACAATGGACTGCCTGTAAGCGCTTTGAGTCCCATGGTTTTGGGAGTTGCCGCCTCCACAGGTACCGTAGACTTACGGCCACAGCTCCAAGTGGCCACGTCGACATTGTCCACTCAATGACTCTAGCCTCCCTTGGAATCTGGTTGAAGCTCTGCTGATGGGGAAGCTGAAGATCTCTTTGACAGGGGACTCGGCCAAACTTTCCCAACAGACTCTTGCAGTACGTTTATGTCTGCCGAGTCTGTTTAGCTTTCTCCCCCGCCATTGGATATAATTCACCACCAGGTGGTGATCAGTTGACAGCTCTGCCCCTCTTCTCGATCACCGACCCAAGCTGTGCGTGGAATCTCTCAACCTCCTGCACAAGCTCAGGCTCCTTCCCCGCAAGCGAGGTGACATTCCATGTCCCTAGCGCCAGATTCTGTGTCCGGAGATTTGGTTGCCGAGGCCCCTGCCTTCAACTGCCACCCAAACTACTTTGTACCGGCCCCTTACGGTTTCTCCCGTAGGTGGTGGGCCCACTTGACTGAAACTTGACCAGACTAAAAAAAGTAAGAATATAACTAAAACAGGCCGCAAAAAAACACGGTGGTCGTTCTCTTCTCTTCCACACCTACTGAGGTCTTCAGTGTGTTACGGTGTTCCGTTCAGCAACTTTCAGGTACTTATGACTGTTTTATCAAGCACAGCTTTGCTCATGTGATCTCATCGGCGCTTGTCCCACAGCATCGACAGCTCGAGTGGAGCTTGGCATCTGATCTCAGATCAGATATTCATGCTACATTTTCAGTTATTTAGTAGGCTATCCTTTCCAGAAAGATCAATCTTAATGAAATGGACATAAAACACAGCGCAAACATAGCCATCGATTTTATGTATTATTACTGCCATTTTCTGTGAAGATAAAAGAGACCAGTCGGCCGACTCTGCTTGCACCCTCAGTTGTCTTAACAGCGGGATTTATTCCAAAATAATGAGGAGAGCTCGTTTGAAGGAGGTTTAGTCGGGCAGGGCACCTAACTGTAGCTCGGTGAGTCACAACTATGCCTCGGCTTTATCTTCCACAGCCACACAGAACGGAGAGATGCAATTTGAAGTGAGCAGCAGATAAGATCAGAGCGCGCAGGCGGATGTCAGGACCAAAGTCACATCATCTCAGAGAGAAAACAGGCCCGAATCTCATCACAGCATCCTGAAATGAGATTACCACCCAGGCCCGGCTTTTATATAGAAGTCAATATATCATTCATTCCTCTCTGGCTCCTTCTCCGACAAATTGTATTAAATCCCAGATATGTTCCCGAGAATCAGGAGAAGCTTGTTGGGTGGTGCCCTGCTGGTGGAGAGGAGGGGTGATGGGGCATGTGGAAGTAGGACTACGGGAACTCTGTGTGAAGGGCATTTTGAGACGTGAAAACTCCCAATATATATATATATATATATATATATATATATATATATATATATATATATATATATATATATATATATAATAAGGGACTGTGCTTTTTGTTTGTTTATATGAATGCACATCACAAGATTGTGTATCCAAACCACTCAGAAACAAGGCTATTTTTATAGGCCTCCTTTGGACTTGTTATTAAATATGCAGACAGCAACTAAATCAAATGTGATCAGCTTTAATACAAGGTGTGAATGGGTTGAATGCATTCTAAGTGCGTCTGGAGTGTGTCCTGACAAATCAGATCTGAGGACACATTTGGGGGTGTCCTTTGTGTAGAAGAATGTGGATGTGTTCAGATCTCTGTGGAGGTGTGAAGGGGTCTGGGTCCAGCTCTATATCCTCTTCAGCAGTGTTGGTCATCTTACTTCAAAAAAGTAATTAGTTATAGTTACAAATTACTTCTCCCAAAAAGTAACTGAGTTAGTAACTGAGTTACTACATTGTAAAAGTAACTCAGTTACTCAGCAAAGTAACTGAAGTTATTTTTTATGATCTATAACTGTATTATGTTTTAAAGCTTTAATATCAAAGATATTTTAAATTAACTGATTAAAGAATAAAAACATTATATACAGAATTTTAGAACATTTGGTATTTATTTTAACTCAGTAGATTGCAGTCTGCCATATGATATACATGGGCGGCAGTAGCTCAGTGGGTAGAGCAGTCGTCCTTCAACCGGAAGGTAGGTGGTTCAATTCCCGCTCTCCCCATACTGTCGTCGTGTCCTTGGGCAAGACACTTAACCCACCTTGCCTCCAGTGGCTGTAACACTGGTAATTACTGTAGAACAATGTAAGCTTTGGATAAAAGCGTCTGCCAAATGAATAAATGTAAATGAAATGTAAATATATACATCTGGCCAATAAGTAGTGCAAATCTCTGTATCTGTAAATTATTAAACAATAAACAGAACACAATCCAACTCTCTCTGTAGAATTAATATGTTGTTCATTCTCAGTGAAAATGAAGAAATATATTAATCTATTCTAAAATACTAATCTAACAACTAAACTTGTGGTTGTAATGTACTCTAATAATAATTAATATATGAATTTAGCAAAAGTGTTTCGGCATGGGGCAACCCCCCTTTCTCCTCCTCGTATTGGTGTTTTAGCGAGCGTTGCTTGTTTTAACAGAGGCTCTGTCTCCTTCACTGGAGCTCACACGAGCTGCGTTTTGGTGTTGGGTTAGCGGCAGCAACAAGTGTCGTGTTAGCATGTGTTGATGTGAGGGGCTTCAAAAGGTTTGAGTTGCTTGATGCAGACGTGGATAAAGTCTTTTTTCCTGGACATAGCATGTTACAGAAACATTCTTGTCTTTAATTTCATTTAATGAGAAGTAGTGCCGGTACTTCCAGTTTGAGAACACTACCTTTGAATTTCCCTGGACGCTGTCTTGTGTTTAGTGGAAGTCAGCGCGTGCAGTGAGATGGCTTCACCCAATCATTATCGCATTTGCAGCGGTGTCATCACCTCAGTGTCGTGAGAAAGTAGTGAGTAGGAGCTTTGTTCACATTGCCGGCAAGTCAGATCTGTTCCCTGGAGAAGCTCAGAGTAAAGCCGTTGAGAGAGGCCAGCTAAGGCCCGGGCATCTGTTCCAGATGTTTCTTGGACGCCTTCGTGGGGAGGTGTTCCAGGCATGTCCCACAAGGAGGAGACCTAGGACACGTTGGGGGGCCTATATCTCTCGGCTGGCCTGGGACCAGACCATGTTACAATACATGACTATAAACTGGCTTTACCTCTTGGCCAAAAGGAAATGCATTGTTGTTGTACTAATCTGCTACTTCCAGTCTTCTATGATAGGGCTTATCTTTTGTTATAAGAATTTTTAGTTCAGTTTAATGATCAGGTTTAATTCTTACAAGAATAAAGCAAAGCACAAACTTGTAACTTTGAACTTTTGAACTTTGAACTAACAATGGTATAGGATAAAGTTTGCCTGGAAAAGTAAGCAATACATGAGATTTTATATGATAAAATTAAATATTAGCTTGGGTGTGAATAGTATACTATGAAAGGAGCAAAAACCCAGCAAGGCAGCTGACCTAGCCTAAGATACATTTGACCATGAGGTAAATGACCTAACGCTGGGAAAAATCCTCCTGCCCACCCCTCTCCCTTAGGCAGTGTTAATTCTCTTTGAAGAGGTTTGACTATTAAATCGAAGACAATAAATACATTAATGTATAACATGGTTTCTATTTTATCAGTGTTTAGAGCCCAAGACAAGAAAACCGATGAATACATTAGTGACAACAAAATTCAATAAATCATAGACACAGAATCTCTCCAAAACAACAAATAAAATTCAGAAATGCCGGAGATGAACTGGTCAACTCATTTGAACTCAGAGCCCCACCTGACCCTGCCTATCCATTTCTGTCCCTAAAACGAAAAGAAACCAAACATGGAGTGAGACATATGTACATGATTAAAATCAGTTATCTTATGGAAAATTAATTAAGTGAACCATACGGCCCTTAGGACTTTAGTATGATCAGCCATGGAGTCTTTCCGTCGGTGTACAAGCAAACAATGACGTCCCGCAGATCAGACTGTTCATTGTCTAAGGTTAAAGGCTTGACCATAGTGTCGTTCAGCAGGTGCATGTACAAGAATGTTGACCCAGTAAGGCCACATCCATCAGTCTCACCAAAGTCACCAGGCATAGAAGTGCAACAACAAGTATATTTATATCAATAAAGATTATAAAATCTAAGTCAATTTCCCAAATATTTTGTCAAACCTGGTATTAATTAAGTTCTCTATTCCAGAATACTCTGCCAACTTATTTGCTAGAGTGTAAAGTCCTTTCTTTATGCTGTTATCTAGACCTGTGTTAATTTGTGATGAAATATTTTGTAAACCTCACCCCATTTTCTGTTTTAATTAACAGTTACAGCATCTCTTGTGTAATTAATAAATCTTTGTTGGTTGTAAATAAAAGACATTTGTATAAATTGTCTCAAAAGAGAATAGATTCAGTTCCTGCTGTTATCTGATTTCTAGTAATCATATATTCATTAAGGACATCTATCTTGTTGATGTATATGTGGCTATTAACTTGAGGGAGCTGCTCTATTGCTCCTAAGGTGTGAGATTCTGCCCACGATGTCTCTGTCACATTGTGTGTGAACACATATAAAATGAGGATCAATTAAATAAGGCATGCATGTGTCCAGTCAGCAGTCAACGCTGGTCTAATGGTCTTACCTCCGAAAAACCTACAGACATCCAGCCTGCACTTAAAATTTTCCTGATCTCTCAGTTTGTCACATTCAGAGTGATGTTACAGGAAGTCATGTGACTCACATCACAAGCCCAGCTCACAGGTGTACTTCCCTTCATAGGCGTAACCCAAGTGATTATAAGTTCAAAGAACTATGTTGATATTAGTTTTTACTGGTGGCTATATTAATTGTCAAAGCTTCTGTTCTAAACTGGTATATAGTTGTAGTTAGCTTACATCCATAAAGTGCCTCCCAGGTTATTGTCATATCAAACATAAAAATGATCAAAACATAAAAATGGGCCAGCAGATGCATAACTTGTGGGGGGCAGCAGTCTAAACAGAGACGCCCACACATCCCTCTCCCCAGACACTTACTCCAGCTTTTCCGGGGGGATACCGAGGCGTTCCCAGGCCAGCCGAGAGACATAGTCCCACATGTAAATTTGTCCCCACTTTAAACTGGTACATGTTTACACCTCATATTTCCATTTGTTGTTTGATCCAGATAAAATAAAAAAATCTACATCATGAAAGGGTCTGGCCTGTGAGAGACAGGAGGGCTCTTGAGGAAAGGAGTGGGACTGTAGTGTTGCTGTTGCACTTGTAAAAAACACTTGTGCTCAGAATGAGAGCATTCTACTGTTGTTGACAGCACTGATCTGAGCTGAGGGCAGTGGACCATGCTGCTTTTGACTCAAACGTCAAATCAGAGCCATTAGACGATATGTGTGCCAACTGAAGTGCTGGCAGAGAACCGAGGCCCACTTGAATTTTCTTTCTTTTTTTTTTTTTTCTATAAAGTGATATTAAGACAGTACAGTGCAACATTAGACATATGGTTAAAGGTTAAATATTCTGGATATTTTGATGTAGGGGTGTATGGGTTATGTCAAGGAAACTGTATATTATGGCTCAATGGTCTCACTCCTGGTCAAGGTCATATGCTTATCTACTTATCTACATTCATGTCTTCAGCTATATCTAATATTGGTGCCATGCTAATCCAAAGAAGACAAAGACATCACTTTGCACTACATTTACTCACTGTTTGGGACACTCTGACACTTCTGTAATCATATACACATCATATCCATGACTGACACGTCAGCTCATTACACATCATTCAACAACGACCCTGGAGCTGAAAGGTGGGCATAATGTATACAAATGAAACTTTACTACACTAAAGTTACCCCCCTGAGAAAAGTAGCTAGCTAAGCTACAGCATCATGGCAAAAGTAGTAATAAATCATTGTTATATTAAATCAATGTTGCTATCAATGTTAAGCTGTTAATTTAAAATTACAAATGTTGTTCAAAGCAAAGGTAGCATTTTTTTCATATCATCTTTCAGCATTAGTACCATCTGTAGAACTTATTAAGTGTGTGCATGTAACCTATTCAATATCCAATATAAAAGACTCACCAACAGCAACATCTTAAAAAGCTGTAATCCACCCATAGTCCTGACTTGGTCTGGTCCTGGTCTGGCCAAATAATCCACCAAAGACACATGATTTCTAGGCAGTAGCTCAGTGGGTAGAGCAGTCGTCTTATAACTGGAAGGTAGGCGGTTCGATTCCCACTCTCCCCACGGTTCATACTGTCATTGTGTCCATGGGCAAGACACCTATCCCACCTTGTCTCCAGTGGCTCAACACTGGTAATTACATGTAAGTTGCTTTGGATATATGCGTCAGCTAAATGAATAAATGTAAATGTAAATTTCCATTTATTAATGGGCATTAAATGACACATGGTGTTGTTGTGGACAATAAAGTACTACTAACTAACTACTAACTAACTAAGACACTGTATGTCTTTTCTAAACTGTGGTTTATGCAAATATTTATAGGAGATGAAGGTAATGTTTTTGTAATTAAAATGTAGCTTGGTTGGATGCAACTGCATTACTTAGTAAAAAAAAAAACTTCACTTCACTAGTTTGATTCAATAAACAGCGCTACAGAGGAATGTAGTTCAGCTAGAAGCGATGCGACTCCCCAACACTTTTGTGCCACTGTGCCTCCACAGTTTGTGTTGGTCATGTGACTGCATGGCTATGTCTGATTGGTAAAACACAGTCAGGCGGTAGATACACTGGTGGAAAAAATAAAGAATAGAATGTGTAGAATAAATGGTAGAAACAAGAGTGTTGCCCAGTGTAACTGAGTGAGATTAGCATTATTTCTTCACAAATCTACTCAAGTAAAAGTAAAAAGTATTATGCAGTAAACTACTCTTAGAAGTAATTTTTTTTCAAAAAGTTACTCAAGTAAATATAAGGCAGAGAGAGAGATGCAAACACCAACAATAGCTGGGATAAATTCCCTGGGTTACATACATCTGTGGAAAGATGATTGTCAAACATGGGGCGGTTCAACCAAGAGCACCAAGGCATCAAGGGTACAGCAGCAGAGTACCAGACCCAGCACAACACCTGTCAAGTCGATATACTAACCCTAACCCTATATTAAAATGAAGCTTCTTCTTTTTATTCCATGCTGCACAAACTGTATTCTTCGCTGTATGCTGACAGTTTTAAATGTGGGCCAACAGAGCTGTGCTCACACGAGAATACATTGAGACACATCGCCATACTCTTCCCATAGGATTTCATTGCTGCGATTGGCTACAGGACCTTTTGCTGATCAGGACACTCTTATCTCACATTTGCATCTCAAGTTGGAACGCATTAGTGAGTGTCCTGGAGAAGAGTCGTCGAGCCCCAGATGAAGAACATGAGAGCGGTGGGTATGGAAGGAGGGGGGCACACATGGTCAGAGAGGGCAGACGTGAGTGAAATAGCTGAGTTGGCAACAGTGGAGCGGAAAGAGGGTGAGTCACGCTGCTGTGAAGAGTACAGTGTGAGGACAGTAAGCTTTTTCTGGGGCTCCTCTGGGAATAGGTTTGTGTGGTGTTTTATGTCTGTGTACAAACCAAGATATTAGGTTACATTACATATACCTGTGTGTCTTTCTATAAACTCTTGTATTACATTACTCATTTATTATGATCTTATTGCAGCACTATTTCCCAGAGTGTAAAGTGCTCCGGATGCACAAATCAGCTGAGTAAACTACTTAAAAGCTTTTGCAAAAGAATAGGCCTACTGAAAGCCTAAAGATAAAATTTTCAAAAAATAACTTCTCTTGTTTGGGCTGTCTTCACTACCTCTTAGCCTACTTTTTTGTATTTACTCTTGGGATTTTTTGTGGGACACTTTTGAACAGCCCAAAAACAGAAGAACTAGACTTGTTTCAGGTTGGATATGCATAGTTTGAACCAAAACTGAAACCAAAACTAAACTATCACTCCGCCTCCAGTCAATCCAGACAAAGCTCTAAAGCATGCTAGAGAACGAGTAAGATCACATATTTAAAAATGTACTCACCTTACCTCAAGCTATGTTGACAACAATACTTTATATTTTCAGTCCTACAGAATACTGGAAACATGAAACATATATAACGTCTCAGAGAGTTGGCATGGTTCTGTGCATCAGTCCTCATCTGCTGCCAACAGCCGAGTGCTGTCCGTCTGTCCACACTTCCACAATTAGACATGAGTGAGTGTCACAATATTTGTCTCGTCTCGTCTCAGAGGCACAGCTCTTTGAAGTGTGCAGCCTGCAGCTGTGTTGCACTGAGCCCAGATCTGTGCATCTCACTGCACAACATCTACTATAGAAACACATTTCTGCAAAAGACTTTATTTGACTGACACTGTCATTTTGTCATCAGGACTAGTCTGATTCATAAAAGTTTTTTCCTGAGAATTAGGCTGGAGTATTTCAGTGTTCTCGGTGCTGAATGTAATTAGGAGCTGCATATGTAGATATGCTCATGTTTGAAGCAAAGGTGCTTTGAAGTTATATTCATATGCATCTGTTTCATGATTTCCATGGTCCAGTGTAGCCTCTGCCAGTCTTTGGTTATCTTTAACAGAGAAAGTATACAGACAGATCATTAAACACATTTTGGTTCTCAATTTGATCTCAGGTGGGTTGCATAAGTAAATTAATAGCACAATAACCTATAAATAATGACAACTCCAATCTGTTCACTTGGTTTCAGGGCAAAGAAGTACAATGACATTATAATGTCAGTCGCAACTAAAGTATGTTTTCACAAATTCAACTCTCTCGGCTACAGATAAAGACAGGGTGATTCCTCAGAACTGCTAAAAATGTATTCATCTTCTCTCTTCCCAGTTGTCCTCGCAGCTGTTAAATTTTTCTCCATGGTGAGTGTCATAGTGGAGCCAAATATTCTATTCCTTGAGCACTTAAACTTGCTGCATATGCAGGCTGTATGTTTGACTCCCCTGAGCATTAAGTGTAAAGCTTTTTGCTTTTAGCTAAGCGTGTATTATACACTTAGTTATTTATTTTTTAACAAATAAACTTGAGTGATGGAGCAAACTCAATATTATAATAATAATTGCCACAGTTTAACCAATACGTAACTCTTCAGGATTTGCACCCAACCGCCGCACAGAGACCCCTTTTCAGTCAAGCACAACCCATCTCAGCTGCTCATGACTCCCTCTACTGGTACAGTGTAGTATTAATATTGAGAAGGTAGACCTCTAAACACTTTCTTGATATTTCTTTGATATATTAATGGTGACTAAAAGACTGAAACCTAATGATTTTCTGTTCATATAATTAGATTGCAGGTATTGTCAAAAAGTAAAATACACAACTTCATCATCTGATCATCAGTCAATTTCTATGCAAAGATATTCATATACAAAAATGACCTACCAACAAAAATGGACAAAGACATCTGCTACAAAACAAACCAAAGTGAGTGTATTTATATCCTGAACCGCTGTGTGAGGACGAATATTTAGAGCATGTTAGTGTCATATCTCATCCCACTGCCCCAGGTTAATCATACCCTCTCATACAAACAGTTTATTTTCGCAACATGTTTTTAGATTTAAGCCTTTTGTCTTTGAACCACAGAGAGAAAACAAAATGTAAAAAGATCAAAGCAGGCACACAAAAATACATTTGCACAATAATACTGAAGACCCTTCTATATTGAAACGAAAGCAAGGCAATGGAAGCTGCTTGTGCTTAATTCAGGCCAATTAAACATAAACTTGTGCAAGACAAACGGAATGGCAAACAGAGCATGAAATAAACATATTCTCCTTCCTTTCCCTCATCTACAAAGTCTACTGATACACAACACAACCACGCAGAGAGCCACGTTGTTACTTATTGAAATGAGGCTGTAAGTTGTACACCCCTGAAAGGCCTATCCTGGTTTAACATTGACTTTGTATTTCACATTAATACGGAGATAAATCAGTTCAGTGGGATGCATGTACAATACATACTTAAACTTTATTTTTATTATTTCTTTAGAAACCCCAAATATATGGCAGCAATGTGGCAAGGCACTTCAATATTTACAAAGACTGACCCCCATTGGGAACGTGTGATGTGGATTAACTTTTAATAAACAAAATATGTGGTTGCCAGGCATTGGCTGTGTGGCAAGTTTTTCTCCGTAGAAAAATTCTTCCCTAGTAGAATTTGTGATTTTGTTGTGGCAATCCTTTAGAGACGATAAATGATAACACAAACATTTTTTCTTTCACACATAGTTAGTAGTTGGATAAAGCCATTTATTCTCAAACATCTGTGTTTACTTTTTTAAAATCATAATGATAACATAAACTACACAAATGACCCTGATCAACAATTTACATACCCTAGTTCTTAATACAGTGTATTGCCACCTTTAACTTCAATAACAACTTGAAGTCTTTTGTGGTAGTTGTGGATGAGGATCTTTATTTTGGCAAAAAGTCTCCAGTTCCTGTAAATTCTTGAGCTGTCTTGCATGAACTGCACGTTTGAGATCTCCCCAGAATGACTCAATGATATTGAGGTCAGGAGACTGAGATGGTCAGTCCAGAACCTTCACCTTCTGCTGCTTTTGCCAGTGACAGGTTGCTTTGTGCTTTGGATCGTTGTCATGTTAGAACGTCCAAGTACGGCCCATGTACAGCTTCCGGGCTGATGAGTGCAACTATTCCTCCAGTATTTTCAGATAAAATATTGCATTCATCTTTTCCTGTGCCTTTGTAGCTCACACATCCCCAAAACATCAATGATCCACCTCCATGTTTCACAGTTAAGGTAAAAAGTAAAATTTTGGTCTAATCACTCCAAATGACTTTGTGCCAGACGTCTTGAGGCTTGTCTTTGTGCTGTTTGGCATTTTGTAAGTGGGATTGTTTGTGGCATTTGCGTAGTAATGGCTTTCTCAACCATGCAGGCCATTTTTCTTCAAGTGCCTCCTTATTGTGCCTCTTGAAACAGCCACATTATTTGTGGATTTTTTTTTCCCTTTCCTGTTTTATACAGTACAATTTCTTTTTCCTGCCGATCCTTTTTTTTGCTTTTCCCATGACTCAGAATATAGGAACAGGTGAGGATGGTTACCTTTAGTAGCCATTTAATTCTGTTTGTGTCACTTGTGTTCATGTTATCAGACCAAAATCACCAACTTATGATCAGGGTCATTTGAGTAGTTTCTGTTGTCATTATGATTTAAAAAGAGTAAAGACAATTGTTTGACGATAAATGGCTTCACCAGACCAAATCACAAATTTTGCCAACTTATGAGCACAACTGTGTGAGCCGTGTGTATGGCAGCCCCACTCGACAGTATGTCTGCAGGAATGTATGTGAATCGGTTGAATGGAAGCATAATGTAAATCGCTTTGGTACAGCCAGGTACAAAAAAGCGATGTATAAATGCACACCATTTGTGATCGTCCTGAAGTGAGAGAGAATCTTAATGTTCAGAGAACCTGAGTTTCAATGCAACAAACCATTATCTTGTTTATTTTAATTTAAATAAATTTTTAATTTTAATTAATAAATGTCAAAGAAGAAACGTATAAAGGGGTGAGCTCTTTGGAAAACAGAATGAAATTCTAAAGTAGCACATGTGGGAACTAGCATATGTCAAATTGAAGGAGTTAAGTGGGCAGAGATAGTTTGATTATGGCCGCCTGTGTAGGACATATATCCCATATGGCGAAATTAAAGCTTGCCATAATCAGTTTGTCCCCTCCAGACACTTGTAGTGGTGAATTAATAGAATGCGTACATAAATAATACAACTAAAGCATCAAATTTTTTTTTTATTAGAAAAATGCACACCGACACCTTGAAAAAAAAAATCATTAAAAATGCTTAAGACCCGCAGACGTTGGGGGAGGAGTGAACATAGGCAGAGTGGAGAGATCTGCGGAACTGTTGCTACGTTCCTTCTTTGGGGATAAAACAGATCCTGGGCTTGCTTTTTTATTGAAAAGGTACAAAATCATTTCAGACCATATATAATATATTGTGCTGTTTTGTTTTCAGTTGTCTAATAACGATAGTGTGCTTGTAAAACATGGATGCTAAGCAGCTAATAGGTACAATGACTCATAAGTTACTTTCTTGTGAATTCTGAGAAATCTGAGTGAATTATGACTCTGACTTCAGAGGCTTATGAGTCTGATACATTTACTGTCTTGGCTTTTCAAAAA